>JAGFNQ010003417.1:0-95632 GCA_024364735.1 Boesenbergia rotunda | reverse complement strand
TGCATCAATGATATTCCTCTTTAAGTGTTTTAATATTGACAATACACTTAAGTCAGTATACAATGAATAGACAAAGGGGAGAAAAAGTAAAGTAACCAAAGCTGAGGAAAAGTCCTAGTTAATCTAGGCATCGAAACCCTAAGTCCTAGCGAAGGGCTGCTAGGCACCTAGCGAAGGGCTGCTAGGTATCATAACCTAAAGACCTAGCGACGGGCTGCTAGGCACCTAGCGAAGGGCTGCTAGGTATCGTAACCTAAAGACCTAGCGAAGGGCTGCTAGGCACCTAGCGAAGGGCTGCTAGGTATCGTAACCTAAGACCTAGCGAAGGGCTGCTAGGCACCTAGCGAAGGGCTGCTAGGGAAGAAGACCTGGCGAAGGACTGCTAGGCACCTGGCGGAGGATTGCTAGGTAATGAGTCTTGGTCCAAGGGACTGAGCAACTTAGCTGAGCGATGACTAAGGACAGGAGTAGAGACGGGTCGGGGTACGGGCGTCTCGAGATCCGGAGTAATCGAAGGCTAAGCAAAAGTCCATCCGAAGGACTGGGTGGCAACCATCTCCTGAAAGGAGTAGGTGAAGGGCGAGTTCTCGGGGATAGGAACTCGTGCTGGTTCGACCTAGGGTTTCGTGGAGATCCGAAGTCAGAACCAAGTCCATAAGACCAATATTATATGTATCTATGATTTGTGTTTGTGGATATTGCAGGTACCAAGAACCGAAGACAAAGCAAGCTTGATGAAGGCCCTAACTAGGGCGCCCTCATGCACCAAGGCGCCCTCATGCACCAGGCCGCCCTGGTCAATATTGGTTCGTTGCTGTGAGTACGAAGCAGTGGATAAGCGCTGACTGGGTTCAAGATGGGCGCCCGGAAGATCCGGGGCTCCCTGGTCAAAGCTGTTATCAGCTGCGGCGAGGTAGACGCAGGGATAAAGTTTGACCAAGTCATCCGGGGCGCCCCCAGCGTCCGGGGCGCCCCCAGGAGGCCTATATAAGGGGCTTCGACCCCTCTGCTTCAGACACGACTTCCAAGTACTGTTCTGATCATTCCGACCGACGACAACGCGCTAGAAACGAGGCTCTACGACCGGGAGGCTCCAGGAGGAGGTGCGCGGCACTTCGGAGGTCCAGATTGGCCGAGCTTCATCCTTGTCTTGTTGGTTTGCATTTTGTTAATTACCGTACTTAATTTTTCTATATTATTGCGTGTAATTGTACACTGTAAGACGGGTTTTCTCCGCCTCCAGAAATTCCGGAAAGGAGACCAATAGTGGACTCATGCCGAGTACATAGGCCTTGGACGTACTGACCCTGGGGGGTTGGGAACCAAGTAAATAATCCCGCTGTGTCACTGTATTATTGTTTTCTTCGTTCTGTGTGTTTTCCGCTGCTACTAACTCTGAATCTAGAACGAAGATCCGAAAGTTTCTCCGAAAGATTTTAACGGTCGATATTCACCCCCCCCTCTATCAACCGCACCAGTCCTACAAGTGGTATCAGAGCCGAGCCGCTCTTCACCGGACTAACCGCCGACGGAGCAAAGACGCTAGGAGTTGAGGGGGAGCCCAGGGGTGAATCAGGTACATTATTTTTAATGTCTAATTTTAAATTGCATATTATTTGTTTCACGTGCAGGGAGAGAGGGCACTACAAAAATCAGTGCCCTACTCGTAAGATTCGGTCTACATCACCGGCGGCACAGGGGGTACCAGCGCCAGAAGTCCGGAAAAACAAAAATCACATCAGATGTTTCAAATGCGAGAAATACAGGCACTACAAAAATAAGTGTCCGGCGAAGGTACGTAAGATTTACATTCCAAAAGTCTTACAATTTCCTACACTGTCGTTAGATAATTCAGTTAATTTTTCTGAAAAATTAAATTTACTACATTGTAGATTAAATATTTTGCATGAAAAATTAGAAAATACGGATATGATTAAAATATCCAAAATTAACTATTTAATTATTAATACTAATTCAATAATTGCTAAAATTAATTCTGATATTAAATCTAAAATAAACTCTGATAATTCTACAGATAATGATACAATTAATTCTAGTTTTAAATCTGAAATTAATCCTAAGGATAAATTTGAATTCAAATTTGAAAATCCTAAGGATAAATCTGAATTCAAAAATCTTAAGGATAATTCTGAATCTGAAAATCTTAAAGATAATCCAGAAATTAATTCTAAGGATAATCTAGAGATTAATTCTGAATGTCTGGAAAATATTGAAAATATATCTGAGGATAATTCCAAGGATAATGAAGATAATTTTCTTCTAGATAATAATTTAATTATAGATAATATTGAAGATTATTACAAAACATTAATTAGTGGCCCAATTTACTCCACTTACTGTGAGAATATTGAAAAATCTAATCTTGAGGAGGAGATAGAATTTTCTAAGATAAAGGCCATAATAAATAAAAATTACAAAAATTCAAATAAATCAAAATTATTAGAAAAACTTGAAAAGAAAGATAAAGATGAAGAAGAAATTTTTGAAATAATGAAAATGATGAATTTAAACCCACAATTATTAATTAATCATTATAACCTAAAAAAAATTCAAATTAAATTAAATTAAATCTTAATTCGAAATTAAAATTAATTTCAAATTAAAATTAATTTCAAATTAAAATTTAAATTAATTTCAAATTAAAACTTAAATTAATTTCAAATTAAATATTAATTAAATTCAAATTAAATATTAATTAAATTCAAATTAAATATTATTAAATTCAAATTAAATATTAATTAAATTCAAATTAAATCTTAATTAAATTCAAATTAAATATTAATTAAATTCAAATTAAATTCAAATTAAATATTAATTAAATTCAAATTAAATCTTAATTAAATTCAAATTAAATATTAATTAAATTCAAATTAAATCTTAATTAAATTCAAATTAAATATTAATTAAATTCAAATTAAATCTTAATTAAATTCAAATTAAATATTAATTAAATTCAAATTAAATATTAATTAAATTCAAATTAAATATTACTTAAATTCAAATTAAATATTAATTAAATTCAAATTAAATATTAATTAAATTCAAATTAAATATTAATTAAATCCTAATTAAATTTAAACTAAATCTTAATTAAATTCGAATTAATTCAAATAATTCAATTAAGTTCAATTAAATTCGAATTAATTCAATTAAATTCGAATTAATTCAAATAATTAATTAAATTCAAATTAAACCTAAATTAAATCTTAATTAAATCAATTTAATTCAAAGTAAAATTAAGTTGAATCCAAATTAAAACTTCACTTAATTTAAGTTTAATAATAATCAATTAATTGCTAATTAATTCATCCTCAATTAATTCTTAATTAACCTGAATCCAACTAAAATCTTAAATAACTTAAACTCAAACTAAAATAAAATTTTACCCAAAGTGTAACAATTAAAATTAATAACATTAAATATGTCAAAATGGGTTGACATATTCGCGGGTTCACTCGACATGTATCAAATCGGGAATTTGATACATTTTAGAAACTTAAATAAAATTATTTGACTTGTTTGACTCATGCATAACTGCCATGACATGCATTTGCTATTCTTTTAAAATATATGACATGTCATGCATATTTAAATTTTATGCATATATTAGAACGGCTATAGGAAAAGAATAATTGAAACTTGATCAACCTAGTATTGGGTGGCAGTGAGATGATAGTACGTTAGGGAAGCCAATTCTAATAAGATCAAGTTCACTTGGTCTCTTTAGACTGGTGAAACTAGCCGAAGCTACCGATCCAAAACCCAAACTAGTTAGACCAGAACTTTTTCAAAGATTAATTTTGAAAATGAGACTTCATTAAACGGCTTTGTCAAGGAAAGGGTGGATGATCCCATAAGGCTACGGCCAAAGAAGGCCTAGTGCCTCGCCAAGACCTGGAAGCCAATTTTTGAATTTCAAATTCAAATTATTCTTTGTTAAATTTAAATCTAACACAAGCTTCAATTAAATCTTAGAATTAATAAATTAAGAAAAATAAATCAAGCATCTCACAATACATCTATAAGGCAACCATGCTTGTTGTATTGATACATCTAAAATGGGTGAGATGTTAAGGACTAATGAATTGAAAAATATTTTTCAAAATTGTTTCTCAAAATTATTAGAATATTTTCATAAAAATATATTTTCAAAATAGTGCTTCAACATAATAATGTTTTTATGGAATTCATGCTTATCTGATTGATTATATATATTATACATTTTTTTCAAAAATATATCTTTTCAAAAATTTGTTTGACTCACTCAATTAGACACAAGCCTCTTAGGACAACACTAAAGTTCCTTAAGGCACTTAGATAGAGTCAAACGGTATCGGGTACAGGGGGAGTACTTTTCATTCAAAAATTTGCACCTTAAAAAATTACTATTATTTGAAAATACTTTTCAAAAATTAAGCTTTAAATCGTTATCACATGTGTTTTTCGAAAAAAAAGGAGATTTATGTTGTAAAATTACCTGTCTTGTTTGATTTTGATAAACCCTAAAGACATAGAGGAAAGTCCACTTCATAATCTACATAGACTCCTAGGACGTGTCAGATTTAGGGGGAGTCTAAATCAAACTTCTGAAATAATTTTGTTAAATTAATTTATTTGAAATTATTAAATAACTTCCTTAATTTGAATCAACCCTTAAGACTTAGAGGAAGAGTACTTGTGGTCAACAAGCTTCCCAGGACTAGGTCAAGTTTAGGGGGAGATCAAATTAAAAGAATTATTAAATATATCAAATGTTTTCATGCGCGGTATTTTCAAATCCTGTTGAAAACATAAGTATTCTTTCAAAATAGTATCAATTTTCAAAAAAAAATACTATTATTTTCAAAAATTCATCTGTTTTTTTTAAATAATATCTTGAGGTTGGAAAATCTTCCAGGACACTTAGGAAAATGTCCTTGTAGTCAACAAGGTTTCCTATGATTGTGTCAGACTGGAAGATAAACCAAATCAAGTAATATCACTTTAGAATCTTTATATTTTTCAAAATTAACTTACATCCTATTATTCTGTGACTTATGAAATTTTTTATATAATATTTACTTGGGTTGGAAAACTTCCAGGATACTTAGGAAAATGTCCTTGTAGTCAACAAGGGTTCCCAGGATAGTGTCAGACTGGAAAATTAACCAAATAAAGTCAAATATTATGTTTTCAAAAGTACTTATGTCTTTCAAAGCCAAATATTATTTCAAAAGTACTATCATTTTTTTTCAAAATTCTACTAATATTTACTTGACCTTGAAAAATATTATGTTTCATAAAACACTTATTTTCGAAAAACAAGTTAGTATTTGCAAAATAGGCATAACATTTATATTTTCTAAAATAACATTCTTTCAAAAGTTATGTATTTTCCAAAAGTACTTAATTATTCAAAAATTCAATATATTTTCAAAGGTACTTATATTTTCAAAAATTACATAATTTTTTTTGTAATATATTGCGTTCAAAAATTTTGCACTAAGTATTTTCAAAAAGAACCAAAGTTTTTAATGTTGGTGCAAGTATTTTATTTTTGATGTATGATAAAGGGGGAGAGATGTGTGCATAAGTTAGAAAAAATTTTCCCCGAAGATCAAAAATGTAGTTTAAAAACCTATATCAATTTTTTTTCATTGTTACCCCAAGGATGGTAAGTTAGCCCCTTAAACCAATCTAACTTAAGTTATTGTCAAACATCAAAAAGGGGGAGATTGTTGGTGCAAGTTGCATCAATGATATTCCTCTTTAAGTGTTTTAATGTTTGACAATACACTTAAGTCAGTATACAATGAATAGACAAAGGGGAGAAAAAGTAAAGTAACCAAAGCTGAGGAAAAGTCCTAGTTAATCTAGGCATCGAAACCCTAAGTCCTAGCGAAGGGCTGCTAGGCACCTAGCGAAGGGCTGCTAGGTATCATAACCTAAAGACCTAGCGACGGGCTGCTAGGCACCTAGCGAAGGGCTGCTAGGCACCTAGCGAAGGGCTGCTAGGGAATGAAGACCTGGCGAAGGACTGCTAGGCACCTGGCGGAGGATTGCTAGGTAATGAGTCTTGGTCCAAGGGACTGAGCAACTTAGCTGAGCGATGACTAAGGACAGGAGTAGAGACGGGTTGGGGTACGGGCGTCTCGAGATCCAGAGTAATCGAAGGCTAAGCAAAAGTCCATCCGAAGGACTGGGTGGCAACCATCTCCTGAAAGGAGTAGGTGAAGGGCGAGTTCTCGGGGATAGGAACTCGTGCTGGTTCGACCTAGGGTTTCGTGGAGATCCGAAGTCAGAACCAAGTCCTTAAGACCAATATTATATGTATCTATGCTTTGTGTTTGTGGATATTGCAGGTACCAAGAACCGAAGACAAAGCAAGCTTGATGAAGGCCCTAACTAGGGCGCCCTCATGCACCAGGGCGCCCTCATGCACCAGGGCGCCCTGGTCAATATTGGTTCGTTGCTGTGAGTACGAAGCAGTGGATAAGCACTGACTGGGTTCAAGATGGGCGCCCGAAAGATCCGGGGCGCCCTGGTCAAAGCTGTTATCAGCTGCGGCGAGGTAGACGCAGGGATAAAGTTTGACCAAGTCATCCGGGGCGCCCCCAGCGTCCGAGGCGCCCCCAGGAGGCCTATATAAGGGGCTTCGACCCCTCTGCTTCAGACACGACTTCCAAGTACTGTTCTGATCATTCCGACCGACGACAACGCGCTAGAAACGAGGCTCTACGACCGGGAGGCTCCAGGAGGAGGTGCGCGGCACTTCGGAGGTCCAGATTGGCCAAGCTTCATCCTTGTCTTGTTGGTTTGCATTTTGTTAATTACCGTACTTAATTTTTCTATATTATTGCGTGTAATTGTACACTGTAAGACGGGTTTTCTCCACCTCCGGAAATTCCGGAAAGGAGACCAATAGTGGACTCACGCCGAGTACATAGGCCTTGGACGTACTGACCCTGGGGGGTTGGGAACCAAGTAAATAATCTCGCTGTGTCACTGTATTATTGTTTTCTTCATTCTGTGTGTTTTCCGCTGCTACTAACTCTGAATCTGGAACGAAGATCCGAAAGTTTCTCCGAAAGATTTTAACGGTCGATATTCACCCGCCCCTCTATCGACGGCACCGGTCCTACACATAACACTCTAACCTTAAACATATTTACATGCACACATCAAAACCATGATCTTCCAATCATTTTAGGGTTGATTGCCTCAACAGTCGACTGATAGGGTCCACAGAAAGATCAGTCGACTGGTCCAGGACCAGTCGATTGATGGTGACCAAAATTTGAATTGTCATTCGAATTTGACCAGTCGACTGGTAATGGACCAGTCGATTGGTAACGGTCATATCAGCCTCGAGCTCTATTTAACGGAGCTCGTTTATGGCTGTTTCTTCTTGGCGAAACTAGCTTGGTTAGAGCTTCTTAGTAGCCTAGTATTGCTTAGGGATTGTCCATGGTTTGTGGCGATGTTTCTCCAACCACAAGGAGCGACAAGAGCTAGCTGGAGGTGTGATAAGTACCATTTTGTTGATTATTTTAATTGCTAAAATCCATGTTTGACCCATATTTTACTTGCTTAATTGTGATTTTTCCCTAGGTTTTAGGATTTCCTCTTATTTTGGACTTAATTACAAATTTACACATATTTGGATTATTTGGCCACTAAATTTTTGATCTAATTTTGTAGGCATGAAAGGATCCTGGACCTAGGGCATACTGGGTCAAACTTAAGTCGGAAGTCGACCCGGATCGAGTTATCAAGCTTCGGATTAATCCGGACCGTCCGATTCAAAAGCGGCTAGATCTGAGCCATTCAGGACCATCTGAAGCAATCCGAGCTAGGGTTAGGGTTGATCAAGCCCTCTGATCAAGATCTGAAGGTTTCATCCCAATCAGAGCTCAATCAACCATTGGATCAAGCTCTGAGGGCTCTAGATCGTCCATTCAAAGATTAGGTTGATCTGGACCATTCGTTGCACATCTGGAGGATCCAAGCTACCACGAGGCAGATCCTGACCCCAGATCATCATCATCAAAGTTTGGATCAAATCAGAGCAAGATCAGCCGTTGGATTTCCTCCGATCAATCTGTGTCGTCCATTGCTAGCTACTTAATCAAAAATTCCCAGCACTTCTCCTCGTCGCGTCTTCTTCGCCGCAACGTCCCTTCTTCAGCTGTTCTTCGTTTCTTCAGTAGATTTCTTCATCCAAGGGGCGCAACCCCTCAATTCCTTCATTAGAACAAGTGCTAGGTCAGTGGAGAGAGTGCTCTGTGAAGTTTCCAGATTGGATTTTGCCCAACAACAGAGCTGTGTGAGGTTTCAGTAGCTCTGTTGTCTGATTTCGCCAATCTCAGCTGTGCACCATCCTCATTCCATCCGAGCTATCTGGAGGGGTTCCCTGGAAGACTTGGAGCATTCCCAAACCTTTATCGTAATCCACCACAGCGAGGTCGAAGCAATCGGTTGCTGTTTTCAGTTTGGGCATGGTTTGAATGGATTTGATCGCAGAGACAGATTTTCCACTGATTTACTGAGCTTGCGGGTCCGAGGCTCACCCTTGCGTGACGAACAAGGAGTATTTGAGCTAAGGGAGTGATTGAGGATTAGTTTTCTGTAGTTAATTTCAGTTTGTAGCTGTAATTGCCATTACTGCCTTTTGTTTCGTTTCTGTCTTTGTATCAGATTAGTTAACTTCGTTTTCATAATTGTTTTTGCTTAATTAAGTTTCATTTCTTCAAGTTAAATAGCTAGGGAATGTGTTTAGTGGATAATTGCTTTTAATTCGAGTTTACTTCTTGTTTAATTCCTTGCGTATCAGTGGTAGCTTGCGTATCAGCTCTGCTTTTCCATTTCCAGCTTAGTTTCTACAATTTTTCAGTTTATTTCGAATTCAATTCGTTTCTGGTTTTAGTTCCTGAGATTTAAGTCGACATTTAGTTAGCTAATGTAATTTATTTGAGTTCGTTTAGCTTTCACTTCAAAATTCTGCAGTTTAGTTTCGGCTAGCTGTTTATAAGTCTCCATGTCACTCAGCAGTTTCAGTTTTAGCTTGCATTGTATCAGTTCAATGTTTCTGAAGTTTGAATCAAGTGAACTTTAGTTTTTCCGAATCTCATTGGAACCATAGATTGTTTACCTGAATTTAGACTGTTTTGTTGTGTTTGTTCTGCATTTGAAGTGTTCTTGAAATTCTGCACTGCCCTTTACATTTTCTGTTTCTGAATTATTCTATATTTCGATTCTTGATTTCTTCTTCCAGCTTTAAGTTTCATTTTACTGGTAGTTTACATTCCAATGCTGTATAGATCAGTTTCAAATCTTAAGTGTTAGATAACAGTCCTGCCTTAACATCATTTTCGGTACATGCAGTTTTCCTTCTCTTGCGTGCCAAGTTGCTGAAATTCGGTACTTTGTATCAAGTTCAGTTTAGGCAGTGATTGGGACCAAGTTTTAGGGTATTTTTAGTGTGCTATATTGTCTGAAATCAACTGGTACTGCATTCATCCATTTCTGAATTTTCCCTGCATTAGTTGGCTTGCAAAACTTGTAGCAGAGTTGAGTTGTAGCTTGTTTAAAGTCTGAATTTCGTATGCTATTATTGTGTTAAGATTGTTTGCTTTCCGAAAATTGCCATCACTGCCTTATTCTTTTGTTTAGCATTTATTTTGCATGTGAACTCAGATTTGCCTTCATAGATTGTTTAAGTGGCTTTGATTGAGTTGTTAGTTGGTTAAGTTCATCAATTGTCATACATTGTTGAATTCGTCTAGCTAAGATCTTTCTTTTCCTTGTGTTTTCCATTTCGAATTGAACCCAAACTCAAATCACATTTGAAACCCAAAATTCACAAACGACACATAAACACGAGCTCGAATCACACAACGTCAACTAGTCCCGAGGAAAAATACGACCTGTGGCCCTTTACTACATTTTCATATTTTGATTGCAAAAAGGGTTTCTAGCATTTTATAAATATCTAAATTTGAGACCCACATTCGTGACAGTCTATTTTGGGTCTATCAAATTTTTGGCGCCGTTACCGGGGAAGCAACTAGTTGATTTGTTTGATTTTTTGCTTGTGTGCTTTTGGGCATATCATTTGATTCTATCTTATTTTGCTTTATCTTTTGTATACGGTTACTGCCATTTTTCTTGTTTGATTTGTGACAGGGCTGCAAGATCAAAATGTTTTCACCAGAGTTCTGTAAAGAGATAAAAGAGGCATTGATGGAGTTGAAATGTTGGGTTAAGGTGTTGGAATAACAACAAAAACATAAAGCTCAGTCATCTACTTACCAGCAGCCGATTCAGCCTACATTTCAACCACCTCAGCCACAATTCCAGAGTTGTCAGCCACAATGTCAACAATTTCAGCAAGATTTTCAGCCAAGTTAGAATTTTCAGATTGGGCAGCCACAATTCCAGAATTTTCAGCCCAACTTTCAGCAACCTTATCAACAAGATCAATTGCTTTTTCAAGGAATTCAGCAAGGGTGTTTAGATAATCAGAATTTTCAACAACCACCCTTCCATCAAGTTCAACCAAACCAAGGATTTCAGCATCTTAACCAAAATTTCCAGCAGCCTTTTGTAAGTTTTCAGCAGGGAAACAATCAATTTCAGCCTCAACCTCAGCCATGGCAGCGAGAATTTCAACCCACACAGAATTTTCAACAACCTTTTCAACATTCACAGCCATACAATCAAAATTTTCAGTTTCAAAACCAGAATTTTCAGTCCCAACCATTTCAGAGTTTTCAATTCCAGAATCAGAATTTTCAGCAACCAATCCAATCTTCCAACCAACAATTTTAGCCCTATGATCAGAATTTCCAGAATCATAATTTTCAGCCATCCCCACCAAATTGTGAACCAAATATTCAGCAGTTTAATCAGCTTATGCAACCATTTGATCAGCCCCCACAGTCTTCATTTCAGAATACACAGCCTACTCTTGGTCTTCAGCAGCCTTATGTTACATTTCAAGACCAACAAGAGTTCCACACTAACCAAGGAGGCTTTGAGAATCCTGATTGGAGTGAGGCTCAACAAAGGATGATGGAGATGTGGCAACAAGTCCTACAACAACAGCAAAGTTTACAACAACAACGGCAAGACATCGGAGAACGCCTTGGAAAATTGGTTGATCAATGGAATCAGATAAAAGCCCAAAGATCAGAACAATTATCTTCTCAAGCTACTTTTAATTCTGAGAGCCCCGGAGTTGATTTTATCTCAGTTCAAGGAGACCCTAGTGCATGGCCAAGTCCTTCTTCAAGTGATCTTGCAAATTTAGTGGAAGAAGAAGAAGAAGTCATCAAATATAAGGCACCTACAGCATGCATTCCTCCGGAGATTCCTATTCAAAATTCATTCACAAATTTTTCAGCTCAAGAAGAAGAAACTGAAGCTCCACAGGACCATTCTAGACTTTTATTTTGTGATGATAGTATTATTGAAGGTCCTAATTTTTCTGATATTGTTGTTGCAGATATTACAGAGGAAACATGCATAGGAGATGATTCCATAGGTGTAGGGGATTGCACTAAGCCCCAGGGACCACCACAAGATTCAGAGGATGAACCAGAAAGTGTAGGGACTTGCATGGTGGAAGCAAGAACCCAAGGATCACATGCTTTAGTTGAGTGTCCACCAGAACCTGAACCTGAAGTGGAGCTTGAACATGATCAGGAGGAGAACACGGATACATCTACTCTTGTATAACCTCCAGGTATTCTTCAGCACGCTCAAGTAAGTATTTCTCCTTTTTGTTCAGAAAAATTCAGCGAGGTACCTAGTGCTGACATAATTGGTTATGATGAATTTATTGATATACCTTGTGTAGAAATTATTTGTGCAAATCCAATAGAGGTACCAAAAATTGATTTCATTGGTTGTAGTGCATTACTTGATACATCTCTTGTAGATATGGATTGCGAAATAATTTTAGAGGCACCTATAATTGATGTTGTTTGTTATGATGAATTACTTGATACATCTTTTGTGGATATAGATTGTGAAAAATTTTTAGAAGTGCCTGAAATTGATGTTATTTATTGCGATGAATCTCTTGCTATATCTTATGCTGAGGTTGAATGTGAAAAACTTATGGAGATATCTGAGATTGATTTTATTGGCTATGACACATTGCTTGATACATCCTTGGTAGAAAATAATTGTGATATTTCTATTGAAGTGTCAAAAATTGATTTCTTTATTTGTGATGAGTTCCTGGATGCAAATTTTGTAGAAAATGATTGTGAAAAAATTTATTGAGGCACCAAGAATTGATTTGATTGGATGTGATGTAGTTTTGGATACATTTCATGCAGAGACTGATATTATTTTATTTATGTCTTACCCTGCATGCTTGAGAGAGGTATTACATTGTTTTGCAGGGTCTAGAAGACTACTGGAGTGGGTGCTCCATCTGAACAGACTCCAACCTCCTGGAAGAACCTTCAAAAGGCATCAAGAGGGAGGAGTAGATCTTACTATAATTCACGGCACTTCATTCCTTCAATGGCTATTGTACATAAATCATCTGCAGCCACCGGAGCAAATTTTTGTAAAGTTTAAGTGTGGGGGAGTCCTAATTCTCTCAGCCACCCACACTCCTCCACTACCACGATGGAGGCTACTGCTTGACAGACTCGTCCACCAGAAATAAAGGGGAGATTGTTCTTTCTTGTATTTTCTTTTATTTCATTTTTCATTTTCATGCTTTCTAGAATTAGAATTTTCCTTTGAATTGAGTCCTTACTAATAAATGCATGAGTAGAGTAGAATGACTAGGAGTCATTGTAAATACCTTGTTGTTTCTTTTGTCACTTTTTCTTGCATGATTAGGAATAAATGTATCCCTCTAGGTTATCTCCATAGCATTTAGAATCTCTTGGAAAATAAATTAAATTTGGTTCTTAAAACTTAAGGTTTGAGCTCATGAATGTATTCTTGGATGCTTGAGTACTACTTGGTTTTAAATTCTTAATTGATGACTTGAGATGAATTATTTTTGCCTAGTGAGAATTAGCCTTATATTTGTGACACACATATGTTATTGTACTCTAGAACTTGCTTAGGTTCTTTCAAAATCATATTTCAATGATTGGATCACATCTATAGAGACTAATCACTTTGTTTACCTTTTCATATCAATTTTGGCAAAAATCATGTTCATTCCATTTTTCTTTACTTATTTCCTACTCTTAACCACACTTATCTTTGGACTTGTTTGTTTGAAATGTTTCCTAATGCTACTTTGCCCGAGACGGACAAAGATTTAAGTGTGGGGGAGTGACTAGTGTTTGGAAAGATTTGGTATCAAAGAGGCATTTCATATCAAGAAGAAAAAAAAAATTTGCAATGGAAGGATGGAAACAACTACATTTTGAGTGAGTTTGGTGCCAAGAATGAACAAGAGAGATGGAAGCAATTGGAGATCTAGATTCCTTATCACATTTTGAAGATCAAAGTGGCACGCAAGAAAAGAAAAGAAGAACAAAAATCTGAAATGAGGAGAAAGATGGCACCAAATGAAGAAAACTTGTAAAAAAAAAAATCTGTGAAGCTACTTTTGAGCAGAAATGTTGGGATTGAAGCTGTTCTTTGCGATAGGAATCAACCACACTTAGTTGGAGGCCTGAAATGCAGCTGTACAATCTGAAGACAAGCTGAATTGAAGTGGAATATAAGCTGAGAATCTGAAAAAAAATCTGTGTCAAGGTGAAAAAAAAAAAGTTGTGCCAAGGTTTTAAAATGGAATGCAATAGCAAAATTGCAGCTATATATTGGCTGTAATTTCAGAAACACTTTGAGAGAAGCTGGAACGCAATTGTGTAGAACTGAATTAGTGCAAGGTTTGCTAGCAATTGAAGAAAACAGCAAGGTATCAAGCTGCTGAAATGATTGAAGCTGAATCCAACTTGAAGCTGAGATACTTCGACTTTGAGTTGCTGAAATGATATAAACTGGAAAGGGAGTAAGCTGCGAGGTTCTGAATTTATTGAAGGATTGTTTGTGAAGCTGATTTGGAGGAAGCAGATTGGAATATGAAGCTGAACAAATCTGAACTAATGCTGAAAATTCTGGCCAAATTAAATTGCTGAGAAGCAATGATCTGTTCGAAATTGCTTTGGACTGCAACCTTACTAAATCCGTAATTCTGAGTTGCAGCTGCACAGATCAGTAACTAAACTGAAGATGAACAAATCTGAATGGAAGCTGAGCTAGGAGCTGAAGCAGAAATGTAGGAAAAATCTATGCCATTTAAAAGGAAGAAATGTTGTGCCAAAGAAAATTTGTGAAGTGTGGTCAAAATTGTTTGGATTGCAGTTTTTCTTTGCTAGGAAGCTGTTCGGCCACTCAGTTGGAAGTCTGAAATGCAGCTAGGCGGAATCAGGAAGTCTGAGTTGAGGTTGAATGAAGACTGATCAAAAGCTGAGGAAAAAAAAATCTGAAACTGCCAAAATCTGAACTGCATTGGAGCATTTGACAGCTGGGTTTTGGGGGATTTTGGAATATTAAATCTTATAAGGAGAGCTGATTTCGATTTTCAAGGGTTGTAAATTAAGAAATGAAGCACACAAATGTGTCACAAAGTGTTGAGAGCAACCACTGCTGGTCAAAACAGAAAAAGAAAGAAGAGAGAAAAAAAAAGAAACAAAGTGGCACAAAAAAGTGAATTTTGGCACCATGAAATCAAGTGAAGTTTTTCTCATCCAAATTAAAGCTTTATTCCATTTCATTTCTGACCTTACAAGAAAGAAAGAAAGAAGAAAAAGAAGAATGACAAAAGAGAAGCAAGCAAAGATGGCACGCAAGGTAGACAATTGGCACAAAAGGACTAAAGAGGTCTTTTCATCAAATTTTTGAAGGGCAAGGCAAAAGTTTACTCCATCACACTTTTGAATTCACCATAGGACTGTCAAGAGGGCAGAGTTCATTGGAAACATCCTTGAGCACTCAAGTCTTCCACTTTATCAATTTTTCCATTTTCTTGATTTTTACTTCATTTCTTACCATTTTCTATGTTTTAATTTGTTTTTGTAGATATTGATCCTAATCATGAATAATGGTGGAGATTAGATAACAAGCAAGTCTATGGTAGTGCAAGAAGCATGTGTGCTTGAGTGAGCTCCACTTCCATCATCAACTTAGAATTTAAGGAGAGAGCCACCAAAATTTTCCTTGAAAGGCTAGTGAGTTAAGTTCATCTCAATGAATCATGATGGATGAAAAGGCTAAGTTGTTGATTTAAGGACAAGATACTAATCCATAGAGCTTAGATTTATGAGAATTGACGACCTTAGGTAATTTCTTTTCATTTGCTTCTAATTATGCTTAAAAAAATCTAGGGGATACATACTTAGTGGTTTCGCGAGACGCTTAAGCTTAAGTGTGGGGGAGTTGATAAGTACCATTTTGTTGATTATTTTAATTGCTAAAATCCATGTTTGACCCATGTTTTACTTACTTAATTGTGATTTTTCCCTAGGTTTTAGGATTTCCTCTTATTTTGGACTTAATTGCAAATTTGCACATATTTGGATTATTTGGCCACTAAATTTTTGATCTATTTTTGTAGGCATGAAAGGATCCTGGACCTAGGGCATACTGGGTCAAACTTGAGTCGGAAGTGGATCCGGATCGAGTTATCAAGCTTCGGATTAATCCGGACCGTCCGATTCAAAAGCGGCTAGATCTGAGCCATCCGGGACCATCTGAAGCAATCCGAGCTAGGGTTAGGGTTGATCAAGCACTCTGATCAAGATCTGAAGGTTTCATCCCAATCAGAGCTCAATCAACCGTTGGATCAAGCTCGAAGGGCTCTAGATCGTCCATTCAAAGATTAGGTAAGATCTGGACCATCCGTTGCACATCTGGAGGATCCAAGCTACCACGAGGCAGATCCTGACCCCAGATCATCATCATCAAAGTTTGGATCAAATCAGAGCAAGATCAGCCATTGGATTTCCTCCGATCAATCTGGGACGTCCATTGCTAGCTACTTAATCAAAAATTCCTAGCACTTCTCCTCGTCGCGTCTTCTTCGCCGCAACGTCCCTTCTTCAGCTGTTCTTCGTTTCTTCAGTAGATTTCTTCATCCAAGGGGTGCGACCCCTCAATTCCTTCATTAGAACAAGTGCTAGGTCAGTGGAGAGAGTGCTCTGTGAAGTTTCCAGATTGGATTTTGCCCAACAACAGAGCTGCGTGAGGTTTCAGTAGCTCTGTTGTCTGATTTCGCCAATCTCAGCTGTGCACCATCCTCATTCCATCCGAGCTATCTGGAGGGGTTCCCTGGAAGGCTCGGAGCATTCCCAAACCTTTATCGCAATCCACCACAGCGAGGTCGAAGCAATCGGTTGCTGTTTTCAGTTTGGGCATGGTTTGAATGGATTTGATCGCAGAGACGGATTTTCCACTGATTTGCTGAGCTTGCGGGTCCGAGGCTCACCCTTGCATGACGAACAAGGAGTATTTGAGCTAAGGGAGTGATTGAGGATTAGTTTTCCGTAGTTAATTTCAGTTTGTAGCTAGAATTGCCATTACTGCCTTTTGTTTCGTTTCTGTCTTTGTATCAGATTAGTTAACTTCGTTTTCTTAATTGTTTTTGCTTAATTAAGTTTCATTTCTTCAAGTTAAATAGCTAGGAAATGTGTTTAGTGGATAATTGCTTTTAATTCGAGTTTACTTCTTGTTTAATTCCTTGCGTATCAGTGGTAGCTTGCGTATCAGCTCTGCTTTTCCATTTCCAGCTTAGTTTCTGCAATTTTTCAGTTTATTTCGAATTCAATTCGTTTCTGGTTTTAGTTCCTGAGATTTAAGTCGACATTTAGTTAGCTAATGCAATTGATTTGAGTTCGTTTAGCTTTCACTTCAAAATTCTGCAGTTTAGTTTCGGCTAGCTGTTTATATGTCTCCATGTCACTCAGCAGTTTCAGTTTTAGCTTGCATTGTATCAGTTCAATGTTTCTGAAGTTTGAATCAAGTGAACTTTATTTTTTCCGAATCTCATTGGAACCATAGATTGTTTACCTGAATTTAGATTGTTTTGTTGTGTTTGTTCTGCATTTGAAGTGTTCTTGAAATTCTGCACTGCCCTTTACATTTTCTGTTTCTGAATTATTCTGTATTTCGATTCTGGATTTCTTCTTCTAGCTTTAAGTTTCATTTGACTGGTAGTTTACATTCCAATGCTGTATAGATCAGTTTCAAATCTTAAGTGTTAGATAACAGTCCTGCCTTAACATCATTTTCGGTACATGCAGTTTTCCTTCTCTTGCGTGCCAAGTTGCTGAATAACAGTCCTGCATTCATCCATTTCTGAATTTTCCCTGCATTAGTTGGCTTGCAAAACTTGTAGCAGAGTTGAGTTGTAGCTTGTTTAAAGTCTGAATTTCGTATGCTATTATTGTGTTAAGATTGTTTGCTTTCCAGAAATTGCCATCACTTCCTTATTCTTTTGTTTAGCATTTATTTTTCATGTGAACTCAGATTTGCCTTCATAGATTGTTTAAGTGGCTTTGATTGAGTTGTTAGTTGGTTAAGTTCATCAATTGTCATACATTGTTGAATTCGTCTAGCTAAGATCTTTCTTTTCCTTGTGTTTTCCATTTCGAATTGAACCCAAACTCAAATCACATTTGAAACCCAAAATTCACAAACGACACATAAACACGAGCTCGAATCACACAATGTCAACTAGTCCCGAGGAAAAATACGACCTGTGGCCCCTTTACTACATTTTCATATTTTTATTGCAAAAAGGGTTTCCAACATTTTATAAATATCTAAATTTGAGACCCACATTCGTGACAATCTATTTTGGGTCCATCAAGGTGCTCCGGGGAATCATCCAACGAAGGATCGGGATCGTCCACCTTACGGACAGTCGTGGAGTAGGAGTTTCATCTCCGAACCACGTAAATCGGTGTGTTCTTACTTGTTTGTTAGTTTTAGTTTTTATTATTCCTCTTGCGCACTAACATTTGTAGGAAGAAAGATCGAAAAATTGATATTCACCTCCTCTAGCAAACGGTAAGATCCTGACAAGTGGTATCAGAGTGAAGGTTTGTTCATCTACGGACTAACCGCCGAGAGAGAAAAATGCTAGAGAAGATGACGATTGAAGAAAAGTTGGGTGATGACATCAATGTTCCACCTTTCTATGATCGCGAGAATTTTGATTATTGGAGGATGTAGACAAAGACTTGGTTCAGCATGGATTGGAACTACATGATTGCGCTTAAAGAATCGTTTAAAGTTCCAAAGGATAAGCACGGGAAAAAACTCCGGCCAAGATATTGGAATAAGGAGCAACAACCACAATCAAAGGCAAACGAAACGGTAATCTCAATTTTACTTAGTATTTTGCCTAATGAAATAATTAGTGGTGTAGGTGAATACAAAAGTGCACATGAGTTATGGAACAAGATGGTAGCATTCCATGAGAACCTTACACAAGCTCAATTAGTGAAAGAGATCGAGGAAGTGAGTTCAATGGTGCAAGAAGAGAAGAAGGACTAATCGGATGAAAAAAGAAGTTTAACATCCGAAGAAGAAGAGAAAGAGAAAAAAGAAAGAGATTCATCCATATTATCAAGCGAAGTGGCACAAGAAAGTGAGAGATCATCCACTTCATCAAGGGAGGAAGAAGAGGTCTCCACTTCAAGAATTGAGGGGGAGGAGAGACCCTCTTCAATACTAGAGCAAGAAGAAGCCTCAACCTCCACCAAAGCAAGGACAAAAGACCACATCATTTGCTTTGGATGCAAGAAGAGGAGACACTACAAGGACAAGTGTCCATTAGGCAAAAAGAAGGTAAACCCTAAACTCAAGTCAATTCCTTTGAAATCTAATATGGGTTGTAGGGAAAAGGAAGGGAAAAAGCTCAAGAAATTGGAGCATTTGAGAAGATGGGAGAAAGAAGAAAAGAAGAGAAGCTCACATCAAGGGGGAGCTACATGTAACGCCCCAAAATTCCCATTTTTAGTTCTTAAAGTCCTTAGAATTATTTAAAAATGGTTTAGAAATATTCTAGATATTTTTAGGGATTTTTAGAATATTTTTATGGAATTTTCCGAGTCCGTTTAGTATATAAAAAAAAAGAAAAACATTTAAGAGCAGCCGGGGGTTCGAACCCGCGACCACCAGGAGACCAGGAGCGCGCGCGACCGGCTGGGCTAGGGTATCAAGCACAACAAAGGATGGAGAGAAATATATTTAAGGTGTAGTTAGGTTAATCCGCCCCATAAGTATAAATAGGTAATTAAAGAGAGAAGTTTTATTTCTCTCCTCTCCAAACCCTCACGCCGACCTCTCCTCTCTTGGGCGAAACAACACCAAGCTCTAGGGGGCCGGCCAAGGCTCTCCTCCAAGAGATCTTCCAATATTCGGAATCCCCGCAACGAGAGGAACGCGTAGGCGCGAAGAATTCTCCGAGATCTCAAGTTTCTCCCGAGCCCTAGACGTCAATCTTGGTTGTAAGTCCAAGATATCAATGTAAGTACTGCTCACCTGCAGTAAGAGGCGGTTTTTCCGCAAGAATTTCCCTTAAAAGTTTTTAAAAGAGATATTTACTTCTTGTTAAGATTTTTGCATGTGATCTTAGTTCATTATATGCTTATATATTTTATTGAGTGCCCTATATGAGGTTAGGGTCCAAGAAAAGCTATGAGAAAAGAAAAGATAAGATAAAGATAAGAAAAGAAAAGGCCAAGGCCTTAAGAAATCCCCAAAAGTCAAGACTTAGGGATTTTAGCACGCAAGGTGCTCGAGAAAACGCCAAGGCATTTACAGATAAGAAAAGAAAAGGCCAAGGCCTTAAGAAATCCCCAAAAGTCAAGACTTAGGGATTTTAGCACGCAAGGTGCTCGAGAAAATGCCAAGGCATTTACAGATGAGAAAGAAAAGAAAGAAAAGCTATTTTATTTTCTAAGGCCAGTACCCAGCGTCCAAGGGCGTCGTTAAAGAAATCCAGGTGTCCAATTCCAAGGTCTTGGCCCTGGTAGACCAAGGTCTGCTCTATTAGGATTGGTGGCTCGCTACCCCAACCTTTTAGGGAACTCGCATGAGATGGTACTTACGTCTTCAGTGGATCCAAGTGATTAGTATTTTCAAGTATATGCTTTAGCAAAGTTTTCGAAAGTTTAAGAAAGTTTTCAAAAAGTTAAAGAATAGCTAAAGTTTCAAGTTGAGCCAAGAAAAGTAAATTGAGATTTATTATTGCTTGAGTATGCATGTTTTGAGTTATACATGTTCTAGTTTTCTTTCAAGCATATAAGTATCTCATATGTTTTTCATATTGTTCAAGAAGCATGTTTGCACATTTCGAGATTTTGTGAGCTAGATAGTACTTACTAAGCTTTTTGCTTACTAGTTGCATTTCCTCTTACTGCAGATAAAGGTAAAGGCAAGCAATTCTGAAGGAAGGCGACGAGGCGGTGTTGAGTAAAGTGTGTGTGGTGGCTGATTTTGGAGAGATCTTTGAGACGAGACAACTTAGTTATTTGAATTGCAATGTTTTAGTTTATTCAATTTCAAGTTCTTGCTTTATGGAGTTTAGCGAACATTTAAGCTTTGGATAGTTTTACATGCTCAATTTCTTAGAGTAAAGATTCCATGTCATTGCATTTAGCATACATATCCTTATGATTGCGTTGGATGAGTAAAAGTGTGAGTAGATAGAAATATTGATACTTTGTTGGAGAAATAGATGTTTGTGCCAAGATAGTACTAATTTCTCTTTGAATCAAGTTCTATTGCTTAAATATGTTTAGAAAAGTTGCATTCATGTTTCATAATGTTTTAGCAAGGTTATAGAACATGTATTTGGTGTTATGAATGCATAGAAGTCAAGATTGGTACAAATTTTATTGTTAAAGTTCATATAACTTGAATAGCTTATTTCTTTCCGCAAAAGTCCTAATTTTAAGTTTATGGATTCGTTTTGGTTGGCTAAATTGTTTAGGAAGTTGACATAGAGTATAGAAATGGTGTCAGAATTCTATATGACTCGAAAGTATAGGTTTGGTGGAGTCTTGAAGCAAGTGCCGAAACCTGAAAATTCAGCTTTCAGGTGTATCAGTCGACTGATACCCGAAAGTTCAGTTGGGTGAGGCAGGTCTCAATAAGTATCAATTTACGAGTTTTTGAGAAAGAAAGTGTGACATGGTATCATGCATGACTACATAAGTTAGAATATCATCCTTAGATGAATTTAAAAAAAAAAAGATTTCCGCATTTCTATTAGTCGTGCATTAGAGTCGAGAAGTAGACAAAAGTAACGATCCGTCTAAGGCAGGAGAAGGCGGGTCGCTACACTACAATGGTAAGGGAGGTAATCCCTAACTGTAAGAATGTTTCAAATTTCTTTATGTGTGCTAGAAATAATGAAAATTGTCTGCCTATGCGTAATTTTGGTTTCAAGTATCATGATAAAAATAGAGTTACTATTGCGTGCCAAAATTCTAAGGAATCCATATATCATAATCAATCTAGAACTTTTAGACCTAAGTGTTGGATCGATAAAACCGATAGAGGGGGGGTGAATATCGGAAGACTTTCGGATTTGAGTAAGAGTAGGTGCGCAGCGGAAATTAAAAACAATACACAGAGACACAGTCAATTTACTTGGTTCGGAGCCTGTGTCGACTCCTACTCCAAGGCCCACAGTCGTTGACCGTTTACTTTGGGCAATTCTATATTTGGCGCAAAGACAGTTTACAAATATTGAATACAGAGTAAGTGCAGTAAACTTTAACAATTAAAAAAGATGCTCTTCTTTTACCGACGTCCGATTATAGGTTCACTTGTTCGGAGCAGCGGGACGTCGTCGGCTCGAGTTGGGCAGTTTCCGGAGCAAGGCGCGAGAGCAGAAGAGCGTGGAAGCGTTGAATGAATCGGTGTTTTGAAGCCTTGGTTGAAGGGCCTTTATATAGGGCCTGGGGGCGCCCGGGACGTCGGGGGCGCCCCCCACGTGGCCTTTGATCCGTCAAAGTCTTGGTCGCGTATGATCCTCTGGATCCGCTTTGACCGGGGCGCCCGGAGGACTCGGGGCGCCCGGATTGACCGGGTCAAATTTTATCTGCTTGGCTTCGAGGGCTTCGGTTCGAGGTATACGCATGGGGGCGCCCGGGACGCTGGGGGCGCCCGGGAGCAGCGCGGGCGCCCGGGAGAACGGGGGCGCCCCGCCCAGCAGCTATTCGAACCCTTTTTCCTTTGTCATGTTTGGTATGTACCTTGGGGGCGCCCGGGACACTCCGGGCGCCCTACTCAGCCTTTGCCTCTCTCCTTTGAGGCTTTCTGAGCTGCAGACACATGTTCCTTCGGTCCTGCATCCAGGGTTAGTCCAAAACACAATAAAGCAATAAAGTATTTGTTTATACAGCCTTAGCTGTCTTGGTTCTGACTTTGGTCTCCAAAATGGAGCCCTAGGTTGAACCGACGCCTACTGTTCCCTCGACGGGGAACGCGTCCTCACCTACTCCTCTCGGGAGAGTTTACCTGATGCCAACCGTTCCTCTGGTTGGACTTTTGCCTGACGGTCCTTTGTCAGGACTTGTAAACCGGCAGTCCTTCGCCAGTTGCCTAGCAGTCCTTCGCTAGGGTTTTAGTCCCAAGCTGTCCTTCGCCTGACGCCTAGCAGTCCTTCGCTAGGGCTTGGATACTGGCAGTCCTTCGCCAGTTGCCTAGCAGTCCTTCGCTAGGGCTTTGCTACTGGCAGTCCTTCGCCAGTTGCCTAGCAGTCCTTCGCTAGGGCTTTGCTACTGGCAGTCCTTCGCCAGTTGCCTAGCAGTCCTTCGCTAGGACTTTATCTCTGCACACTAGAGTAACTTGTTAGAAACACAAGTAAGACTTAACTTTTGACCTCTGTTGCCATTATCAAAACATAAGTTTGACTTTGGTGCATTCTGCACCAACATTAAGGACCAAGGCATTAACCCTAAGAAAGGGAGACACATGCCTAGACAAATGGGTAGATCTAGGAATGCCCAAAATGGACATGATGATGCTAAGGTTAGGAGCCTAGAAAGGGAAAATCAAGCTTTGAGGGCAAAGCTTGATAAATTAGAGAAAACCCTAGATAGACTCATTATGGGATCCAAGGGGTTAAGCATTGTGCCGAATGGTCAAAGCCTTAACAATGATAGATTGGGTCTAGGATATCAATCTAAGAGATTAAATGGTAGTGGAAAATCATATGCAAGGATGTCATATGATTATAGCAAAGGGAAGACCAAAAATGGCAAGGAAAAGCAAATTAAAGGAAAGAAGAAGGATTTAGTCAAGGAAAAGGTATATAAAGTCAAGAAGGTTAGAGTTGTAGGTCAAGAAGAACCGGAGGTACACCGGTGTGGTCTTGCGATTGTGGATAAGTCACCTAGGGAGGTGACTGTTATAATGTATACTAAAAGTTTTGCTTTTGGTTAAAGTATATCTACATTTTAAAGAGAATCGCAAAATCATGTGGTGCATATTTATATTATTATGTGCGCAAAATATCTCATACTTTGCATTGTAGATGATATGGTACGTGGTGATGCACAGAAGACTATGTTATCAAGTTCCTTGCAGAAGTATAAGTAAGAGGCTCACAACCGAGATGAAGTTGGACAAACTATCGGGATGGTTGTAGTGTAATTAGGTGTGGTTTGTCTTAACCATAGAATTATACTAGTGTACTTTATGTGCATTGAGTAGGACCAAAAGAGAGGTTATCCAATTTTATACTGACTTCATAAATTGGATTAGACCTCGGATATATGTTATGGAGTATGATCTCTTAATTCCGAAATAATAACGGGTACGTATAATTAATTATTATTTCTTTGACTTACCAATGGGAGAGATTTATTCTGTTAAATCGATAGGCCCGGTGAATTGGAAAATAATATTAATTATATGGTGTGACGTTAATTATTGACAGAATCCGTGTCCTAGTGAGTCAGGATGATGATGCCCCCTTGGTGAGCTCAAAAGGATTGTCATGTCAAATCTTGCAAGTGGACTATGGTCCGACATGATGAAAAGGTTGAGTGGTACTAATCAAGGATCAAGAGGATAATTAATTTAATTGTCAGTAATTTAAATTAATTATCGGGCATTTGATATCTTAAACACGGGGAGATGGACGACTCATAATAGGTGGAGCACATATGAAAATATAGGGGTTGGTGAGGAAGTTCAATGGGATCCTTTAGTGGAATGGATCTCCATTAATGGATCGGATTTGGATCCATTAGCGGGCCAAGAACCAACTCCTCCTCATGGTCCCTACCTTAGCCCTATAAATACTCCATAGGAGTCATGATACAAAATTAATTGATCATCCAAATATACAACCCAAAACCCAAAACCCTCTCTCTTATTCTCTCTCCTAGGGCATAGTTTGCGCCGACGGGAAGAAGGTGGAAGAAGAGGAGTTTTCTCCTCTACCTTTAATCATCTCTTGGGCATGAAGCTTTAGCAGGATAGGGAGGAGCACCTTGGTGCTCGACTTAGAGCAGAGGAGCGGGAGGAGGGCTGCCGGCGGCGGGTTTCCTTGAATTGCAGCGCCGGCGGTGAGGAGGAGAAGAACTTTGTTTCTTCTCCTTCTCCTTCTCTGATCTCTTCTTCTTCCTTCATTACCATCTCTTCCTCTGCGTGCGCAAGCAAGGAGCAAGGACGAGAGGAATCCGGCGGCCGGAAAATAGGGGTTCTCTTCCTTGTTGGCGCCGGCGGTGAAGGAGGAGAGAACTAGGGTTTTGGTGGGTTTTGGGAGGAAGAAGGAGTTTCTTTCTTCTTCTTCTTCCTTGCTCTTCATCTTCCTAATCATCCTTTCCTTGGATCTCTTGTGGCCAGCAAACCTTGGCCTTGAGGTGGCTGGCGGTGCAAGTGTAGGGGAGGTGGTGGTCGGCGGTGAAAACCCTAGGCACTAGGGTTTTTGTGTTGGCACAAGGAAGAGGTTTGAAGATGGTGATCTTGGCGAGCCTTGGTGACTCCGCGTCTTGGTAGCTCGTCGCCCACACGATGTCCAAGAGGGGAGGGTCATACGGTAGAAGACTGCGAGGTAAAAGGCGAGGTATACCTCTCCCTAGCTCCTTTTGTTTTCTTGTTATTTCATGCATGTGTTTATTATTGCATATGCTTTGATTAATTGTTGTAGTTTAATTATGTGTTAATTAATATTGATAATTAATCATGTCATGGACCCCGAAGATAAACGCAAAAAATGGTGATCCATTCGTCGTTTTTTCCGCGGTTGATTAATTCAGAAAGTTACAAGGCCTTAACTTTGGTCATGACTAAGTTGTGACTTGAATTAATTGACACGACGATGAGACGGTCGTTTGGGAGATGGGTCTTTATTCGGATTAAATTTTTAATCCATAGACATAGAGAGGTCTCTCATGTTCGACCCCGTTGTTGCGTAAGAAACCCTCAAGCCATACAAGGGTTTAGTCCCAACAGTGACTAAGGCTAAGAGCTCAAGAGAGAGCTCTAGAGGTCAAAATGGGATCCATGGCCAATGGATCTCAGGAGGATTTCTCCAAGAAGACTAGATGGACTGAAGAGTGTGCCAAAGGATTTGGAAGACTCACTTGAGTCTTAATCCTGGGGATTTGACACATCAAGAGGGAGTTTTATGGATGAAAAGAAGAAAATGAGACTATATTGCATGAAAATTAGTTTCCAATGTATAGATGTCATATAAATCAATGCTAGGGGTGCATTGGAATTGAGGATGAGAAGACACATCAAGAGGAGATCGAAACTAGGACTTTAGGCCAAGGATAAATGAACAAATTAGATAGTTTTGAATTTTATGTCAGTCATGGGATTGGTGATAGATTTATTTATAAACAAAATTTTCCCAAGTAGACATAGGTGTTACAAATCTCTCCACAAAATTTCAGATTTTTAGGAGATTTGTAGAATAAATTATGCGTTTCTGAAATTAGGACAGAAAGACTGAAATTAGGATATCAGTCGACTGATACCCTAATGAGTGTAGGAATTGAAATGGAATTAAAATGAGTGTAGGATTTATCTCCTTTTTCTTCTCTTGGGCTTCTCCATTCCTACAACTCATGTTAGATTTAAACGGAATTGAAATGAGTGTAGGATTTACCTCCTTTTTCTTATTCTTTGGACACTTGTCCTTGTAGTGTCCCTTTTCATTGCACCCAAAGCATATGATATGATCCTTGGTCTTTGCTTTGGTGGAGGTTTGAGCTTCTTCTTGTTCCGGGATTGATGAGGGTCTCTCCTTCCCCTCAATTCTTGAATTTGACACCTCCTCCTCTTCTCTTGATGAGGTGGATGACCTTTCACTTAATTCTTCTTCTTTACTTGAAGCAATTGACAATTCCTTTTCTTTTTCTTCTTCTTGACCCGTTTGACTTGTCTCCTTAGGCTCTTCTATTGTTTGAGCTAGTGTAGGACTTTCATGAAATGCTACCAATTTGTTCCATAGCTCATGTGCATTTTGATACTCTCCTACACCACTTAACACATTGGTAGGCAAAATATTAAGTAAAATTGTGATTACCTTATCATTTGCTTTTGATTGATTTTGTTGCTCTTGATTCCAATATCTAGGCCTAACCTTCTTCCCGTGCTTGTCTCTAGGAATTTCAAACGGTTCTTCAAGAGCAATCCTAAGGTCCCACTCCATTCCGAACCATGTTTCTATCCTTGTCTTCCAATATCCGAAATCTTCATGGTCGTAGGGGGGTGGAGTGTAGATGTCTTCTCCTAACTTATCTTCCATCATTTTCTCTCTAGCTTTCTTGCTCCTTTGGCAGTTAGTCCAATGAGAGTGGTCCTTCGCTCTGATACCACTTGTTAGATCGATGTCGGTTGCTAGAGGGGGGTGAATAGCAATTTTCTGCTTCTTCCTACGATTGTTAGTGCGCAAGCGGAAATCTAATAACTAAAACAAAACTAACAATGCTAACAAACCTATTTACGTGGTTCGAAGACGAAGACTCCTACTCCACGATAGTCCGTGAGGTGGACGATCCCTCGATCCTTCGGCGGATCACTCCCTGGATGCCCTCCGGCTAGCTCGCGTAGCTCCTTGTGGGTGGAGAAACCTCGCCACAACCTTGAGTACACCTCTGAGCACCAAGACTACTATTTGGCTTCTAACCAAAGCCAAATTCGTCAAAGCTCCCAGCCCAAACCAAGTTCTCTTTAAATAGAACTCAGGGTTGTAACTCACGCTGGCAGTCGACTGCTCCCAGGGCAGTCGACTGCCCCCACTCAGATTCGACCGTTGACAGCCCCAACGTTCGAATTCTGGCTACTTACCAGTCGACTGCTCCCAGGGCAGTCGACTAGTCTCGGGTCAGCAACCTTCTGTGAGTCTCTGTGCTTGCTGGTAGTCGACTGTTATATCCCCAGTCAACTGCCCAGTTTACAAACACACTCCTACTCACTCTAATATCCCTCCTCCACGCGTGCCTTCAGATCCACTCCCTTGGCTTGCCCCTTGAAGTTTTCTTCTTCCGGCTATCGTCCCTCGGATGCGCACGCAAGCCTTCCCTTGGCTTGCCTCCATGCCACCCTTCACGTGTGCCCTTTGAAGTCCACTTCCCGGCTTGCCCTTGGAGACCTCCTCCCTCGGCTCTTGTCCCTTCATGACTTAGCTGACTCTTCACTAGCAGCCTTGACTGTTGCCTTCGCGCCCTCTTCATCTTCGGCCCTCGTCCCTCGGATGTACACAAGCCTCCAGCTTGTCTCCATGCCATCCTTCACATACGCCTCAAAGTCTGCGCCCCTCGACTCATCATCCCTGTTATACCAAGGTCCCTCTGGTGCACATAAGTCTCCATCTTGTCTCCATGCCACCCTTCACCGTACCAAAGTCATCCAGCTGAGTCAATATGTGTAACCTGCACATCCTGCACACTCAAATACACATATTAGATCACAAGAGAAAACCTAACTTAAACCCTTTGCCCAAACATCAAAACACATGGTCACTCCGGACCATAGATTGCCTCAACAAAACCTTATGTACCAGGCCCCTCCTCCTCCTCCTCCAGGCGATGACATGTAGTGCAGATTGATTTGGTGGTGCTAGTGTTAAGAGTGTGTAGCTTGGGTTTTTATATTTTATCTCTCAAACACTTAAATTGGTATTGTAAGATTTGAAAACTTCGGGGTTATGACCCTTGTGACATTGTTTATCCTTTAGTATGGCTTTATATGACACTTCTATTTATGCTTTCATATTGCTTATATGAGTTTTCAATTCATGACTTAATATTACTCATATGGAATGTTTTTATCTTGCTATTATAGGCATAAGGAAACTTTCATATATATGTATATCTAGAGATAAGGGATGAAAAGGGGGAGGTTTCATCATGTGCTTCATCTTGAAGAGTTATATGAAAAGAAGGGGGAGATTTGAAAATAATTCTATGTTTTAAATGGTATATGATAGACTTGGGAAACATATAGGTTCAAATTTAGGATAGAAAGTTGATACAAAATAAAGCATTTTCAAGGAATTGGAGTTTTTGTCAAAAGTCAAGGATATTTGGTATTTTTCATGAAACTATATTTTTCTGGGTTAGATTATATCTTAACAAATATGCTTACAAAATTTCAAAATCTTTTTGAATTTTGTGGAATTTTCTAGAGGTTTCTGAATTTCGGTTGGGAAATTTAGTTTAGAGTGTATCAGTCGACTGATATTTCTGTGGGTTTATGAATTGCAGGGACCAGTCGACCGGTAATGCTGGGTTCTGATTTCTGGGGGGTTTTCAGAAATTGAAAAGTGTTCTCATTGACACTAGGGTTAGGATTGCTTGGGGCAATCTTTTTGATAGTGTCAAAGGGGGAGAACTTGTGGTTTTAAGTTAGGTTTAACTTAATTTGGTGTTGTGAAAAATTGAAAATTATGTGGAGGGCATAGGTTAAGGGGGAGGGCATGTTTATGTCTCTTAATGTGTTATGTCTTTAATTTTCAATTGTTATTGTTGTTTTTGCACCTAACTTAAACATATTGTCAAACATCAAAAAGGAGGAGATTGTTGGGGCAATCAGCTCAAGTATGATCGGGAGGATCATGAGTTTTGATGTGTGTGTCAATATGATTGAGTTAGGGTTTCATGTTGATCTAATATGTGTATATGAGCATGCAGGTTTGTAGGATACATATAGACTTGGTTGGACGTCTTCAGGTACGGTGAAGGGTGGCATGGAGGCAAGCCGTGAGCTTGTGTGCACATCCGAGGGACCATGGACAAAGCAGGGATGATGAGCCGAGGGAAGCGGACTTTGAGGCGTACGTGAAGGATGGCATGGAGGCAAGCCGAGGGCTTGTGGGTGCATCTGAGGGACGAGGGCCAAAGTCGAAGAGGGTTTGAAGGCAACAAATCGAGGTTGCTGGAGCATGAACGATGAGTTGAGGGAATCAGACTTCGAGGCATGCGTGAAGGATGACATGAAGGCAAGCCGAGGGCTTGTGTGCGCATCTGAGGGGTAGGAGCCAAAGTCGAAGAGGGCTTGAAGGCAACAGATCGAGGTTGTTGGATGAAGAGTCAACCAGGTCGTGAGGTTTCGAGTGTTGAGGGAATTGTACTCGGGGGGCTAAGTTGTGAGGATTCGAGTGCTGATAGAAATGTACTCGGGAAGGATAACCCTAGACTTAGGGAGTGGACCAGTCGAATGATAGGGTCCACAGAAAGATCAGTCAACTGGTCCAGGATTAGTCGACTGATGTTGACCAGAATTTGAATTGCCATTCGAATTCGACCAGTCGACTGGTAATGGACCAGTCGACTGGTAACGGTTATATCAGCCTCGAGCTCTATTTAAGGGAGCTCGTTTATGGCTGTTTCTTCTTGGCGAAACTAGCTTGGTTAGAGTTTGTTAGTAGCCTAGTATTGCTCAGGGATTGTCCAAGGTTTGTGGCGAGGTTTCTCCACCCACAATGAGCGACAAGAGCTAGCTGGAGGTGCTTTGGGGAATCATCCACCGAAGGATTGGGATCGTCTACCTTACGGACAGCCGTGGAGTAGGAGTTTCATCTCCGAACCACGTAAATCTGTGTTCTTTCTTGTTTGTTAGTTTTAGTTTTTATTATTCCGCTTGCACACTAACATTTGTAGGAAGAAAGATCGAAAAATTGCTATTCACCCCCCCCTCTAGCAAACGGTAAGATCCTAATAGGTATGACTCGTATAAAGCTGACCCCGCCTCATAGACGTGGTCTAGGGGGACTATGAAGGAGGACACGGATGTTTGTGAGGGTTGGGACCTCTTGTTTGGAGGTGGAGTCTTTGATGAGATGGGTTGAGGTAGAGCCTTGTAAACGAGGATAGACTCCTCAGGTTATTCTATGTGGACAGCAATCCCAACCACTAAGGGTTCCCCCATGCTTTTCCGACAGTACTTTTCATAGTACTACCGGTAGTACCTACCACAGTATTTCCAGCAGTATCACCGATAGTACCCACCCTAGTAGTTCTAGCAGTACCACCTATGGTACCTACCACCCCTACAGGCTGGATTATGGACAGAGCTTGGATCCCAACATTGGCTAAGTACGTGAAGGGTCGATTCACTCTATTTGACGGAGGACCCGATCCGTGCACTGCCCGATCCTAGATCGAGACTCTGGAGGGCACAGTCCAATATATAACCTGCACGGATTGAGAGAAGGCGGAGCTAGTAGCATATCACCTATGTGATCAGGCAGTCACATGGTGGAGTATACATTAGACAATCCTTGGAGAGCAACACATCACTTGCTGCATTCCGAGAGGCATTTGAGAGGAAGTATTTTTCGGTAGCATTCCAGATGGCTAGGTGTCAGGAGTTTTTAAGTCTCCAATAGGGAGACTGATCTATTATGGAGTACGATGTGAAATTTAATCACCTGACCGAGTATTGCCCTCAGATAGTTGTTGATGACACTAAGAGGATGTTGCAGTTCACCTTGGGATTAGCTAGTTACCTTCAGATACGGATGTCCGAACTAGTTACGACATCCTATTGAGAGGCATTACGACATCCTATCAAACTGTAATAAAAATTTTATAAGTTTAAAAATAATTTTTTTATAAGTTTAAAAATATTTATAAGTTTAAAAATAATTATTATAAAAAATAATTTTTATACGTTTAATAATGTTTATAATGGACTTTTAATTTGATTTGAGTTGGTTTGATTAATTTTCTTTTGATTTGAATTTGAATTTGAGTTGAGTTTGAGTTTGAGCAAGATTTTGATTTTGATTTGGTTTGGTTTTTTTTTGAGTTTGGTTTGGTTTCGTTTGGTTTGATTCGAGTTTAAGTTAAATCTGTTTAGTTTTAGTTCTGTTTCATTTGATTTGAGTTTGAGTTAAAATTTTGTTTTAGTTTTGTTTAATTTGATTTGATTTGATTTGATATGAGTTTGAGTTTACATTTGAGATTGGTTATGGTTTGTTTTCAGTTGAGTGGTGTGTGCTCCGCAAGTATACGGAATATCGTCAAGTAATAAAAAGATATCATATCCACAAACACTGATGAGGCATGCACTAGCGAGTTTACAAAACGAATTACCTATATTGGTGGGAGTGTGAGTGATTGCAAGCTTAGAAGAGAGAGTTAAGACCGCTAGAGAGAGAGTGAGTGAGTGAGCAAGAGAAGAAGAGTGAGGAAGGCAGTGTGGGAGAAATGTTCTAGAATCTAGGTTTTATTGTGATGGTCTTTGGTGTCCTATGGCTATCTAGTACCTTAGTCTCCATGTCAAGGTATAATGAGTAGCATGACTAGATTACCGGTGTGGGTTGCAAATTTACACCAAAGTGTCTCTCCTATTTGTTATCCAATGTCATTAGATAGACGAGATAACTTGGAATGTCCGATTAAAGGATTTTCCTTGTCACTAGGGATCTCTTGTCATACGATTTTAAGTTACACATGTCATCTCCTAATATGGGATTAGGGATGACTCATTGAATAGAGATTATGTCTATACTTGTGTGGATACAGTCTCCAAGTCAAGGGAATGCTTAAGGTTGTCCAGTTGAAAGGATACCCTTGTCACGGAGGGCTCTCCGAAACATACAACGTTGAGCATCTCACCCTAATGGAGATTGATCTACACAATTCATTCAATCAAAAACAACAATCATGCAAGTACTTAAGTGATCTAAGCACAAAACATTATAGAAGTATTTCATTGAACAAGAAGTGTGCCAAAATATATCATCAACATAAGGTACATACCAATTGATAGGAATATCATCAAATATACACCACAAATACATCCTAGACCTTAGAACATGGAGACTCTACTCTCTAAGCATGGGGAGAGATAACCAAAAACACAAAGGAAAGCAATGTACACCGAATACAAGAGAAAGTGAAGAAGAAAAACTTATCCTTAGAGCGTGGAACCAATCCCCTGCCTCGGAGGTAGATGGATGATGGAGATGACATCAAACTGTCGGAGAAGAAGAAGGTTGCCTCTTTAAGGTCTCCCCAAGGGGGAAACCCTTTCCCCAAGCAAAGTGGCGGAGCCCAAAAGCCAAGATGGCAAAACTAGTGTTCTCTTGGCCCTTTTAACCTCTCTCAAACATTTCCAGATTAGCCCCTATACATGGCTTCGGTGAATTAAATTTTTCACCCCTTAGATTTGGTTTTCTCATACTTTACTCTCAACCAAAGTTGTAGCCCTTGAAATTGTTGGGATCTAGGATGGCTAGAGAGGAGGGGTGTGAATAGCCACCCACTAAAACCTTTGCTCTTTTTCTTCCTGGGATCAAGTTAGCAACGGAAAAATAGAATAGAAAGAAATACAGCAGAACAAACACTAACACAGGAGATTTACAAGGTTCGGGGATAACTTGCCCCTACTCCTTGTCGTGTCCGTGAGGTGAGCGATCCCTTGATCTTCAGCAGATCAGATCCCGGAGTGAATCTGGCTAAGAACTTCTCCTTCTCGGTGGAGTAACCTCTCCACACACGTCTCAGAAGAATATAACTTAAGCACAGGAGACTCGAGAAGCTTACACAATAGATGAAGCAAAAAGATCAGGCAAGAAAAAACAATGCAAAGAGCACAACAACACAACAGCAAAACCCACAGCAACCCTTTGCTTCGTTCTCTGTTCTTGTTGCCTCCTCTACGTCGCCAGCCTCTTCTTAAGCATTTCCTCTGCATACCCAGGCTGTACACACACAAGCCACTCACACAGACGTCGTCACCCACTCTGACCCCTTCTGAGCTCTCAGCACACTGAAGTCATCTCTTCAGCTGAAGCTTCAAGTCAGCCGCTAGATGCCAGACGCCGTTGAAACCTGCAAACATATACCAAATAAAATAGCCACAGTGAAAGTCACCATTGACCCTCCTTCATGCCCCTTCATTTGAATATCATAGCTCTGTATCGTCTCTGTATCATCTGCACACTCACAGACTTATTAGCGAAGCAAATCAGAACAAAATCAGAAGAAAATCGGAGATCTGACAATAATTTGAATTAAAGTTCTGAGGCGATGATCGGTCACCCTGACCGATCAGACACCCTCCTGACCAATCAGACTCGATTCGAATCGATCTAGTGACGTTCTGATCGGTATCACTGACCGATCAAAGACAGGGGATCGGTCACCAGACCGATCCCTTATCTTACTGGAAATTCTGGTCAAGCCACCTGATCAGTCTCACTGATCGATCAGCCAAGGCATGATCGGTCAACCTAACCAATCAGCCAAGGGCCTGATCGGTCCAGCTGATCGATCAGCCACCTGTTGGACCGATCAGGCACATTCTGGACCGATCAGCCACATGCTGATCGGTCTCACTGATCGGTCCAGAGCCTATTCTGATCTTCCTGTGACCATTCTGATCGGTCACCAGACCGTTCAAAAAATCTTTTGTTCCCTCAGAAGCTTTCTGGATCGGTCACACTGATCGATCAGACACTCTGGATCGGTCTCGTGACCGATCTACCATCCAGAGAGTTCGTGCCAACTCCCTGATCGAACTTCAGACCGATCCAGCCAATCATTTCGACACTGAGTCCAGATAACTGGCTCCCTTGCCTTCTCTGACTCAGTCTGGTCTTGGAGAACGAGCTACCGAGCCCTCTCCGACTTAACCTGGTCCAGAGAACGAGCTACCGAGCCCTCTCTGACCTAAGTCTGGAGAACGAGCTACCGAGCCTTCTCTGGCTCAACCCGATCCAGAGGGTTGGACTTTTGCCCAGCTTCACTCACCAAGACTTCGTGCCCAGCTTCACTCACCAAGACTTCATGCCCAGCTTCACTCACCATGACTTTTGCCTAGTTTCACTCACCAGGACTTCGTGCCCAGCTTCACTCACCAGGACTTCGTGCCCAGTCCCTGACCAGGACATCGTGCCTAACATCACTCATCAGGACTTTTGCCCAACTTCACTCACCAAGACTTTGTGCCCAGTCCCCGACTAGGACTTCGTGTCTAACTTCACTCATCAGGACTTTTGCCCAGCTTCACTCACCAGGACTTCGTGCCTAGTCCTCGACCAGGACTTCGTCCGAACTTAACTATCTAATCTCACTCAACCAAACTTAAATCGGTGTCAACATCAAAACAACAATCAGGTCAGACTGCATCAACAATCTCCCCCTTTTTGTTATTTGACAACACGATTTAAGTTTAGGTATTAGTAGTCAAGTATATTATTGCAAGGGACTCAGAGTCCTCCCCCTACAACAGTTAATTTCGTTAACAAATCCTAAACTTAACTAACCATCTTCTCCCCTTTGTCAAACACCGAAAAGGGTGTAGACTGGTTATTAAGTTTAAAAACTCTCCCTTAAACAAGGGTCTCTCCCCAAAATCAAGATAAAAACGAAGAATAGTTTTTGAATTGCATATGAAAGGCATACACCATAAATACATCATGGCAAAAACGTATATGCATCATATGGCAATAAGTAGTGCAAGTATATCAGTGTGGCACCAAACTTCATCAGACACATAGTCCTGATCAGTCTCCTTGACCGATCAGGGAAAGGCCTGATCGGTCTGCTTGACTGATCAGGGAGTATCCTGATCGGTCTGCGGACCGATCAGGTTCGTTGCTGTTAGATACAGAAAGATTTCTTATTGGTCTGTGGACCGATTAGATTTCAGAAAAATTTCTGAAACTCTGATATGATCTAGGTCAGACTACATCAACAACACAAGTTGAGTCCCTTAACCAAAATTTATTCCTCCACACCAATTTTGATAATCCAGTTTAATCCATAGTCCCAAGTTTGTATCAAGTCCATAGTCCTAATTCTCAATTCTATTGATAATTCATAGATTAGATTAAATTGGATAATTCATAGTCCCAAGTTTGTATCAAGTTCATAGTCTTAATTCTCAATTCTATTGATAGCAATACAAAAACCCTTTGTTAAACCTTATAGTTTGCCCACAAATACAAATAAGAAAATTTTTCCAGTATTACTGAACGACACCAATAAATAGAGTAAATGGAAAAGATTTTTCATATATCTATATTGTGTTGGTGCAGGAAGCACCATATCGAACCTTGATTTGATATTGGCAAAGGATTCAAAGTTAAGTTTATTTGTGATCTAACAAAGTTACTCAAGTGTGCAGAAAGAAGTCCTAGTGAAGGACTGCTAGGCACCTGGCGAAGGACTGCCAGGATACAAAGCCCTAGTGAAGGACTGCTAGGCACCTGGCGAAGGAATGTCAGGATACAAAGTCCTAGCGAAGGACAGCTAGGCACCTAGCGAAGGACTGCTAGGCATCGGAACCTAAGACCCAGCGAAGGGCTGCTAGGAGTCGAAGACCTAGCGAAGGACTACTAGGCACCTGGCGAAGGACTGCCAGGATACAAAGCCCAAGCGAAGGACTGCTAGGCACCTGGCGAAGGAATGCCAGGATACAAAGCCCTAGCGAAAGATTGCTAGGCACCTGGCGAAGGAATGCTAGGATACGAAGACCTGGCGAAGGACAGCTGGGCACCTGGCGAAGGACTGCTGGGCAAAAGTCCAACCAGAGGAGCCGATTGGCAACAGGTAAATTCTCCTGAGAGGAGTAGGTGAGGATGCGTTCCCCGTCGAGGGAACAGTAGGCGTCAGTTTGACCTAGGGTTCCATTTTGGAGACCCAAAGTCAGAACCAAGACAGCTAAGGCTGTATAAACCTAATACTTCATTGCTTTGTGTTGTTTTGGACTAACCCTGGATGCATGACCGAAGGAATGAGTTTCTACAGCTCAGAACGCCTCAAAGGAGAGAGGCAACAGCTGAGTAGGGCGCCCCAGTGTCCCGGGCGCCCCCAAGGTCAAGGCAAAATAAGTTAAGCAAACATGTGCTTCGGCAGTTCACTGGGCGGGGCGCCCCCGTGCTCCCGAGCGCCCCGGATGCTCCGAGCGCCCTAGGTCCAAGCCAACGAGGCAAATAAGGTTCAAGCCAATGAGAAGCCAGCAGACTGAGTCAACCCGGGCGCCCCCTACTTCCCGGGCGCCCCCGTCAAAGCTCGATCCCGATTTTGGAAGGATTAGAGCTGACCGAGACGGTTACGGATCAGAGGACACGTGGAGGGCGCCCCCAGACCTGCTATAAAAGGGGCTCGACCCCTGAGGCTTCAGCATCACTTCTTCAAACGCCAATACGCTCTTCTACTCAAGCACTCTGCCCCGGAAACCTCCCAACTCGAAATACAAGCGCCGACGACGCCCCTCTGCTCCAAAATATAATCCACACCGGGCGTCGGTAACAAAGAGCTTACTTTTTAAGTTTACTGTACTTCAATTGTAATATCTGTCTGTAAACCTTTTTACGCACATATAGAATTGCCCGCAGTAAACGGTCAACGACCGTGGGCCTTGGAGTAGGAGCCGACTGCGACTCCAAACCAAGTAAATCGCTTGAGTTCTTTGTGTTGTGTTTTAAATTTCCGCTGCTAATTCTCTTAATCTTAAATCCGAAACATTTTACGATATTCACCCCCCCCCCTCTATCGTATTCTCTCGATCCAACATATTGTGTATGGAATTTATGGTTTCTATTGGTGTAAATCCAGTCACCTAAATTTGAGATGAAAAGCAATTCCCCATAGGTAGTAAATATATTATGTATGGAATTTATGATTTTCATTGGTGTAAATCCAATCACCTAAATTTGAGATGAAAAGCAATTCCCCATAGGTAGTAAATAGTTGTGTATGGAATTTATGGTTTCCATTGGTGTAAATCTAATCACCTAAATTTGAGATGAAAAACAATTCCCCATAGGTAGTAAATAGTTATGCATTAAGCGGAGGAAATGGTATCCTAAGAAGCACATCCCCAACTAGTAATGACCATGTGTTTGGAGCACCCATTATCAACAAACATGTTGATAGATGCTCCCCCTCAACCAATGCTTACACAATACCAAAGATAGATGATTTAGGTACCCACACCTTGGGACCTAATGCACCTACAATGCAAGTTTTTGGCACCCATGCCTTGGTCATTTTCTTTCTAACTCTTTGAACCCTAGAAGTATTTGGTGATCTAAATTGGGTTCTAGACATTAATGACACAAAACTAGGTTCCTTAGATTAGTAACCTATACCGGCCTTGTTGTAGACCGCTCTTTGAGAGTTGAGGATCATGTCCAAGGTCTTAGAGCTATTTGAAAATTTCCCAAGAAGATTCTTGAGTTTTTCAACTTCACTTGTAGGGAGTAAGTATTGCTTAGTGATAGTGGATGACTTTTCTAGGTTCACTTGGGTCCATTTCATGAAACATAAGGATGATACCCTAAATATATTTATAGGTTTTAGCAAAAGGGTAGAAAATGAAAAGAATACCAAAATAAACCGAATTAGAAGTGACCATGGTGGGGAGTTTCAAAACGCTAACTTCACACAATTTTGTGTTGAAAATGGATACAAGCATGAGTTTTCATGCCCTAGGACTCCTCAACAAAATGGGGTAGTTGAAAGGAAAAACCGAGCCCTACAAGAAGCCGCTAGGACTATGCTTAATGCATACTCTCTTCCTAGCTACTTTTGGGCCGAAGCAGTTAACACCGCTTGCTATATTCAAAACCGAGTATTGGTACATAAGTTTTTAGGAAAAACACCCTTTGAACTTTGGAATGGAAGGGTACCCCAAGTCCACTATTTTAGGGTCTTTGGATGTAAAGCTTACATCTTAAACACCAAAGACGACCTAAGAAAATTTGAATCAAAGGCCAATGAAGGAATCTTAGTAGGGTATTCATTAACTAGTAAGGGTTATAGAGTGTACAACAAGAGGACAAAAGTGATTGAGGAGTCCTCAAATGTCAAATTTGATGAAACCACTAGTACCTACCCTAGGAAGGCCTCAATTGATAAGGATATAGAAGAGGTCCAACCCCTTGCCCAAAGACTTCAAGACCTACAATTGCAGGGCAATGATCAAGGGGGAGTAAGAAGTACCCTAGAGGATGAGGAAGAAGGAGTAAATGAACCTACAACCTCTAGACCCTTGAGACATCATCATGATCATCCCATTGACCAAATTGTAGGTGATGTCACTCAAGGAGTAAGGACTAGGTCATACTTTAGGGATCAAACTAGCCAAATAGCTCTAATCTCCCAATTAGAACCAAAGACCATTGATGAAGCATTGGGAGATGTTGATTGGGTGTTGGCCATGCAAGAAGAGCTAAACCAATTTGAGAGGAGTGAAGTTTGGGAGTTAGTTCCTAGACCCACCGATTGTACCATTGTAACCACGAGATGGGTTTTTAGAAACAAATTAGATGACCAAGGTAAAATCACTAGGAACAAGGCTAGATTAGTAGCTAGGGGTTTTAACCAAGTTGAGGGATTAGATTATGATGAGACCTATGCCCCCGTAGCTAGGCTAGAATCAATTAGAATTCTACTAGCCTATGCCGCTCACATGGGTTTTACACTTCATTAAATGGATGTGAAGTCGTCATTCCTAAATGGGATCATTAAGGAAGAGGTTTATGTAGAATAACCCCCCGGGTTTGAGGACCCTAACTATCCAAGACACGTATTTAAATTAAGAAAAGCCTTATATGGATTGAAACAAGCTCCCCGGGCTTGGTATGAGAGGCTTTCTTCATTTTTGGTGTCTAAGGGGTTTAGGAGAGGAACAATTGACCCGACATTGTTCCTAAAATCTAAGGATAAGGACATATTTGTTGCCCAAGTCTATGTAGACGATATCATTTTTGGGTCAACAAATAATGACTTCCTACAAGAATTCATCAAATGTATGGAAGATGAATTTGAGATGAGTCTTGTAGGAGAGTTAACCTTTTTCTTAGGCCTTCAAGTTAAGCAAACTAATGAAGGTACACATGTATTTCAAACCAAATATGCTAAGGAGATGCTAAAGAAATTTGGTTTAGAACATGCTAAGGAAGCATCTACACCCATAGGAACTAATGTGAAAATGGATAGTGATCTTGAAGGCAAAATGGTAGACTCTAAACAATATAGGAGCATGATTGGTAGCCTCCTATACCTAACCGCTAGTAGACCCGACATACTTTTTGCGGTAGGTATGTGTGCTAGGTACCAATCTTGTGCAAAAGAGTCCCATTTAATTGTGGTCAAAAGGATCCTAAGGTATGTGAAAGGAACCCTAAATGTCGGACTTTGGTATCCTAGAACCCCAAATGTTGACCTAATTGGATACACCGACTCGGACTATGCGGGTTGCAAGTTAGATAGGAAGAGTACAAGTGGAGGGTGTCAATTCCTTGGGTCTTCATTAGTTAGCTGGAGTAGTAGAAAACAACCATGCGTTGCCCTATCAACAACGGAAGCAGAATATGTGGCAATGGGTGGATGTGTTTCCCAACTCCTTTGGATTATGCACACCTTAGAGGACTATGAGCTACATTACACCAAGGTCAAAGTCTTGTGTGATAATGTAAGCACAATCAACTTAACTAAAAATCCAGTTCACCATTCTAGAACAAAACACATTGAAGTGAAACATCACTTCATTAGAGACCATGTGGCAAGGGGAGACATAGAACTACACTATGTTGAATCAAAGTCGAACCTAGCCGACATCTTTACCAAGCCTCTTCCCGAATTGGAATTTACATCCTTAAGAAGAGGCCTTGGAATGTGCTTTGTGAAAGTATAGAATGATCTTGGACACATTAGCTTTAAAAAAAAGGGTGCTTGATCCATTAGGGTGATACATTTGGCTCACTTGTGCTTGTGGCACATTGTTGGACCATTAAAAGTATCAAAATATCAAAACTAGACCAACTATGTGGGAGGCAAGTGTTTAATCAATGGACACTTTGCCAAAGATCATAGTTAGACATTTTAAACCTTTGAAAACCATTTTATGTTTTACATACTGTGCCATGTTTTTAAAAGTCATATATTTGCAAATTTGGTTTCAAAGTTTGGTACAAAATGTAATAGTTTTTATAGCTTTTGGGTTTTTATCAAAAGTCATGCATGTTTGAAAATTTATATGGTTTAATATTTTTCCCTGATAGAGTATAATATTTCAAACATGTATGCAAAATTTTACAATTTTTAAAATTTTCTGGAATTTTCTAGGGGTTTCTGAAATTCGACAGAAAACCTGAAAAATCAGACTGATAGCGTATCAGTCGACTGCCCCATGCCTGTTTTTCAGCTCTGTGAGAAATTTCAGAAATCAATAATTCTCACATTTGATGTCATAGGGTTTGGTTGCTTGAGGCAATCATTTTGATGGTGTCAAAGGGGGAGAATGGGTAGTTTAAGTTAGAATTTTGACTTAAAATGGATGATTTTAGGTATTTTGACTAACTTAGACCTTGAAAGGTTAAAAGTTGGAGAGAAGACATGGATTAAGGGGGAGGTACCTCTTTGGTTCGGATATGTCTTACATTCTTATTGATGGTGTTAAGTGGAAACTTAACTTGGAATGTGATTAGAATTGAAACTGTGGAGAGGACATAGGTTAAGGGGGAGGTTGCCTCTTAGGGTTATTATGTCTCACAATGTTTCAATTGCTATCTTTTGCTATTACTATTGCTGCTATTTATCTCTAACTTTAACTTATTGCCACACATCAAAAAGGGGGAGATTGTTGAGGCAATCGACCCTTGAATGATTGGAAGATCATGGTTTTGATGTGTGGGCGAATAGGTTTAAAGTTAGAGTGTTGTGTTGTATTTGATTTGTGTGATTGAGTTTGCAGGACTTGGAGAATCACACTTGGTGGACCTATCCGAGGGACGAGAGCCGTGGGAGGAGAGCTTCAAGGGCAAGCCGGGAAGTGGACTTCAAAGGGCACACGTGAAGGGTGGCATGGAGGCAAGCCAAGGGAAGGCTTGCGTGCGCATCCGAGGGACGATAGCCAAAGGAAGAGGACTTCAAAGGGCGAGCCAAGGGAGCAGACCTGAAGGCACACGCGAAGGAGAAGGTTCGGAGTGGCTGGAACTGAGCTGGGAGGCAGGGCAGTCGACTGTCCCAGAGGCAGTCGACTGCCAAAACCCACAGAGAGTTCGCAGCCTTGGACCAGTCGACTGGCCTTGGGGCAGTCAACTGGTATACCCCAAAACTAGCCGTTGGCTAGCTGTTTGCTAGCCGTTGGCCGACATTTAATGCCGGGCCAGTCGACTGCCCTTGGGGCAGTCGACTGGTGGGTGCCTGGACAGACTGCAAATCTGTCCTTTTCACCTATAAAAGGAGGCCTCGTTACACGTGTATGTACCGTTCCGTACAGTAACGAAGTGCTGTCAAATTGTAAAGTGATTACTTGCTTCCTCCATCTCATTTCTACATCTGTAAAGAGGAAGCTCTTGCTGTGAAGGTTTCTCCACCTGAAGGAGACTTTTCGATAGTGAAAAGTGGTGCTCGCGGCGTGGATCCTTGGACTAGTCACCCATCTGGGTGGATACCAAGTAACTGAAAGTGTTAGCATTGTTTCTGTATTTTCTTTTATATATTATTTCCGCTGCGCTAACAAGACTGCAGAGTTCAAGATCCGAAAAAGTGCATTCACCCCCCCCCCTCTGCACGCCACATCGATCCTTCAGTCATCTCTTCAGCTGAAGCTTCAGGTCAACCGCTAGATGCCAGACGTCGTTCAAACCTGCAAACATATACCAAACAAAATAGCCAGAGCGAAAGTCACCATTGACCCTCCTTCATGCCCCTTCATTTGAATATCACAGCTCTGTATCGTCTCTGTATCATCTGCACACTCACAGACTTATTAGCGAAGCAAATCAAAACTAAATCAGAAGAAAATCAGAGATCTGACAATAATTTGAATTAAAGTTCTGAGGCGTTGATCGGTCACCCTGACCGATCAGACACCCTCCTAACCAATTAGACTCAATTCGGATTGATCCAGTGACGTTCTGATCAGTCTCACTAACCGATCAGAGACAGGGGATCGGTCACCAGACCGATGAAATTCTAGTCAAGCCACCTGATCGGTCTCACTGACCGATCAGCCAAGGCCTAATAGTTCAACCTGACTGATCAGCCAAGGGCCTGATCAGTCCAGCTGACCGATCAACTACCTGCTGGACCGATCAGGCACATTCTGGACCGATCAGCCACATGTTGATCGGTCTCACTGATCGGTCCAGAGCCTGTTCTGATCTTTCTGTGACCATTCTGATCGGTCACCAGACCGTTCAAAAAACCTTCTGTTCCCTCAGAAGCTTTCTGGATCGGTCACACTGATCGATTAGACACTCTGGATCGGTCTCGTGACTGATCTATCATCCAGAGAGTTCGTGCCAACTCCCTGATCAGATTTCAGACCGATCCAGCCAATCATTTCAACCCTGAGTCCAGAGAACTGGCTCCCTTGCCTTCTCTGACTCAGTCTGGTCCCGGAGAACGAGCTATCGAGCCCTCTCTGACTTAACCTGGTCCAGAGATCGAGCTACCGAGCCCTCTCTGACCTAAGTCCGGAGAACGAGCTACCGAGCCCTCTCCGACTCAACCCGGTCCAGAGGGTTGCGTTGAGGCAATCTGTGATCCGGTGTGATCATGAGTTTTGATGTTTGGGCAAAGGGTTTAAGTTAGGTTTACCCTTGTGATCTCATATGTGTATGTTGTGTGAGCAGGTTGTACAGGTTACACATATGGACTTGACTGGACGGCCTCGGTACGGTGAAGGGTGGCATGGAGACAAGCTGGAGGCTTGTGTGCGCACCTAAGGGACCTTGGAGAGCAGGGATGATGAGCTGAGGGGCGCGGACTTTGAGGCATGCGTGAAGGATGGTATGGAGGTAAGCTGGAGGCTTGCATGCATCTGAGGGACGGGAGCCGAAGATGAAGAGGGCACAAAGGCAATAGTCGAGGCTGCTAATGAAGAGTCAGTCGAGTCGTGAGGGTACGAGTGCTGTGTGATTCTACTCGGGGAAGCCTAGGGGTCGAGTGCGGAGTGAAATGTACTCGGGGAGTATAACCCTAGGGTACCAGTCGACTGGCCTGGGGGCAGTCGACTGGTAGCGGTTGGTGAGCTGGCAGAATTCGAATGTTGGGGTGTCAATGGTCGAATTCTGAGTGGGGCAGTCGACTGCCCTTGGAGCAGTCGACTGCCAGCGAGGGTTTCCAGCCCGAGTTCTATTTAAAGAGAACTCAGTTTGGGCTGGGACTCTTAGCGAAATCTGCTTGGTTAGAGTAGATTAGTAGCCATTGGTGCTCAGAGGTTGTCAAAGTACTGTGGCGAGGTTTGTCCACCCACAAGGAGCAACAAGAGCTTGCCGGAGGTTATCCGGGGAGTGATCCATCGACGGATTCTTGGATTAGTCACCCGTCCGGGGTGGATACCAAGTAAAACCTGGTTTGTTAGCATTGTTCTTATTGCTAGTTTTACTTTTGTTTGTATTTCCGCTGCGCAACTAACAACGTAGGAAGAACAAGAGCAGAAGAACGCTATTCACCCCCCCTCTAGCGGACCGGAAACGATCCAACAATTAGTATTAGAGCGAAGGATCACTCTTATTGGACTAATCGCTGAATGAGCAAAAGCTAGAGGTGAAAGATGATGGAAGATAAGTTGGGGGAAGACATCTACACTCCACCGCCCTACGATCATGAAGACTTCGACTTTTGGAGGGTGAGGATCGAGACTTGGTTCGGAATGGAGTGGGCATGCAGAATTGCGCTTGAAGAGCCCTTCGAGATTTCAATGGATAAGCATGGGAACAAGCTTAGGCCTAGATATTGGAATCAAAAACAACAAGCACAATCAAAAGCCAAAGAGAAGGTGATTAGTATTTTGATAAATATTTTTCCTAATAACATTTTGAGTTGTGTAGGGGCATACCAAAATGCATGTGAATTGTGGAGCAAATTGAAAGAAATTCATGAAAATTCTACACAAGTTCAAGAGCCCAAGGAAAAAAGTCAAATGGGTCAAGAAAAAGAAGAAGAAAAGGAAGTGTCAATTTCTTCAAGTGAAGAGGAGAAATTAAGTGAAAAATCGTCAACCTCCTCAAGAGAAGAAGAGGAAGAGGTCACCACCTCAAGGATTGGGGGGGAGGAGAGACCCTCATCTATACCGGAACAAGAGGAAGCATCTACTTCATCTAAGATTGAAGAAGAAGTCAACCTAGCCTCAACCTCCACCAAAGAAAGTAAAAATGACCACATTATATGCTTTGGGTGCAATGAAAAGGGGCACTGTTAGTGATATGAGAGAAGTGTCCTAAGGCAATCGCCTTATGATGTAAACATTTATATTAATAAATGATAATTCACTATTTGAGTATACATGTTTTGTGTATTTGATTGGGATCTTAAACTCATCTACTGAATGTCCGCAATACAACTCACAGCATAAGAGAATTTGTGATGGGATCACAACTAGTGATTATCTCTAATGTGCAATTGTGAAGTATTGAAATTATCCCTAGTCGATGAATTGATAAAAACGGATACTATCAATTCTGTTGAGACTAGCATGGGTTATTCTCTAATCAGCTGATTCTCACTGGCTGGTGACATTGGGATGTCCGGAGATAAACATGAATGCTAGTTAAGGGAACTAGTTCATTGGAGTGACTGGCCGTAAAACTTCATATGGTAATCTACATATAGATATGTCAATGAAGTTTTTACTGCAGCTTAAGTGCGATGTTCCTTTGACTTGCGGTGTTCAAGTCATCTTGGTCATGGAGACTTATACTTTAACATCTTAAGCAAGCATCTCCAAGGAGGTGTGGACCCAGGATGATTGGGTATAAGCCGAAGTGCCCGAAGATGTTTGAACAGCCTACAAAGGATTCACCACTCCTTGCGAGGCGATGTATACCCAGGCCTATCGTCGGATTGTTACTCAGAAATCTCTGGCCAGAGTATATCATGTTTAGAGTGCAAGTCTCTTAAATACATGAGAGTAATTAGAAATCCAAAGGACGAGAAAGACACTACTTGGGCTAGGTGTGACGTAGTCAGCCTAGTGGGGACTGACACGAATAGACCGTATCCTGAACCAAGTGGGTATAAGGTGGTGAAGGGAATGGGGCACGATTCATTAGAGCTGCTGAAGGGTTTTAGAATAATTTCTTCTGAGGTCAAACCGTTGATCTTTCGATTAATTGGGGATCATGATGTACTACTAGGTGCCACTCATGATCGTTCTATAATTGGTTGATTATAGACGGCCAACATAAATCGAAAGCCTATTTAGTCACACGCACTACGAGTAATCCGAGGGATTTAAAATGAGTTGAAAATTGGATTTTCCGATCAAAAGAAATAAGTCGAATCTGAATTTATCAGAGGCGCAATGGAAGCTAAAATGGCTAAGTCTTTTGAAGGCTTATTGGGCGAATTAAATGAGTTTAATTCGCGAACGGTTCGGGTTAGTTTGGCCGGCCAAAGAAGGTGCCAAACCTCCTTGAAGTGGCCGGCCACCTATTGGGGAGAAAACCAATTAATTTTGGTTTAATTAATAAAGTAAATCTAGCGCGATTTATTTTATAAATTATGGATAAATAAATTTGTATAAATAAACTTATATAAATAAATTTATAGAAATTTATTCTTTTTATGGAAGTTAAAATAATCCATGAATTGGTTTATTTTAATTTTATAAAATCAATTATGAATTGATTTTTCCATAATAAGAAAGTTTATAAATTTCTTATAAAATTTATTCCGTAATAAAAGGAGAGATTAATTAGTTTTATTATAAAGTTAGTTATAATAAAATTCATAAGAGAATTTATAGGATAAATTTCTTATGATAACTAATTAGTTTTATTATAAAATTAGTTATAATAAAACTTGGTTTAAACGGAATAATTCATAAGAGAATTTATAGGATAAATTTCTTATGATAATTAATTAGTTTTATTATAAAGTTAGTTATAATAAAATTCATAAGAGAATTTATAGGATAAATTTCTTATGATAACTAATTGGTTTTATTATAAAATTAGTTATAATAAAACTTGGTTTAAACGGAATAATTCATAAGAGAATTTATAGGATAAATTTCTTATGATAACTAATTCCGTTAAATCCGTTAATTCCGTTAAGAGGGAGACTTAGCAAAGGAGTTGCTACTATATAAAGGAACCAAAGGCAAGCCCTTATTCCCAATCAACTAATCAAGTTGTGAAGAGCTCTCCCTCTCTCTCTTCTCTTCTCCCTCCCCTCTCCTCCCTTAGGGCCGGCGCCCACTCTTGGAGTCCTAGGGACGGCGCCCACTTGGAGGCTTAGGGCCCGGCGCAATCTCTACCCAACCAAAGGGTGCCGTGAGCTTCAAGAAGAAGGAGAACCCGAACAAGAAGATGAAGAAGCAGATAGCGACTCCTCCCTTCCCGGAATTTGGATTCCGCTTCTTGTTGGTTAGCTTCCTAATTCCTCTCTTGATCTTCTTTGTTGTGCCTATAGAGAATCTAGTAGTTCTCGTCGGCACAAAACTCGTGACTTTGCGAAGTCATCCCGAAGAGAACTCGGCGTGGACGCGAATAGAGGCAGAGCTTCCAAGGGACGCTACGGTTGGATCTCGTCCCTTACTTCGAGTTACGAGAGGTATAATGTAAATTAGTTTACTTTTCCGCAACATTTTATTTTATGATTATGTCAACACACGATAAGGTTGCATGCTAGATACGAAGTTAAAATAATTTAGGAAATTATTTTATGCAAATTCTTCCGCTGCACGTAAAAATTTAAAATTTTACGAACTCGTATCCTTGTCAACATGCACCCAGTCCCAACAGGCACTACAAGGACAAGTGCCCAAAAGGTAAAAAGGAGGTAAAATCTAAACTCATTTCAAGTTCCTTTAAATCTAACGTGGGTTGTAGGATTGGAGGAGCCCAAGAAAGGAAAAAGAAGATTAGATGCTTCACATGTGGAGAATTGGGGCACTACCACACCAAGTGCCCAAAGAAAAGTGAAATCAAGAAAATGGAGCATCTAAGGAGATGGGAGAAGGAGGAAAGAAAGAAGAGAAGAAGCTCACAACAAGAAGAAACTACAAGGGTAAGGGAGGTAATTCCTAACCCTAAGTTGAAATGTAATTCTAATTTGAGTTCCTCCATGCATATTAGAAATCATGCAAATTATTCATCCATACTTGCTAGGAATCTTGAAAATTGCTTACTTGTGCACAATTTTGGATTTAGATATAATGATAGGACTAGGGTCAACAAGGTAGATCAAAACCCTAGGAAAAGCATTCATAATGATAGACCCAAGACCTCTAGACGTAAGGATCATGGTACTAATCCCAAGAAGGGGAGGAATGTGCCTAGAAAGGAGGGTAGGTCTAGGAATGTCCAAGGTAGACATATGGAAACTAAGGTTAGAAACATGGCAAGGGAAAATCAAGTCTTGAGGGCAAAGCTTGATAAATTGGAAAAGACCTTAGAAAGATTCAAGGTTGGATCAAAGGGTTTAGACATGGTATTGGGTAGTCTGAAACCCAATTACAATAGATCGGGTTTGGGCTACCGGTCTAAGACCTCCAAGACCAACAAAAAGAAGTATGCTTGGAAAGCATACAATTATGGCAAGGAGGGAATGTCTAAGGATGGCAAGGGGTGTCATTCAAATGGAAAGAAAAGGACTTAACCAAAGACAAGGTGTCTAAGGTTAAGAGAGTTCATTTTGGAGGCCAAGAATCACCGGGGGCTCACCAGTATGGTCTAGTGTGGGTTGAGTCACCTAGGGAGGTGGCTAGGGCTCAGAGCTCAAGGGGGAGCTCTAGGAGTCTTTGGGGTCCATGGTAAATGAATCTAAATAGATTTTCTCCTAGGAAATTAAAGGAAATGTGCCAAAAAGGGTTGGAAGACTTGGGTAAGTCTTAATCCTAGGTTTTGACACATTAAAAAGAGAATTTAAGGAGAAAAAGGTGAAAATAAGGTTATAATTGATAAAATTAGGTTTTAATGTGTAAATACCATATCAGTGCTAAAATGAATTATGATCAAGTATAAGAGGATACATTAAGGAAAAGTCGAAATTAGAACTTTTGGGAGGAGTTTAGATGATACACTTTAGGAGAAGTTGGATTTTATGCCAATCTTGGGATCTGGAGTACATTTGTTTGGAAACGTATTTTTCCCAAGTAGACATTGGCTTCACAAATCTTGCCACGAAATTTTAGAATTTTTGGAGATTTGTGGAATTAGTTAGGCATTACTGAAATTAGACTAAAAATCTGAAATTCAGGTATTAGTCGACTGCCACAGGGGCAGTCGACTGGTTTCAGCCCAGAAACTCTCTGTTCGTTTTGGCAGTCGACTGCCATATAGGCAGTCGACTGATCTGTGAGAGTTGGAAAAAGGGCATTTTGGATAGTAAGAGAATTCAAATGTGGATTATAGGATATGACTTTGGGTTAAAAGTCTTGATTATGATCTCATATTCCTTGAATAAAGTGTTATCCCATGATTTAACAAGGCTTTATTGATATTTTGAAAATCAAGGAAGATTGATAAGTGAATGTTTATCTAAGGAGAATATCATCATATTATGGACACATATAGAAAAGAAAAGAATTGAGGACAATTCCTTGTGTAAGTTGATAATGGTTAGAATTGGCAAACGCAAGGAATCATGAATTGAGTTCAAAATTGATACAAAGTGTCCATCCTTAAGGAAATTAGAGAATTGAACCAAAGTCAAGCACATTTGACAATCTTAATCAAAACATATTTTTCTAGGATAGGATATATCCTAGCAAGTGTGCTTGCAAACCTTTAGAGTTTTTCCGGGTTTTGTTGAGTTCTTTTTGGCACTAGGATAAGGTTGCTTGGGGCAATCCTTTAATGGTGTCCAAAGGGAGAAGAACTTGGTTGTTAGGTTGGGTAGAATCTAACTTGGTGTTAGGGTGTTAAGTTGGGTAGAACTTCACCTAGGAAAATTGAAAATTGAGAGAAGGCATAGGTTAAGGGGGAGGTTGCCTCCTTGTTTGTCTTAATTTTCATAAGAAATATTTGGATTTTGTGTCCAACTTGGAAATTGTGATAGATACATTATGGAATGTATTTTTCCCAAGTAGGCATGGGTACCACAAAGTTCTCCACAAAACTTGAGAATTTTTGGAGATTTGTGGAATTTCTGGCGAATTTCTGAATTTGGCCAGAAAACTGATATTCAGAGTATCGGTCGACTGCCATGGGGGGCAGTCGACTGCCCAAGGTTGATTTGTGTATCAGCAGCTAGTTTGGTGTCCAAATGGTGTAAAACAAGTGTATGGGAGGTTAGTACACTGTGTTTAGGACCATTAGGGATTAACAGAATCGATAATTGGGATATTATTGGGGTCTTTTTGATGTTGGCAAAGGGGAGAAGTGTTGAGTTTAAGTAGGAAACCAAACACGCCTTTGCGGGAAACCCTAGGTTTAAGGGGAGCTGAGATTAAGGGGGAGCATGGTTGCTCCAATCTTGGCGTAAGGGGGACCTTTCTTAAAAGTCTTTGTATGTCCAGTGTGTGGAGAGCTTTGGAGAAGCTTTAAAAAGCCGTTTTATAAAAAGTCCTAGCTTGGAGGGCTAAGTGTGAAAAAGTCCTAACTTGGAGGGTTAGGTGTGAAAAGTCCTAGCTTGGAGGGCTAGGTGTGAAAAAATTCCTAACTTGGAGGATTAGGTGTGGGAAAGTCCTAGTTTGGAGGGCTAGGTGTAAAAATTCCTAACTTGGAGGGTTAGGTGTGGGATGCCTTGGGATAGGATCCATGCATTGCATATGCATTGTTTAGCATTGCTTTTGCTATATATTACTATTTGTTTCCCTAACTTAAACGTATTGCCAAACATCAAAAAGGGGGAGATTGTTGAGGCAATCTGTGATCTGGTGTGATCATGAGTTTTGATGTTTGGGCAAAGGGTTTAAGTTAGGTTTACCCTTGTGATCTCATATGTGTATGTTGAGTGTGCAGGTTGTACAGGTTACACATATGGACTTGACTGGACGGCCTCGGTACGGTGAAGGGTGGCATGGAGATAAGATGGAGGCTTGTGTGCGCACCTGAGGACCTTGGAGAGCAGGGACGATGATCTGAGGGACGCGGACTTTGAGGCATGCATGAAGGATGGTATGGAGGCAAGCTGGAGGCTTGCGTGCATCCGAGGGACGGGAGCCGAAGATGAAGAGGGAGCGAAGGCAATAGTCGAGGCTGCTGATGAAGAGTCAGTCGAGTCGTGAGAGTACGAGTGCTGTGTGATTGTACTCGGGGAAGCCTAGGGGTCGAGTGCGGAGTGAAATGTACTCGGGGAGTATAACCCTAGGGTACCAGTCGACTGCCCTGGGAGCAGTCCACTAGTAGCGGCTGGAGAGCTGGCAGAATTCGAACGTTGGGGTGTCAACGGTCAAATTCTGAGTGGGGCAGTCAACTGTCCTGGGAGCAGTCGATTGCCAGCGAGGGTTTCCAGCCCGAGTTCTATTTAAAGAGAACTCGGTTTGGGCTGGGACTCTTGGCGAAATCTACTTGGTTAGAGTAGATTAGTAGCCTTTGGTGCTCAGAGGTTGTCGAAGTACTGTGGCGAGGTTTATCCACCCACAAGGAGCGACAAGTGCTAGCCGGAGGTTATCCGGGGAGTGATCCACCGATAGATTCTTGGATTAGTCACCCGTCTGGGGTGGATACCAAGTAAAACCTGGTTTGTTAGCATTGTTCTTATTGTTAGTTTTACTTTTGTTTGTATTTCCGCTGCGCAACTAACAATGTAAGAAGAACAAGAGCAGAAGAACGCTATTCACCCCCCCCCCTCTAGCGGACCGGAAACGATCCAACATGTTGGTCTTTTGCCCAGCTTCACTCACCAAGACTTCGTGCCCAGCTTCACTCACCAGGACTTTTGCCTAGTTTCACTCACCAGGACTTCGTGCCCAGCTTTACTCACCAGGACTTTTGCCCAGCTTCACTCACCAGGACTTCGTGCCCAGTCCCCGACTAGGACTTCGTGCCTAACTTCACTCATCAGGACTTTTGCCTAGCTTCACTCACCAGGACTTTGTGCCCAGTCCCCGACCAGGCCTTCGTGCCTAACTTCACTCATAAGGACTTTCGCCCAGCTTCACTCACCAGGACTTCGTGCCCAGTCCCGACCAGGACTTCGTCCGAACTTAACTATCTGATCTCACTCAACCAAACTTAAATCGGTGTCAACACCAAAACAACAATCAGGTCAGACTACATCAACAAGAAGATAAAGAATAGCTTCTACAACTATAAACTAGAGAGAAGAGGGAAGAGTGAGTTTATCATGGTGTCATCAGTCTTCTTGAAACGTCTCCTTGCACCGAAGGTGGACAGATCATCGAGGATCAGGGCACTAGAATTTCCCCTAGAGGTCCCCCTTCTCCAAGCCAAGGGGTGGAGCTGTTGGGACCGGGTGCATGTTGACATGGATGCGGGTTCATAATTTTAAAATTTATTACGTGCAGCGGAAGATTTAGCATAAATAATTTCTCAAATTATTTAACCACACATCTAAGCATGCCACCTTATATTGTGTAGACATGATCATATATTAAAATTTTACAGAAAGTAAACTAATTTACTTAATACCTCGCGTAACTCGAAGGAAGGGACGAGATCCAACCGTAAGCGTCCCTTGGAAGCTCCGCCTCTATTCGCGTCCACGCCGAGTTTTCTTCGGGATAACTTCGCAAAGCCACGAGTTTCGTACCGACAAGAACTACTAGATTCTCCAAAGGCACGACAAGAATACCAAGAGAGAGATGGGAAGACTAACCACCAAATGAAGAACGGAATCAAGATTCCGGGAGGAAGGATGGAGTTGCGCCCGCTTCTTCTTCTTCTTCGGCAGCTGCTTGGTGGATGAAGCTCACGGCAACAAAGGGATCCTCCTTTTAGGGCCGGCCACACTAGAGGAGGGAGAGGGAGAGAAGGAGAGAGAGAGAGGGCTTATTTCTAGATCTCTTAGATTAATTTCCAAGCCTTGCCTTGGTTCCTTTATATAGTACCCTCTCAATCGCCAAGTCTCCTTTTTATGGAATAAATTTTGATAAGAAATTTATCATATAAATTTTTCTATGAATTATTCCATCATGCCAAGTTTTTATCATAATTTAATTTATAATAAAAACAACCATGTCTCCCTTTTTATTTTTGAATAAATTTTCACAAGAAATTTATTATATAAATTTTTCATATCATGGAAAAATCAATTCATAATTGATTTTATAAAATAAAATAAACTATTCAAAGTTTATTTTAATTTCCATGAAAATAATAAACCAAACTTCGGTTTATAAAAATTTATATATATTATCCATAATTTTATAAAACAAACCACGCTCGGTTTATTTTATAATTTGAACCAAATAATTTGGTTCTCCCCTTTTAATGTGGCCGGTCAAACAAAGAGGGTGGGGACCCTCTTTGGCCGGCCAAACACAAGCCTATACCATACGAATTAAACTCATTTAATTCGTCCAATAAGTCTTCAAAAGACTTAGCCATTTTATGCTTCCGATGCGTCTCTGAAAAATTCAGATTCGACTTATCTCTCTTGATCGGAAAATCCAATTTTCAACTCATTTTAAATCCCTCGGATTACTCGTAGTGCGTTTGACTAAATAGGCTTTCGATTTATGTTGGCCGTCTATAATTAACCAATTATTGAACGATCATGAGTGGCACCTAGTAGTACATCATGATCCCCAATTAATCGAAAGATCAACGGTTGATCTCAGAAATTATTCTGAAACCCTTCAGCAACTATAATGAGTCGTGCCCCATTCCCTTCACCATCTTATACCCACTTGGTTCAGGACACGGTCTATGTGTGTCAGTCCCCACTAGGCTAACTACGTCACACCTAGCCCAAGTAATGTTTTTCTCGTCCTACGGATTCTAGCTACTCTCATGTTTCTGAGAGATTTATACTCTGAACATGTGATGCTCTGGCCAGAGGTTTCGAGTAACAATCCGACGATAGGCCTTGGGTATACATCTCCTCACAAGGAGTAGTGAATCCTTTGTAGGCTGTTCAAACATCTTCGGGCACTTCGAATTATACCCAACCATCCTGGGTCCACACCTCCTTAGAGATGCTTGCTTAAGATGTCAAAGTATAAGTCTCCATGACCAAGATGACTTGAACACCGCAAGTCAAAGGAACATCGCACTTAAGCTGCAGTAAAAACTTCATTGACATATCTATATGTAGATTACCATATGAAGTTTTACGGCCAGTCACTCCAATGAACTAGTTCCCTTAACTAGCATTCATGTTTATCTCCGGACATCCCAATGTCACCAGCCAGTGAGAATCAGCTGATTAGAGAATAACCCATGCTAGTCTCAACAGAATTGATAGTGTCCGTATTTATCAATTCATCGACTAGGGACAATTTCAATACTTCACAATTGCACATGTAGTGATAATCACTAGTTGTGAATTCATCACAAATTCTCTCATGCTGTGAATTGTATTGCGGACATTCAGTAAATGAGTTTAAGATCTCAATCAAATACACAAACATGTATACTCAAATAGTGAATATTCATTTATTAAAATAAATGATTACATTCATAAGGCGATTGCCTTAGGACACTTATATCACAATACTAACAGGAGCCCCCAAATCCAAAGATCTCCCTTTCAATGGAGAACGCCCCCCTTTTATAGGGGGTGCCCGAGAGGAGGCATGGCTTGTGCTAGACTTGGGGCACTACCAAAGCATCAGTCGTGCCCTTTTCGACTAGGTGGGCATGGCCTGGGCATGGCCGTGTCTGGGTGGCGTGGCCTGGTCATTCCCGTGTCTAGAAAGATGAGGCACAACCCCGCATTGCTAGTGGCTGGTCGAGGAGGCACGGTCATGCCCTTGGGATACGACCCTACTGTGGAGGCTTGCATGGTCGTGCCTGGGGCCACTGCTGAATCTGGAAGATGGGTATGGGTCGTGCCTAGGGGTATGGGTAGTGCCTGGGAGCTGTAGGGGGTGTGCCTTCGGGGCCATAGCTGATCTTATCGCATCCTCCGGCTCTCGTTTTGCTCCCTTTTGCATCTTTTTAGCTCCAATTCACTCCCTGAAAGCAAAAAACAAGAGAAAATCATATGTCCAAGCTAGAAATAGAGAATATACTGATAAAAGATAAGAAAAGGAGCATAATAACGTAAATATGAATCAAGCAAATCAAGTGAAGGAATGTGATAATAAGGATAAAACGGTATCAAATCTACGCTCATCATTGAATTTGAGTTTGAGTTTGAGTTTGAGTTTGGTTTAGTTTGGTTTGGTTTGGTTTGATTTTAGTTGAGTTTGAGTTGAGTTTAGTTTTCAGTTGTTTTCGTCTCAGCCAGGTATTTTCAAACATAGTAATCCTATAATTTTTGTGAGATAAATTATTATTTAATTATCAGGAGTAGTTTTGACTTGTGTTACATTTAAGTGTAGCTTTGGGTCGCCCAAGTAAACATCTTGAGTAAGCTCTCAGGTTGTGGTGAGTCACTTGGACAAGATTAAGGCAACCATAATCCTTGACAGAACTTCCCAATTGTTCTCACTTAGAAGACTTAGTACTCAACATAGACCCTTAACAAGTAAGAACTAATCCTAATTTAACTAATCCTAGGTACTCAAAAGAGTTGGCTAAGTTAGTTTGGTGACAACTAATTTAACGTCTCCTAACTAATTTGCCACCTCCTAACTAAAATCTTAGGTACAAAATATTGGTTTGAGCCTCCTTGCTTTGTTAAGGAAGGTTTTGGGAGCCATCCTTGGACTTGGTTACTAATGTTTTGACTAACCAATGAAAGATAGGATTTGTTGGTCGACTTGGGTTTATAACCGAGTACAGATTTGTTGTACACAACCCTTTGAGACCCAAGCATCATGTTTGACAGCATAACTTGATCTTGATGTCTATAGGGCATGGAAGAAAAAGGACTCCACTACTAAGGGCATATTGATTAGTTCATGACTCATTACTATTGGACCTTGGATGGCTAGAGAGGGGGGGTGAATGTAGTCAGACACTTAAAACTTAGCTCTTTCGAATTTTTCTGCACTTCAGAGGTTAGGCAGCGGAAACAAAGAAAACAAATAGAAATGTGCAGAAATGAAGAGCAAAACAAAACGCTAACAAGGATCGTTTACAAGGTTCGGGGATAACTTGCCCCTACTCCTTGGCGTGCCCTTAAGGTGGGCGATCCCTTGATCGTCGGCAGATCAAGCCCCGGAAAATCCGGATAGAATGCAACCTCCTTCTCGGTGGAGTAACCTCTTCACAGTGTTTCAAGATGAATGAAGTATTAAGTACAGGAAACACAAGAAGAAATCTTACTGAGCACTAAGAACCGCAAGAACACAAGCGAACTCCTTACCGAGCTCCACTCAGCACAGATCTCACGCAAGAACTCCCTTCTTCATGTCTTCTCACTGATGGACTTGCCAAGCTCCTTGTTTCTTCCCAAGTGCTCAAGTAACAGAAGGTTGCTTCAGATTCACAGTTGCTTGCTCAAGAGATGGATCAAAGTTGTCGCAAGATCACAGAAGTTGTAGCAAAAGCAGAGCGAGTTGTTCTCTTCTCCACTTCTCAGCACTTTTAAGCATCTGGCTTCTCCAGCTCACATCGCCAGCCACCAGACGCCAGCTGCTCAGCTGCAACTGCTCACCTACCACTGAGCTCTCCTGGACTCTCTAAGCTTCCCTCAGCCAAGCCCCAGTCAGCAGCTCCAGCAGCGCTAACATCCGTTGCAACCTGAGATGGAAAACGGACAAACCTGCTCCAAGGAAAGACTCCCATTGACCCTCCTTGAGTGTTTGAATTCATCCCTGTCATCTGCACACTAAATCAGATCATTAGCACAGCAAATCAAACAGAGGATCACATATCAGAAGACTCTGAACAAGTATCGGTAGCGTATCAGTAATAATCAGAACACGATCAGAGCTCTGACAACGCTTTTGAATTAAAGCTGTCAGCTGCTGATCGGTCACCAGATCGATCAGAGGGACTCCTGATCGGTCACTAGACCGATCAGGATGGGTTCAAACTGATCAGGCTCCAACCTGATCGGTCCCCAACGCTTAATCAGAAATCGCGACTTCTCCGGGATCGTTCACCAGACCGTTCCCAAGTCATGGATTGGTCACCAGACCGATCTACCCCTTTGCAGGATGATTTCCCAGCTTCGCAGTCCAAACCTCCTGATCGGTCCCCAGACCGATTAGGGTGTGGCCTGATTGGACTGGTGACCGATCAGGCCACCCTCCGACCGATCAGGCTCCAACCTGATCGGTTATAGTGAGAAGTCCGCGATGTTTGATCATTCCCTAGAACGATCTGAATAGTGTCCCTGATCGGTCACCAGACCGATCAGGAGTCGATCAGTAAGGTTCCCCAAACTCACTGTATGCTCCCTGATCGGTCACCAGACCGATCAGGAGCCGATCAGTAAGTTTGCAAAAGTCACCGTATGTTCCCTGATCGGTCACCAGACCGATCAGACATCGCTGGATCGGTCACCAGACCGATCCACGAGGGAACTCCGTGCCAACTTCCCTGATCGGTCACCAGACCGATCCAGGCAAGGCCAAACCCACTCTAAGCAAGAGAACTGGCTCCCAACCTCCCCTGACTCGTGCTCAGTCCCCCGGACCAAGACTCCGTGCTCAGTCTCACTCACCGGGACTTCAACTTAGCCCTCCAAGCTAGGACCTGGCCCTCCAAGCAGGGATTTCATCTAACCTAGCCCTCCAGGCTAGGACCTGACCCTCCAAGTCAGGATTTCATCCAACCTAGCCCTCCAGGCTAGGACCTGACCCTCCAAGTCAGGGTTTCATCCAACCTAGCCCTCCAGGCTAGGACCTGGCCCTCCAAGCCAGGACTTTTTCACACCTAACCCTCCAAGTTAGGACTTTTCACACCTAGCCCTCCAAGCTAGGACTTTTTCATTCATCCAAAGCCCAGTCCCCGATCAGGACTTAATCATAATCATCTCATCAACCTAAACTAAAATCAGTGTCAACACCAAAACAACAATCAGGGTCAGACTGCATCAACTATTACCATGTGCTCATGCCGTCTAGGTAGCCGTTAGAGAGAAATGGAGTAAAGTCAACTTGAGCAAGCTTCGTCAACTGACAATCAAGTTTGACAATTGTAAAAAGCGCCCGAATGTTACCATGGCTCAACATCTGAGAGAAATGGGGAATATGATTCGGGAGCTTAAGGCTGCTGGTCATGAGTTAACTGATGAACAACAGGTTCAGGCAGTTATTCGTTCCCTTCCTGATTCTTGGGAAACGATGAAACAGAACCTTACTCACGGTGAAAGTATCAAGACTTTCATTAATATCTCACGCCATATTTTACTAGAGGCGGAGAGAATCGAATCCGCAAGGATTCTGAACAAGCTTTTATAGCTGAAGGTTCTGGATCCAAGAATAAGAAAAGATTGTTTAAGAAAGGAAATGGTAAGGGAAAAGAAGCTGGTGCTACTGTTGTGCAAGACCCAATCAAGAAGAAAGGAAAGAAGTTTGGAAAGAAACCTAAAAGCAAGTTGACTTGCTACAACTGTGGCAAGAAGGGTCACTCTGCTCGGGAATGTACTGAGCCGAAAAAGATTCAGGAGCAACGAACCATGTAGCTCATGATTGAGCTACATACGTGGAGTACCGTTGAGTACTAATTGGTAATAAGTGGATATATGTGGGAAACAATGCAAGAATTGATGTCAAAAGAATTGGCACTTGCAAACTCAACCTTCGTAGTGGGCGCACCATGTTTCTGCATGATGTCCTTTATGCTCCTAAGATTCGACGGAATATGATTTATGTTAATTATCTTCTTGAATTGGGTTACTGTATGAACTTTTATAGTCGTTGTGTAGAACTTAAGATTAACTCTGTGTTAATTAGATATGATTATATATCAAACGGTTTCATGGTTCTTGATGTAGAACCAGATGTTAATTATGGAAATAATGGTTGTTTTTCAAACATTACTCTTACTAGCAATGCTGATGTTAATGATGAAGTTTGGCATGCTAAATTGGGACATATAGGACAAGAAAGAATGAATAAATTAGCAAGAGAGGGACTGTGCTAAAGTTGACTTGTCTATATGTGAGCATTGTCTTACTAGAAAAGCAACCAGGAAACCGTTTGGTAAGGCTATTAGGGCTGAATCACCACTGCAATTGATTTATTCAGATATTTGTGGTCCAATGAACATGAATGCTAGACATGGAAGTGCTTATTTCATTACATTTATTAATGATTTCACGCATTTTGGTCATGTGTATTTGATTTCTCATAAATCTGAAGTACTAGATTGCTTTAATTGTTATTTAAACGAAGTTGAGAATTAATTGGAACGTAAGGTTAAAACCTTTCACACTGACCATGGAGGTGAATATTTGTCTGAACAATTCAAGATAATATGTAATGAGAAAGGGATTATTAGACAGTTAACTATCCCTGGGACTCCACAGCTAAATGGAGTTACTGAAAGAAGAAATCGAACTCTGCTTGAAATGGTTAGGTCGATGATGGCTCAAGCTAATTTGCCTATTTCCTATTGGGAAGATGCATTATTGGAAGCAACCTACATACTTAACCGGGTGCCTTCTAAATCTGTTCCATTTACTCTATATGAACTTTGAACAGGCAGAAAACCAGATTTAAGTAATCTGAGACCATAGGGGTCAGCTGCTTATATTCATGACAAGACTCACAAATATGAAAAATTAGGACCCAGGGGTAGAAAGTGTATCTTTGTAAGATATTCTAATACCTCTAAGGGTTATGTTTTTATTGGTGAGCAACAAGATGAAATCATCTCTGAAATAGAGTCAAGAGATGCCACTTTTTTCGAAATTGAGTTCCCAACAAGAGGTGAAGTTAATAAATCAACTCCTCTATTTGCAATAGAGGAGGAGGATACTATTCCTCTATCAACGAATCAGGAATCACAGGGGATACCTGAATCTAGTCAACCTAGTGGGAGTAAATGGCCTATAAATGAGTCAGTTTCTCAACAGTCTAACCTGTGAAGAAGTAATCATCAGATTATTCCTCGGAGAAGGTTTGACATTGAGAATGAGGCATTAATGATTCTCCCAGTTGATGATGAAGAACCTCGAACGGTTGAGGAAGCATTGAAATGCTCAGTTAAGGAGAAATAAAAAGTTGCAATGGATGAGGAAATGGAGTCCATGAGAAAGAATTATTGAGGCAATCTGTGGTCCGGAGTGACCAAGTGTTTTGATGTTTGTGCAAAGGGTTTAAGTTAGGTTTACCCTTGTGATCTCATATGTGTATGTTGAGTGTGTAGGTTGTATAGGTTACACATATGGACTTGACTGGACGACCTCGGTACGGTGAAGGGTGGCATGGAGACAAGCTGGAGGCTTGTGTGCGCACCTGAGGGACCTTGGAGAGCAGGGACGATGAGCTGATGGGCGCGGACTTCGAGACATGCATGAAGGATGGCATGGAGGCAAGCTGGAGGCTTGCGTGCATCCGAGGGACGGGAGCCGAAGATAAAGAGGGCGCGAAGGCAACAGTCGAGGCTGCGGAGGAGGAGTCAGTCAAGTCGTGAGGGTACGAGTGCTGTGGAAATCCTAGGGTTCGAGTGTGGAGCGGAATGTACTCGGGGAGTGTAACCCTAGGATCAGTAGGGTACCAGTCGACTGCCTTGGACTGGTAGGTGGCTGGTGAGCTGGCAAATTCGAACGTTGGGGTGTCAACGGTCGAATTTGGCTGACACCAGTCGACTGCCCTGAGGGTAGTCGACTGGTAGCGAGAAATCAGCCCCGAGTCCTATTTAAAGAGGACTTCGTGATGGCTGAGTTTCTGACGAAACAAGCTTGGTTAAGGCTTGTTAGTAGTCTCTTGAGTCCTGATCGTGTCAAGGTGCTGTGGCGAGGTTTCTCCACCCACAAAGAGCGACGAGGACTAGCCGGAGGTTATCCGGGGTTTGATCCACCGACGGATTCTTGGATTAGTCACCCGTTCGGGGTGGATACCAAGTAAATCTTCCGTGTTAGCATTGGTTAGTGTTGTTTATTTTGTTTATTATTATTTCCGCTGTGCAAACTAACCGTGTAGGAAGAAAGGGGTTCGAGAAATGCTATTCACCCCCCCTTCTAGCGTACCGGAAACGTTCCTACAATTGGTATCAGAGCTAGGACCGCTCTTAATTGGAATAACCGCCAAGGGAGCAGAGAAAAGCTAGAGGAACAAGGAAGACAAATTCGGGGACGACATCCACACTCCGCCGGCCTACGACCATGAAGATTTGGGGTATTGGAAGTCACGGATGGAGACGTGGTTCGGAATGGAGTGGGACCTTCGGATTGCGCTTGAAGAGCCCTTCGAGATTCCAAAGGATAAGCACGGGAAGAGGCTTAGACCTAGATATTGGAATCAAGAACAAGAAGATCAAGCAAGGGCGAATAAAAAAGTAATTGATATATTGCTTAACATTTTGCCTACTAATGTTTTGAATGGTATAGGAGCATACAAAAATGCACACGATCTATGGAAAAAGGTAGAAGAAATCCATAAAAACCCTACACGAGATCAATTAGTGGAAGAGGCTGAGGAGGTAAACTCAATAGCCCAAGAAGAGGAGAAAAAGGAAGAAGAATCATCTACCTCCTCAAGTGGAATGGAAGAAGAAAGTGAAAGGTCCTCCACCTCATCTAGAGAAGAAGAAAAAGAAGTATCAATTTCAAGAATTGAGGGGCAGGAGAGATCCATTTCCATACCGGAGCAAGAAAAAGCTTCAACCTCCACCAAAGCCAAGACCAAGGACCATATCACATGCTTTGGATGCTACGAAAAGGGGCACTACAAGGACAAGTGCCCGAAAGGTAAGAATGAGGTACTCTCTAAACCTGGGTCCATTCAATTTAAATCTAACATGAATTGTAGGAATGGAGAAGCCCAAGAAAAGAAAAAGGAGATTCGATGCTTCACATGTGGAGAGCTAGGGCACTACCACACCAAGTGCCCTAGAAAAGGTGAACTAAAGAAAATGGACCACTTGAGGAGATGGGAGAAAGAAGAAAGGAAGAAGAGAAGAAGCTCACATCAAGGAGGAACTCCAAGGGTAAGGGAGGTACTTCCTAACCCTAGGTTAAAAAGTAGTTCAATTTCAAGTTCCTTCTTGCATTGTAAGAATCATGTTAATTACCCATCCATGCATGCGAAAATTAATGAAAATTGTTTACTAGTGCACAACTTTGGATTTAGATATAATGATAGGACTAGGGTTAACAAGGTAGATCATAACCCTAGGAAAAGCATGCATCATGAGCCCAAGACTTCTAACCTAAGGATCATGGCACTAATCCCAAAAAGGGGAGGAATGTGCCTGGAAAGGAGAGTAGGCCTAGAAATGTCCAAGGTGGACCTATGGAAACCAAGGCTAGGGAGTTGGCAAGGGAAAATCAAGCCTTGAGGGCAAGGCTTGATACATTATAAAAGGCCCTAGAAAGATTCACAGTTGGATCTAAGGGGTTAGATATGGTGTTGGGTAGCTTAAAACCCAACTATGATAGATCGGGCTTGGGATACCGGTCTAAGACCTCCAAGGTAGATAGAAAGAAATATGCTGGAAAGGCATATAATCATGGCAAGGAGGGTAAGTCCAAGAATGGCAAGAGGGTGCCATCAAAAGGTAGAAAGGGTGACTTGACCAAGGACAAGGTGTCCAAGGTTAAGAAGGTCCATTTTGTAGGTCAAGAATCACCGGTGGGACACCGGTGTGGACTAGTGTGGATCGAGTCACCTAGGGAGGTGGCTAAGGCTCAGAGCTCAAGGGGGAGCTCTAGGAGCCTTTGAGATCTATGGTAAGTGGATCTCAACAGTTTTTCTCCCAAGGAATTAGATGAAATGTGCCAAATAGGATTGGGAGACTTGGGTAAGTCTTAATCCTAGGTTTTAGCACACTAAAAAGGGGATTTAGGGAGAAAAAGAGTGAAAATGGTATTATAATTGAAAGAAATTGGGTTTAAGGTGAAAATACCATGTAACTTGATGCTACTAATGGATTATGAATGAGTATGGGAAGAAGCATCAAGGTGAGGTCCAAATTAAAACTTTGAGCTAAGGTTTTAATGATACACTGTAGGATAAGTGGAGTTTCATGTCAATCTTGGGATCCGGAGTACATTTGTTTGGAAACGTATTTTTCCCATGCAAACATTGCCCCCACAAATCTCCACACAAAATTTCAAAATTTTTGGAGATTTGTAGAATTTCTTAGGTATTTCTGAAATCGGGCTAGAAATCTAAAAATCAAATAGCAGGTGACTGCCATTTTGGCAGTCGACTGCCCCAAGAAGAATTTCAGCCCAGAAACATTCTGTGAGTTTTAGCAAGTGACTGCCCTAGGGGCAGTCGACTGGTCCATAGGTTTCAGAATGAAAGCCATATTACATAGTAAGAGATGGCGAAATTGAAATATTGGATATGAATTTGGAAAGTTTTGATTATGATTTCATATTCCTTGAAGTAAAGTGTTGTCTCATGATTTAATGGTGATTATATAAAATAAGGCAATGTGAATATCATGGAATTTAAGGAAAATTTGTGAGGGCTTTAAATTCAATAATAAATGCTTGATGAATGAAAAGGAAAGCATTGAGAACGACTCCATGTGTTAGATTATAAGTGTGAGTCCTGAGAAACACATGGAATTATGGATAGATTTCAACATTGATACCATGTTTAGTAAACTAGGATTTGTACCAAAAGTCAAGCACATTTGTGGTTTTCATGAAATCATATTTTTCTAGGATAGGGTACATCCTAGCAAATGTGCTTGCAAATCTGTTAGTTTTTTTTTGTGGTGATGAGTTCTTTTTGACACTAGGGCAAAGGTTGCTTGGGAGCAATCCTTTAATGGTGTCGAAGGGGGAAGAACTTGGGTGTTGGGTTGGGTATAACTCAACATGGTGTTATGGTGTTAAGTTGGGTAGAACTTCACCATGGAAGAATGAAAATTGGAGAAGGCATAGGTTAAAGGGGGAGGTTGCCCTTTTGGTTTGCTTTGATTTTCATAAGAAAACTTTTGAGTTTTGTGCCAAACTTGGGAATGGTGAGGGATACATAGTGAGATGTATTTTTTTCAAGTAGGTATGGGTTCCACAAAGTTGTCTATGAAATTTGGAAATTTATGGAATTTCTGGCGCATTTCTGAAAATGTCCAGAAAATATGATATTCAGAGTATCAGTCGACTGCTACTGTTGGCAGTCGACTGCACAGGGCTGATTTGGGTATCAGCAGCTGGGTTGGTGTCCAAATGATAAGAAACAAGTGTATGAGGGTCAAGTACACTATGTTTGGAATCATTGGGGATTAAAAGAACCGATAATTGAGATATTATTGGGTTCTTTTTGATGTTAGGCAAAGGGGGAGAAGTGTTGGTTTAAGTTGGGAAACCAAACTTATCTTTGCAAGAAACCCTAGGTTTAGGGGGATCTAAGATTAAGGGGGAGCATGTTTGCTCCATTCTTGGCGTAAGGGGAACCTTGGAGAGATTCTTAAAAAACCTTGGAGAGGTTCTTAAAAAACCTTTGTAAGTCCAATGCAGGGGGAGCTTTGGAGAAGCTTTAAAAAGCCCGTTTTGCTGAAAATTCCTAGCTTGGAGGGCTAGGTGTGAAAAATCCTAACTTGGAGGGTTAGGTGTGAGATGCCCTGGGATAGGATCCATTTTGTATTGCATATGCATTTATTTAGCATGGTTTTTGCTATTGACTACTATCTTGCTTTCCCTAACTTAAACGTATTGCCAAACATCAAAAAGGGGGAGATTGTTGAGGCAATCTGTGGTCCGGAATAACCAAGTGTTTTGATGTTTGTGCAAAGGGTTTAAGTTAGGTTTACCATTGTGATCTCATATGTGTATGTTGAGTGTGCAGGTTGTACAGGTTACACATATGGACTTGATTGGATGGCCTCGGTACGGTGAAGGGTGGCATGGAGACAAGTTGGAGGCTTGTGTGCGCACCTGAGGGACCTTGGTGAGCAGGGACGATGAGCTGATAGGCGTGGACTTCGAGGCATGCGTGAAGGATGGCATGGAGGCAAGCTGGAGGCTTGCATGCATCCGAGGGACGGGAGCCGAAGATGAAGAGGGCGCGAAGGCAACAGTCGAGGTTGCGGAGGAGGAGTCAGTCGAGTCGTGAGGGTACGAGTGCTGTGGAAATCCTAGGGTTCGAGTGTGGAGTGGAATGTATTCGGGGAGTATAACCCTAGGATCAGCAGGGTACCAGTTGTCTGCCCTGGGGGCAGTCGACTGGTAGGTGGCTAGTGAGCTGGCAAATTCGAACGTTGGGGTATCAACGGTCGAATTTGGCTGAAACCAGTCGACTGCCCTGAGGGCAGTCGACTGGTAGCGAGAAATCAGCCCCGAGTCCTATTTAAAGAGGACTTTGTGGTGGCTGAGTTTCTTGACGAAACAAGCTTGGTTAAGGCTTATTAGTAGTCTCTTGAGTCCTGATCATGTCAAGGTGATGTGACGAGGTTTCTCCACCCACAAGGAGTGACGAGGACTAGCCGGAGGTTATCCGGGGTTTGATCCACCGACGGATTCTTGGATTAGTCACCCGTCCGGGGTGGATACCAAGTAAATCTTCCGTGTTAGCATTGGTTAGTGTTGTTTATTTTGTTTATTATTATTTCCGCTATGCAAACTAACTGTGTAGGAAGAAAGGGGTTCGAGAAACGCTATTCACCCCCCCCCCTCTAGCGTACCGGAATCAATCCTACAAGAATCAAGTTTGGGATTTAGTCGATCTTCCTCCGGGCTGAAGGGCTATTGGGAATAAGTGAATTCTCAAAATTAAGAGGAAAGTGGATGAGTCGATTAATCGATATAAAGATCGTTTGGTTGCAAAAGGATATACCCAAATAGAGGGTATTGATTTTGAAGAGACATTCTCCCCAATTGTGATGTTTGTGTCAATACGAGTTATCCTAGCTATAGTGACACATTTTGACTTAGAATTACATCAAATGGATGTAAAGACGATTTTCCTTAATGGTAATCTTGACAAAGAAATCTATATGGCACAGCCAGAAGGTTATATAGATGAGGGCCAAGAAAATAAAGTATGTAAACTAAAGAAGTCTATGTATGGGCTAAGCAGGCGTCAAGGCACTTATGGTTTTGAAATAATCAATGAGGATCATTGTGTTTACCTAAGGAAGGATAAAGAAAAGTTTGTCATTTTATCATTATATGTTGATGATATGCTAATAGCTGGAAGTGACCTAAAGTTTGTGATTGAAGTCAAGTATTGACTTTCATCACAATTTGACATAATAGATATGGGAAAAGCTGAGTACATCTTAGGAGTACGGATCATTCATGATCGATCAAAAAGGCTTTTGGGATTGTCCCAAGAAGCTTATATAACTAAGATGCTACAACACTTTAATATGTTAGATTGTAAAAGAATATGCTCGGGGATAATTTTCCTATTAAGGTCCTCGATCCCTCCTACGGTTAATGGCATCTTCTAGTGCCACCCTGATATCCCGGAGACATCGATCTATCGACTCCAACTCCGCCTTCAGTTGGCTTTCCCTTTCATCACAATTTGACATAATAGATATGGGAGAAGCTGAGTACATCTTAGGAGTACGGATCATTTGTGATCGATCAAAAAGGCTTTTGGGATTGTCCCAAGAAGCTTATATCACTAAGATGCTACAACACTTCAATATGTTAGATTGCAAAAGAATATGCTCGGGGATAATTTTCCTATTAAGGTCCTCGATCCCTCCTACGGTTAATGGCATCTTCTAGTGCCACCCTGATATCCCGGAGACATCGATCTATCGACTCCAACTCCGCCTTCAGTTGGCTTTCCCTCTACGAGGAAGCATTTAGTTCGTCAGGTCTCGTTGCAATACTAGGTGCCTCACGCGAGGAGAAGTCAACTCTTGTTCAGGGCTTGAGTCAGAGATCCTAAGAGGTTGAGAAAAGGAATGTGGGTAAGCCGTAAATTTGGAAAGTTAGATTTTCAAGTTGCTTACAAAGTCGCTAGTGGCATGGTAAAGGAAGGATGATGGAGTTTCACTAGGAAGCTAAATGAGCTTCTAATTTCGGAGGAGCCACCAACATGGGAGAAGTGTGATTGGAATCTGCAGAAGATCTCATGTGGATAATGACATTTTGACAACCCTTGTGTTGGGTTTGGTTTTTCAACTAAACCGAGACATTTTAACCTTAGGGGTGTGTTTGGTTCAAGTTATCATATATAACCTTGGTTATGTGATTACCAAGTAATCACATAACCAAGGTAATGGGGAATGAAATATAACCTGAAGTTGTTTAGTTCAATTTAAATAATCAAATAAAATCTTGTTTGTTTGGAGGTAATAGTCTATAACATAATATAATATTTTACCGTATTACCCTTTAGAATTTGTTTAGATAATTTAATTAAATTTTAAAATGAATTTATATAATTTATTAAAATTTTAATTAAAAAATTGAATTAAAAAATATTTGTTAGCGACACCGGCGTCGGCATCGGCGACGATGTTGACCGTTGGTGTTCGCGTAAGCAATCGATGCCCAACACCGATGGTCGGCGGCGGCCGCCGGCGATCAGCGGTCGGCTATCGGTGGCGACCGCCGATGATCGGCGCCGACGGTTGCCGGCCGCTAATCACCGGTTGCCGACTGTCGTTGCCAGTCATCGGCCACGAATATTGCTTTCGGAATTTAATAAATTGTAATGGTTATTTTCGTCTTAAATGTAAATATTGGAGGATAATTTTTGAATGACAAGTTTTATAACCTCAGAATCAAGAAAAACCTTACTTTCCTAAGGTTTTTTGATTCTAGGTTGCATGCCCCTTTTGCTGAGGTGTCGGGCATCGATCATTACTTGGGAATCGCTGATTATGTAAACTAAATAAGATTTTCATTAATAATCTTGGATGGATAACTAAGGTTATCAAGGATAACCCCCAACAAAACGCACCCTAGGAGTTTTCTCCTGCCTCCCTGAGGGATGGTGCTGCATCCCCATGATTAACAATGCCGAAGAATAGTATGGAGAAGATATGGATGAGTGAAGCAGAGATGAGGGGATCCCTCTATCTATATACTAAAAACATGAAGGTCTTGTCATTTCCAAAATAGAAGGTAATTATGACATGTGTGGCCTTTGAAAACGTGTGTGGTATAATTGGATGCAAACGACTTTTCAGCTCTCGATAAGATGATTCCGTGCCAAGGGGCACGAGGTTGATCCATCATGATTCGAAAACATGAGTTAAATTGTCACGCCCCGAGACCTAGGAGTCGCTGATCCAATAGAAAATCAGACAGCGCCTCCCCTGTCCAGCGGACAATTTACACATACATAACACAAGTATAACAATACCATGCAGTTTATATGGGCCTCAGGCCTCTAATCCAAACAGAATAACAATATATATGGCAATATGCAAATAAAACCAAAACCCGAACTTACCTGAGCTGCCAGGGGGAAGGAACGCAGCAAAAACCACACACAGTCTAACATAGGACTCAAAAGTACAATCTCATAAAGAAAGACAAGTACTACAAGTCCACGAAAGATCCAATGCAACGGAATAAAACATAACATAGTCCAAAAACAGAAAATAATGCATAAAACCAAATCAGGTGTAGTAGCAAGCACGGGACTGGCGACTCGGACCCTCCTGGCAGATATCAACCTGAAATCAAAAAGTATGGCAACGGTGTGAGTCCATAAACTCAGCGAATACCCAGCAGATATGCATAGTACGTTATAATAACGTACAGGATCTACGTTGATACAGTCTCATATGAATAATAGACAAGGGTATATGCTAAAGACACTTAATAAAGGTACATACCATAATCCATCTATCCTGCAAAGGCTGAAATATAATCCCTATGGAACAAGTACAACATATAATCCAAGGTAAACAAGTCTCCAGTATATGCATGTCAATCAAGTGCAGAAATCAAATGCAGCAAACAATGCACGATGCAAAATATGCACATGGTGCAATGATATGTGTCACCCCTGACACCAGTCAGATCATCGTCCACCTGTCATAAATGGACGTCCGAAAGGGTAGAGCTATGACAACTATACGCACCCTGCTATCACTGCTCCTGAGTGACCGAGTGGACAGGATGCTGGCGGAGGTCTCTCTCCTACCCCAAGCAATGGGGGAGTCTAGCTCTCATCTTCTCGTGTCTCAGGACGAGAAGGGATCCCTGGCTGCTACCACGCACCGGAACCACCCTCCAAATAGTGGTCGTGCGGAGCAATACAGGGCAAATGCACACACTCTATGGCAGCCACTACCCCTGAGTAGATGTGTGTGCATATCCTCATGTAACTGACGATGAGCTCAGACTACATAAGAGTCGATGATCGTCAGCATGCAATAATGCAAGGATGGTGCATGACCCAACACATATAACACCCACCAATTCCTCACTAACACCTCAGTGTGCTAGGTATAGATCTGAATCTTATATCATGGGATACAAGTAATCTACTAGGTATATTGAAAAAGTAACCAGTGATCTATAAATATCAAAATGCAAGAGGGAACATATCACTACCTCTATGTACACATATATACACGTAACAACTATTGAGACTGTATGAAGCTAAAAGGAAGATAACCTCAAGGATAAGCAACAGATATCAAATACATGTATACTGATGCAGATATAAACGACTATTGAGACTGTATGAAGCTAAAAGGAAGATAACCTCAAGGATAAGCAACAGATATCAAATACATGTATACTAAGGCAGATATAGCATATAAGCTTACTGTTATCTATAACAGACCATGCATAGCAATATGACAATATCAACAAGATAAGTCAAGGGTACCCGCCTCCAAATAGAAGAATCCAAATGTGAAGAGAACCACCCGCCAATATCCGCAATAAAAATCCAAATCAAGTCCCTATATCAAGGACAGATTTAATTAGCTATTACAAAAATAGTAACTAGCTAATTAATCCCTAATCCGTTCTAGGGTTAACCTCATCCGTCCCTTTCCATTTAATTAACCATAATAAAATGGTTAGGCCTTAATTATCCCAAATTACCCCGATTAGATTCTAATCGGGTTTGGAATCTGGATTTTATCATGTTAACTCATTAGGATTAAATTTAAAAGTTACCTAACCCATAGTTTAACCAATAGCTCTCCCCAAGCTCATGGCACAAGATTTCAACCTATACAAATCTTGGTTGCAATTCTCTACATCCGAATAGACCAAACGCACAGATCTACCAATCTGATTAGGAAATCATCTACAACATCACTAACCCAATAGATCCAACCGCCCACTGATTTACCGAATTCTTAATTGATCTAACATTCACAGCATGGTATTACAAATCAAACAGGAATGGCAGTATTCCATACCCACGTTAGGGAATCCTTACCTGATCAATAGCCGACAACAACTTCCCTGCTCCAAATCTGGTGGCACCGCACGAGAGGAGAAAGATCAGCTAATATCAACTCCTTTGCTTCTATCAAAATCTGATCAAATTGGTTGCAAACCAATCCCTGCTAGAGTAGTTGTTCGAGGCTAGAGGGAGAGATCGACCGTTCGGTTGCTTGGCTACGGCGATTGAAGAGTCGACGCCGCAGCTAGGGTTCGTGAAGAAGAGATGAGGAGGAAGGGCTCCTCTTGCGGCTAGGTTACACGAAGGGAAGAGGAAGAGAATCGGGTCGGCTGCGGTTTAGGGCTCGTGAAGGGGAGAGGGAGGCGGCGCGACCTTCACCGACGGCTAGGTCACGCTAAGGGAAGAGGAGGAAGGAAATCGGGGTGGTCTGCGGCTGGGTACGCGAGAGGGGAAGAAGAAGAACGTGGCTTCGGCGGTGGCTAGGGCAGGCGTCGGATGGCTGCGCCCTTCGCCCGAGGATTTAATATAATAGGGGGGGTCTTTTTACAAAAAGGTCCTCTAACTTTCATTAATTTAAACTCTACCCTTAGGGTAAGAATTTCAAACGTTTAACCCTCCCATATTTAATAATTTAACCTCAAATAATATATAGGGTTAAATTATTTACACGCTGAATTTTTTTTGCCGTATTTAACATAAAGAAAAGTGCAGGAACAACTACTTTACATTAATGGAAAAGGATAAATAGTATCCCTCGCTATCACATCATAAGAAAGGTGGGAGAAAAGACAAAAGACATGTGGACGATATTCTACAAAATAGTGAAACTGATTTTCTTGCACTTCATCAAGGAAGGGCTAAGCACATGTGGCTGGCCAAGTTCTTGTAGTAGCTCCCTCTCCTACTACAAATCTCTCTCCAGTTCAACTATCGTCTAGGAGTAAATCCGCTCCAACGCCTCTATCCGACCCATGAGATAATGTAGTCAAAAATCATGACTAGACCGATGACTAGGTTTTAGAGGGGAATTACGAAAGCGATCAGGTTCAAGGGTCGATGGAACCTTAATCGCCGTGTCCTATATAATCAACAAAGTTTAAGAATTAGAATGCAGCGAAGGAAAGTTCTTAAAAATTATCCGAATATCACCAGGAGAGGAGATGCCGAGGAAGGAGGTGGGGGTAGAGAAGGATCAAATTGGCTCCTCCCCTCGTCCTCCAAGAAGCCTTCAAAAATCTGAATGGGAGAAGGAGTACGAGGAGAACCAACGTTGGGATGCAGCATGATCCTTGTGGAGTATCACTAGGGTAATTTGGCCAAAGAGGAGTATTTCTTTCCAGACTTTCTAGAAGAAGATGAAGTCCTCATGGTCGGTTGTGGCCTCGACAATGAAGCTCGTAGAAATCTAGGAGAATGGGGCGAAGTTTTCACGATCAAAGATGTCATCTTCAAAGTCATGAGTGTTGGTGCAAGTGCATCAATTATGCACAGTCAACCTCTAGTGTTTCGATGTTTGACAATATAAAGTGCAGTCAAAGTGATTAAGGGTTAAACCAAATAAGACCTTATGTTTGGTAGGGTAAACCCAGGTTTGATTAGTTTGACAAAGGATTAAGCCAAACAGTTTGGCAGAATCAATAGAACCTAGGATTGGTCAGTTTGACCAAGGGATTAAACTGGACCGGATTTGAGGTTTGGTATATTTGCCTGAAAGTTGGAGGAAGTCTAGTCAAGATTAAGATAACTAGCAAAGAAGTGATTAAGTTGGAAGAAATCCTAGTGAGTGAAGCTAGGTGAAAGAAACTCTGGTGAGTGAAGCTAGGTGGTGTAATATCCGAGACTTTAGGGTCCTGAACGCTTAATGTAGCTACCCAACTTAGGAGGGATAAGAATGCTTAAAGGCATTATTTTAGTGGTGTGGTTAAAATAAATGGAAATAGATGGATTAAATTGCAAAAGGGATGCATTAATTAAATCCCCTCTTCTTCTTTTCTTTTTCCACTGCTCGATGTTTCTGCTCAAATCGGTCGAGCAGCGATTTCCATATCCCTTTTCCTCTTCCTCTTCTTTTCATCATCTTCTCCACTTCCTCTTTCGACCGAGCATTGATCGCCGTCCTCTCTGAAGCTCATTGGAGGGTCAAGGGAGCGGGCCTCTGATCTTGTCCTTTCCATGTGTTTTGGCCTCGAATCGAGTGGTGGTCGTCGATAGCCGGTGCGGCTTCAGTTCTCTGTCGTGATAGATGTAAGCGATGATTCCTACGGTGTTGTAATAGATCTTCTCGTAATCGTACTGAGCTATCTTTGTTTTCTTGGGTTGCTCATGGTCGTCAACGGCGATCCAATGAGGATCGGTGCCGTTTGAGCTTGTCCCTGCATCGAGGGATAGGGAGAGGATTGAGGGAAGCTACTTGGGGGGTTGCTCCATTGGAAACAAGGTGGTAGCAGAATTCATTGATTCGAGTAGAGACTTCTTGCCGGCCACCACTGAGGTAAGATTTGATTCCATGTATTGGTTTTTGATTATCTTTGGGGCTGCGGGAGTTTGTCTTTATTGATGGATCTGGGTTTTGATTTCGAATTTGGGATTCTGCCATTAGTTCCTGGACTTCTTTTATCTCAGATGGTTTCTATTGATAGTGTTGAGGTTATTAGCAGAATATTAGATCTAGGATTAGAATCAAATCCTATATGTTGAGATGGTGAGGAATGCTCTGTTCGAGGCTTTGAATGCACTGTTTTGAGTTCTGGAGTGATTGGTGTTTAGATCGGTTCTTTGGAAGTCTTTGATTCTCGTCGAGAGCTCTTTAGTTGGTACTTTATGTTTGGAGATTAATATAGATATTGATGCTTGTTTGGGTGAAGCTTGCCGTGTGCTGCCCATTGGGATAGATATCCTATTCAAGTTAGAGCCCTTGCTGATTCTATCGAGTGCTAGTGGTGCTAGGAGAATGATCCATTTGAGGTATGTTTTATTTTGAAGAATTAATCCTCCACCGTTAATCTTGTGGACCTGTCTGGATTTGTTGTTGGATTAGAGTTGGGTGACTTTGATCTGAGTTAACCGTGAGCTACAACCTTGCTTTAATGTTATAATCTTGGAGGGAATTAGGATTGGATCCACAAGTTGGATCATAGGTTTGGGTTTGGACTAAATATAAACCTGAACCCAATCTCGATAGCTTGGGTAAATCATTCAATTAGGTTTAGTTAAATGGTCACAATTGTCGAGATTAATCCCAGTACAGATTAGAGATGTATTTGGTTAGCTACTTACTGTTAGGTAAATAGCTAAAATATGTTTTGTCTATGATACAGGACACTGATTGGTTGCGGAGATCTTGGACGAGGGTTCTTTACGCGCACAGACTTTCATATCGAGGCGGGTACCTCTGACTTATCTTCTGGATTAGTCATAGATTATATGCTTGATATGCTATAGTTAGCGATAGGGTTATGTATTGTTATATACCTGTTTTACCTTATGCTGATATTGGATATGCTAGACCTGGCATGTGATACATATACCTTTAGGACTTAGGCTACGGTGCATTATCTATGATCCTTGCATATCATGTTGATATAGGTGGACTAGATAGTGAATGATGTTTGACCAGTGTCATGCATCATCATGCACTGTGCATCACTGTCGACCAGGGGCTCCCTTGTGGGTGAGACAGGTCAACAATCATATCTGACCTACCCATACGGTCACTCATGGGTTAGTGGTTGACGGAGTATGGATAGTGTACTCTGTGCTGCCCCGCTCATGCACTCATGGGTTAATGAATCGGAGCGTGGTAGCAGGCAAAGTTCCTCCTTGGGTAGTCCATATACCAGGAGATGAGAGAGAGATGTCTCTCCCCCATATATATACATGGCGTAGGGGTAACACTCAGATAGAGATATCCTCCAGAGATGACCTGGGGTAGGGGTGTTACTTCGACAGGGAGGTAACATTCAAATAGAGATATCCCCCAGATAGGTCATGGGGTAGGAGTGTTACACTGACAGCATCTTGTCTACTCGATCACTCAGGAGCAGTGATGACAGAGTACTGATGGTAGTCACAGCTCTACGTCGGAGGGTGGCCTCCGCTCAGCTTCCTCCCATACATAGGTGACGATGTTTGACCGACGGCAGGGGTGACCATGTCATTGCACCATGTGCATACACATATTTTGCATTTGCCCGTGCTTGCTATACTTGGATGCTGCATATGATTGACATGCACATACAGGAGACCTCTATGCCCTAGTTTTAATGACCCCGCCACTCTGGTATGGTGTTTTCTATTCCTCATATTAGTTGTATTTGTCATTGCATGTACATGTGCTATTTCGATAGTCTGCTTTACTATTGCTAGCTTAGACTATCTTGCATATGTGATGAGATATCCGCTGAGTATTGTGAACTCACCCCGTTAGCTCCTTATTTTTATTTCAGGATGATCGACTAGAGTGCCCGGCAACCTGTCCTGTTTTACGTGCGTCGAGATGATTTCGTCATTTACCTGTATATGTTTGTGGGTACATGTTGGTACCCCTTTTCATTTGTTCTTTAGTTGTATTTTCATTTGCAGTTCCGCTGTGGTATTTTTCAATATGGTTATACTTTTGTGTGCCATGGAGGCCTTCGTTCTATGTGTTTTGTCGTAAGTCATATCGGTACGCAACTTTTGTCATCATTTTCATTTTCTTTTATTCAGATGCTTGTTCCAACCCTATAAGCTGCGGTACAAGCGGCTGAGGTAGTCATAAAGGTTAGGTTTTTCGAATTATCCGCCGAGTCAAGGGAGTGGCAGTCCGGTCAGTATCAGACGGACAGCTCCTCGGGGCATGACAGGTGGACTAAATCCTGGTGAGTGAAGCTGGGTCCTAGTGAGTGAAGCTAGGTGGACTAAGTCCTGGTGAGTGAAGTTGGGCACGGAGTCTTGGTCCGGGGGACTGAGCACTAAGTCCTGGTCGGGGATCGGGCAACGGAGTCTTAGCCGAGCGAGGATTGTGTACAGAAGTAGAGACGGGTCGATGTCGGACGTCTCGAGATTTGAGTTCTCGGAGGCCGAGCAAAAGTCAGTCGGAAATCCCGATTGGCAAAAGCTTTTGTCGAGCGGGAATCACGAACGAAGTAGAGACGGGTTGAGGTCGGACGTCTCAAGATCTAGGTTCTCGAAATCTGAGCAACAGTCCAACCGGAGGTCCCGGTTGGCAAAGGTAACTTCTCCAGGGTGGAGTAGGTGAGGACGCATTCTCCGGGAAAAGGAACATTAGGCGTCGGTTCGACCTAGGGTTTCGGGTGAAATCTAAACTCAAAACCAATCAATTAAGGCTAAGATTATTTATGTTTTTGTCTTGTGTTTGTCGTCTTGCAGGTACCTGGAGTTGGAAGTAAGATAGGAAAGCAAACGCAGGAAAAACGGACCTGGGAAGAAGGCTTCTTGGGTGCCTGAATGAATCAGGCGCCCAGTAAGAGCTTGGGCGCCCTGGTTAAGGGCTACCCATCCCAGGCGCCTCGTAAGCCAGGCGCCTGAGGCTTCCCAGGCGCCTGGGAAGCCTGCCTTATCCCTGCGCGATTCTCTCTGCTACAAATAAAGTTTTGACCACACGTGGCAGGCGCCCAAGAGCCCTCAGGCGCCTGAGAACGCAGTATAAATGGGTTCGACCCCTCACTTGAGAACAACAATTTCTACATCCGCTAAGTGAATATGTGCAAAGCAAAAGTGCTCAAAGCGAAGCTCTGCGACTGAAGAGGCTTCAAGAGGAAGTGTGCGACGCTTCGGAGTTTCAGATTGGTCGAGATCGTCGACTTGTTTGGTTTGATTTAATTTACAAGTACTTTACTGTTTATTTATTTGTCTTTGTAAAAACAAAGTGTAAGATGGGTTTCTCCGCCTCCGAAAAGTCGGGAAAGGAGACCACTAGTGGACTCACGCTTAGTACTTAAGTCTTGGATGTACTGACCCTAGGGGGTTGGGAACCAAGTCTTTGTTGTTTTTGTCTTTCTTTATTATTTCCGCTGCGTACTAACTCTGATAGAAAGACGAACGACGAAGTGTTCCGACAAAATTACGAGTCGATAATCACACCCCCCCCTCTATTGACCGGCACCAATCCTACAATGAGAAGGAGCAGCAGAAGGAGAGTAGGCAAGAAACTAAGGGTTGTGTTTGCACAGGCATCACATATGAACATCACTTTTATAGTCCAGAGGCATCAATAGAATGTGATAGACACAAATGATATAGGTTTTCCTCGAAATTTGAAATCGATAATTATAAAAGGCAGAAGTACCAGAAGGTGCAATTCTAGGGAGATTGTGGTGATAAAAAACAAAAAAGAAATGCAATGGAGGAAGACATATGGTGTTTTTCTGTGCAGTAGTCCTCAATACAACTATGGCATTTCTTTAAATAGTATGGTGTTATCCCGAGCAATGCAAAGGAGGAAGGCATATCCCACATCTTATCAAAATTTATTCGACTTAGCTATTCAGTTTGACTTGAAGGAGGGGCTTATGATGGTAACCAGATTTGCCCAAAGCCATATAATATTATCCCGATCAATACAAAAGAGAAAGGCATATCCCATGTCTTATCAAACTTCATTCGACTTAGCTTTTCAGCTAACTTGAAAGAGGGATTTATGATGGTAATCGAGTTTGCCCGAAACCATATAATATTATCCCGAGCAATACAAAAGAAGAAGACATATCCCACATTTAATCAAACTTCATTCGACTTAGCTCTTTAATCTGACTTGAAGGAGGGGATTATGGTGGTAACCGAGTTTGCCTGAAGTCATATAATATTATCCCGAGTAATACAAAAGAGGAAGGAGTCATCTCTAGTTACAAGGTAATTCCTGAGGAGTTTCGCCGAGCAATATGGCGAGTTCTAAGAGACAGACTAAGTTGTACAAAACAGTGGTAATCCCAACCCTATCATGGCAGTCACACTCGGTCTACCGAGCAATGTTGTCAACCCTGACACAATGAACCAGATTACAAGGTGGTGATTTGCCTGTCACCTGGAACTTTATGAAAATCGTCAAACGAGCAATAGAAGTGTGAATGTCAAGCAATACTTGGGCATGCTGGTGGGCATGTTTTAAGGAAGTCCTACTGAGCGATACAACCCCATTCTCCAGAGCTATACAGAGAAGGCACACATTGGGAATGCTCCCCACAAGTGATGCTCAAGGTATACAAACCGAGTAAGGTACATGAGAATATCGCCATGAATGTGGTTATGAGGATCGCCATTATCAAAGGTTGGGAAAGTGGTTATGAGGATAGTTCATGGCGATGCTACACGTCACTTCATAAATGGATGCTCCTGATTATGATGAAGAAGGTTTTCTTAAAGACTCTTGCCTCTCAACGACATGTCGGCACTCTAATTGGTATCCAAAAATGGATAATCAAAGTAATTTCCTACACGCTTTCTGCTACCCGACGTGGAAATCCATGATTGGAGGCAAGATAGCAAACTTAGCATGAACACTCACCCGAGGATGAGAAAGCCAGAGAACACAGGAAGCTGACGTGGGATTCTCTCCAGCTTATATATACTCCTCGCCAATACAGACGAGGTAAGTGGCCCTAATCTCGAAAAGCGGAGGCGACTCCTCTCTATTCCGCAACCCCATTTTCTTCTTCCTCTTAGTCTTAGTCCTTTTCTTCTTCTTCTTTTTCTTCATCTTCTCCGGTTAACTGACTTGAGCGTCGGAGGGGTCGTGCCAGTAGAGCCGACCCAACCTTAACTAGTGTTGACATCTCAAAGAAATAGAAGAGGCAGAAATTGAACCCATTCCAATGACTCGCATTGACTCTGGTGCAACCGGATGATCTACATCCATTGAGGAGAGGGGAGGAGCTCAAGCCGACAGGAGCAGACTCCATCAAGTATCCTCCCTTTTGGTCCTCTCGTAGGCTCTATACCTATTAGATCGTCTATGTCGCTTCTCCTCCTTTGTTTGATGATCCTCATTGTCATTTCAAGATGATTACAAGTTTACAACTGTAGCCCATTGTAAGTGGGTTGTGTTCCCGAGCACCCGAATGGATTGAGTTCTCAAGCTCCAGAATAGGTTGCTCCCCCGAGCACCGGAGTGTGTTGCGCCCGAGCATCCGAGTGGGTTGTGCTCCTGAGTGTTCGAGTGGATTGCGTTCTTAAGAGCACTCGAGTGGGTTATGCTAGGGCTTTTAGAAATGGTTATGTAGCAATTGCAATTATTATGAAACAATTGCATTAATTACAAAGGAATACACCCTTGGGTATAGATGAAAGATCTGTGTCCTTTGAAAAAAAAGACTGAGTAAGTTTTCACCGCTCTTCACTCTATATGAGATAATGATATCAACATCGATGAGGTACGTTATTCTGGATTGCGCTCCTAAGATTTTGAGCACCCGTGTGGATTGCAGTCCTACAACGTCCGAATACTGAGAGCTTGAGCATTTTTATAGATGGTTGTGTGGCAATTGCAGTTATTATGAAACAATTACATCAATTAGAAAGGGATATACCCTTGGGTATAGATGAAAAATATGTGTCCTCTAAAAAACAAAATGGATAATTTTTCACTGCTATTTCTCATATATAAGGTAATGATATCAACGTTGGTGAGATACGTTATTCTCCGCTATTTTGCTTATTTATTACTCTCTTTTCTAAGGTCCGAGAATTAGAGGGGTCTCTCGGAGGTCTGCCTTATCCTTCTAACTTTTTTTTTAATTAAAAGAGCATTTTATTTCCGAAAGAGAAGATCCATATTGGAAGGGGGGTCAGACTTGACCTTCTAATATGGATTAACAAAGACTAAACTGGCTCTATCTCTATAAATCTATACAATTACTAGCCAGTTTTATTCAATCTATCCCACATCAACACAAGATTCACCACAACAAGGGCACTTTCCCTTCATTTCTTTAGCAGAGTGTAGTTTGCTTCAGGAAGAGAGAGATCAGCACATCCAAGCATCTAACTCCCAAGATCTTTGACAGCATAAGAGGCCACATGTCTCCTTTGTAGCCGCATCAAAAGCCTTTGAGATATCATGTAGTAGCAAAGAACAATAGCCTTCAAATTCCATGCACCCGATGTTCACTTTAGGCAAGTGATCAGCCAAAAACGGATTTGAGACGTCTTTACCGTAGCCGTTACTACGGACTAGATAGATCTATGGTGGATCTATTTACCCTTATAGGCTTTTTGGCAAAGCCTCAACCATCAACGGATTTTACATGTCTTTACCGTAACCGTTTGTTACGAACTAGATGGATCACGTACGGTGGATCCATTCACCATCCCTAACCATTCACCCCACAGATCCTCCATAGACAAAATAAAGCACAACCAAAAGTCCATCTTCCATAACCTCACTTCGAACACAAAATGTTGCCGCCCTTTGTGACTGAAAAAACCTGCATCAATATGCGCCCATTTTTGATTTTCTGGCACAAAGACCAGAACCCCACAACTTCAAGACTTCAATTTCAACAAACTTCTGAAAAACAGGATCAGGAATATCAGTTTCAGCTCGATTGAACATTTCAGTATCAGACAAAAGAAATCAGAGGAATATTATGAAACCATGAAGAGCAGATTTATCCGTTTTAGCCTTCTAACTTTCTTCTCTTGGGCACAAGACATTAATGGTTCGAACACTACCTTAACCCTAGATTTCCGGTTCAATGTTCACCTTCTACTTCATTGTCGATGTGCACTACTAACCTATCCAAACTCTCCGTCCATCATCAACTCATCCCGATCCCAACCAGATCATTATAGTTTCGGTATGAACTTAATACCCTTAGTTGTTAACATCTTTTAATTTGAGACCCACACCTTATAAATTTAAGATTCTAAAGATGTTTAGAGGTAAAAACTCATATTTTAACTTACGGCAATTTACCAAAGGGCGTACCTAAATATCGGAAATTACCAAAGGGCGTACCATGGTTTCTATTTTACCAAAGGGCGCAGGCCTTTATGTGAACTTCCTCTTATACCCCTCCTTCTAACTGTTGTCTTTCTCTTTCTCTCTCAGTAACAAATTTCGAGACGTCTGCACGTGCTTTTTCAGACTTTTATTTTAAAATAATATATTATGAAATCGGCGCTAAAAACGTAAGGTAAAAATTAAAAAAATATTTCAGTTAAAAATAGCTCATCCAACGTGATTTAAAAATATAAATAAATAATTTTTATATTTGATTAATAAAAATTAATATATTAAATAATATTTAATAAATATATTAATATATAAAAAAATTCAAAAAAACGTATACAGAAATAAAAAAAAGCGTAAAAAATTTCAAAAAAAAAACATATGCAAAAATAAAAAAAAAGCATAAAAAAATTTCAAAAAAAACATCTACAGAAATCAAAAAAAACGTGGGCCTGAAATCTATTGATTTCAGGCCCACGTTGGGCCTGAAATATTTTATTTCAGGCCCACGCTGGGCCTGAAATAAAAATATTTCAGGCCCAGTGTGGGCTTGAAATAAAAATATTTCAGGCCCACGTTGGGCCTGAAATCTTTTGATTCAGGCCCGACGTTGACTCAAATTTTTTTTATATTTTAAAAAAATATTAATATATAAAAAAATCTATCAAAACACTTAATTTCAAATTAAAACGCAGGGTCTAAAGTCACGCTAGGAGGCCCTGAACATAGATGTGATGTTCATAAGTGGGTTTTGGTCAAAACCCACTGATATTTCTAAACTACTCCTATTTGATTGGTAATATCTAATATATAGATGTTTGGACACCTAAAACATCATCTCCTACCTCTACCCTCTCTATTCATATAGAGTTTTCAAAAATCCAGATATGGGAGGTTCATCAGTGGGTTTTGGTCAAAACTCACTGATATTTCTAAACTACTCCTATTTGATTGGTGATATCTAATATATAGATGTTTGGACACCTAAAACATCATCTCCTACCTCTAACCTCTCTATTCATATGGAGTTTTCAGAAATCCAGATATGGGAGGTCCATCAGTGGGTTTTGGTCAAAACTCACTGATATTTCTAAACTACTCCTATTTGATTGGTGATATCTAATATATAGATGTTTGGATACCTAAAACATCATCTCCTACCTCTACCCTCTCTATTCATATGGAGTTTTCAGAAATCCAGATATGGGAGGTCCATCAGTGGGTTTTGGTCAAAACCCACTGATATTTCTAAACTACTCCTATTTGATTGGTGATATCTAATATATAGATGTTTGGACACCTAAAACATCATCTCCTACCTCTACCCTCTCTATTTATATGGAGTTTTCAGAAATCCAGATATGGGAGATCCACCAGCGTGGACCTGAAATCAATAGATTTCAGGCCCACGTTTTTTTTTTATTTTTGTAGACGTTTTTTTTTTGAAATTTTTTTACGTTTTTTTTTATTTCTGCATACGTACGTTTTTTTTTTTGAAATTTTTTTACATTTTTTTTTTATTTCTGCATACGTTTTTTTTTGAATTTTTTTATATATTAATATATTTATTAAATATTATTTAATATATTAATTTTTATTAATCAAATATAAAAATTATTTATTTATATTTTTAAATCATGTTGGATGAGCTATTTTTAACTGAAATATTTTTTTAATTTTTACCATTCGTTTTTAGCGCCGATTTCATAATATATTATTTTAAAATAAAAGTGAAAAAGTACGTGCAGACGTCTCGAAATTTATTACTGAGAGAGAAAGAGAAAGATAGCAGTTAGAAGGAGGGGTATAAGAGGAAGTTCACATAAAGGTATGTGCCCTTTGGTAAAATAGAAATCATGGTACGTCCTTTGGTAATTTTCGATATTTAAGTACGCCTTTTGGTAAATTGCCGTACAACTTATGTTAATGCCAAAAAAACACTTGTGTTCTCTCAAATGTTGACGGCAAATTGATTTGCAAATTAATTCACATTCATTATCGGCAACACGATGCCAAGTTACATATTGCAGATTATAAAAAGATTCTTAACATTTAACTTGCAATCCCATGTTATGATTTTAAGGTTAGAAGCCTATAAAAGTCATTGCATTTCAAACTTTGTTATAGATTAATTTGCAAATTATCATTTTATTCGAGCATAATACCAAATATCAAAGCACGTTTTTAAGAAACTATGAGTTTTCAGTTTTGTACTTAACATAAATTGTAACATGTTTGTGAGACTATCCGGTAATGCTTTTATAGAATGATCACGAGGTGATTTGTAAATCTAAGTTTATATATTTAATGCAAATCATAATATTGGGTTTGTAATTCCAAGTATATTAAAATCTTGAATTCATAACAAGCAAGATGATTTTTAAATTAGTTTGGACTCTCAAACTTAAAATTGTGCACACAAAATGATTATAAGTTAATTTGTAAATTAATTTGGAGTCAAAAATTGAGAAATCGTAATTTTTTTTCTTGACACTAACATAAGTTGCATTATAGGTTAATGGCTTCAAAATATTTAAAAATTTAAATTTATGAAAAATGAAATTTGTAAATCAATTTAGGCGTTAAAAATAATTAACATTAATGAGTATCTTGATAGGAGATCATAACAATGGGGTAAAACGTTGATTTTAAAACTCCACAAGTTAAACCTAGTTTAGTGCGTGAGTCGGGTCAACCCGACTTACATATCGAGTCAAACTCGACCCCATATTGGGTGGATTTCATTGAAAATAGTGGCAATTCAACTACTAAAATACCCTATGAGAAAAAAAAAACCAAAATGAATAACTTAGCCTGAAATCAACACTGGACCCTAAAAAATCAAGAAAATTTCTAAAATTTTCATATAAATACCCACGTAGCACATCGTAGCGATTCTCTTTGTTGTCCTTTTGTCCAGTTCTCTTCATCACACATAGTTCATTGAGTTATTATCATCTCCATGATTGACTCAAATGGAAGCTGTCTTATCGCCAGCATCTCATCAACTTGTTACCATTCTCTCAGCGCCACAGTGAAGGGAATATCTTCTGAAGTTAGCATGAAGATCATACTATCATCCTTTTGTAGATACCTCATGACCCCCAGTGGCAAGGTTCAGGAATTCTGCATGAGCACTTGGCACCTTTAATTTTTTTTACTAAAAAAATGCAATTGTAATGTATAAACTCACAATTGTAAGATGAGATTAGGTGAGTTGAAACAACCTTATCAGTATCAGCAAACACAAGAAGACAAGAGGAGCATTTCAGTCTATGGACCACCAAGACACTGCTGTAAAGTCAACTTGTGGTGGAATCCTCCCTTTGTTAGCTGCATCACCAAACATGGAGGAAAAGCACCCAGAGTGCAATAAAGATTAAAGAGATAAACATTGGTGCAGCTTTTATTATCAAAACCCTTTTGATAAGGTTTACAGGAGCCAGACTAAGTTGCCATCTCATGGACTCTGCATAAAGGATGTTCATGTGCAACTTTTTTGCATTTTTATGTGACTCATACACATTTAAAAGGATTGAATACAAAATTGCACAAGTTATGAACTCCAAACAGAGAATCTGCAAGTGTCTGGCCACCACCATCTAATAAATAAATGGTCAAAAAGGTTCATCTACTCCCTCATGTGAGATTCTCCAACTATGGTACAAACAATACATGATTGGGGGCCAAGCTATTAATCCAAAGCAGCAAACTTACCTGCTGATGTCTAATGTCTTAAAAGGCACTCTTATGAGCCTACTGAACTAGCAGTCATTTGTTGTCTCAGGAAAAAGGACTGAGAAAATCTCTGTCAATCCAAAGAACCAAAGCTTTGAGCCATGGCAAGGAAAATATACAACATCATGCAGAAAACATTAGACCATTCTGGAACACAAACAAGTTAATAGCTTTCCATGGCAACAATGGTGTGATGATTAATTTCTAGCTACTGCAGTGCAAGTAAATCACCTGTTATTTTGCTTTGCAAGCTAATTTTTTTTCTTCCTCTCATCTCCAATCTTGCACAGTCTAATTTGTTGTTGTAGTCTGTGTCATACTCCTGTCTCTCTCTCTCTCTCTCAGCTAATTGTTTGTCTGGTAATTACGGAGGCCTGTTCCTCTTGTGGCCGGCCTTCCCTTCGGAATCTCCCTCCGAGTAAGCGTCCATGGACCTTGTGAAGGAGAGGGAGAGGTCGGCGTAGAGGTCGACGACGCGGCGGATGTTGTTGTTGAGCTCGCGAATTAGGCCGACGTTGCGGCTGAGGTTGTCGGGGATTTTGGACTCGTGGTTCTGATTGATCTCGTTGATCAAAAGCCTGTTTTGGTCTAAGATGCCCTGCACCTGGAGGAAGCTCTTTTGGAAGGTTGAGAAGACTTTGCCGTCAATTTGGCTTCCATTCCCGGATGGTGAGAAGCTATCCCCCTCCATCATTCCTTACCTCGATCCCCAAAGCCCCTGCAAAATAAGCAATTAATAGTATCAAAATCGACAACTTTTTGATCTCGGCAAGTAAACAAGCGCACAAGCTCAGTTCCAGTCTACAGAAAGATATATGCAGAGTAAGGACTGAGGACCGAGGGAAAGAGAGAAAGGGGATTCTGTTGAAACTTTGTCGCGATTCACTGGAGCACGAGAGGCAGGGATTATGGAGAAATAATGCCAGAGGCAGCTCCTTTTCAGAAAGGAAAACGATATCAGATGGCACACAGAAGCTGATTCACTTCCCCACGAAGAAATGCTCCCCCATGGCTCATGCCACAAATCCCACTATGAATCAATCAATACGATCAATCGACGACGATGATGAAGAAGAAGACAAAAGCAAAACGGCCATTAGATCGAAAGGAGTCGCGATCAGGAAAAAGGTCAAAGAATATGGTACAGAGAAAAGCTTTGCCACTGCGATTCCACCTGGAATAGAAAAAACATGGAGCAAAAAACACAGAACCAAACGGATCGACTCAGGATGCCAAATCCTCCCTTCGTCAAGCGACGATCATGGGTAGTCAAACGCATGAAAATAATAATAATGCGACAGAAACACCCAAACATGGAGCGAGAGAGCGATCTTTCGTGTGGCAAATTGTGCGTCAAACCTCGGAGATGCGGGGAGAGGAAGGAGAAGACGATGAAATCGATGGGGACGAAGACTGAAGATTATCAGCGATTCCTTCGGATCTCGAATGAAAGGTACACGAGAGTGAGAGAGATTATCGATCGATCCAAAAGTCTGAGGAGAATGAGACCAGCAGCGGAGCCGCTGCTATTGCGTGCGAGTCCGGGGATCCTCTCCGCCGCGAGGAGCCTGAGCGGACAGTCACCGACATTCTTTGGCGATTACTCGACTTTTATTATTCTAAAAAAAAACCGGTCAACCGATCCGGCTCGGCTTTTGGCTCAAACACCAGTGCGATCTGAAAATTGAGATGGGGACATCCATAAAATAAAATTTATGAATAATTTATAAATAATATTTATTTATTTAAAAATAATAATATATTATTAAAAAATATATTTTGGGTATCAAATTTGATACTACTTGACATATTAAACTTTTGAAAAACTATTTTTAGTCCCAAAGTTAACACTTTATAATGTTCAATCATAATTAAAAAAAAAGACTAGAGACGTCTCCCATTATATAATATTAAAATTGTTACTTGATCCTGTTGACAAGCGAAGACCGGTTCTCACTCGGATGACTCGGTCTGACCAAGATGACCCGGTCTGCTGTAACTAGGGGGTCGGACTCGGGCTCAAATGAGGACAAGGCTCAAGTCACTCGGCTCGGACTAAACCGGGGCTCACAAAGTGGTAGTGTGGTTGCAAAATGGCAACAAGCCCTTTCCTGGAGCCCTAAGGCACCAAATTTGATCATGTCGACAAGCGAAAACCGGTTCTCACTCGCACTACAAAAAAATAATGATTTTGCCACAAAATTTGCAACGAATTTTGGAAAAAAATTCGTTGCAAAATAATTTGGCGACGAATTTAGCAACGAAAAAATTTTCGTTGCAAAAATCTCGTCGCCAAATTTTAGGTCGAACTACAAATAATTTGTTGCAAATCTGCAACAAATTTTGCGACAAAAAAATTTTGTTGCAAATTTGCGACAAAAATAATTCGTTGCAGATCAGCGACAAATAAAATTCGTTGCCAATCTGCAACGAAATCTGCAACAAATTTTCTTCGTCGCCAATTTGCAACGAAAAACTTTCGTTGCAAATTTGCGACAAATTAAATTCGTTGCCAATCTGCAACAAAATTTGGGACGAATTTGTTTTCGTTGCAGAATCACAGTTAAATTTTTTTCATCACAAATATTTATATTTAATATAAATCTGCAACGAATTTTGCAACAAACGTTTTTTGTCGCAAATTTGCAACGAATTTTTTTCGTTGCAAATTTTCAACGAATTCTGCAACGAACATGATTTGTCGCAAATCTGCAACGAATTTATTTCGTTGCAGATTTCCAACGAATTCTGCAACGAACATGATTTGTCGCAAATCTGCAACGAATAAAATTCGTTGCAGATTTCCAACAAATTCTGCAACGAATTTTATTCATTGGAGATTTCCAACGAATTCTGCAACAAATTTATTTTCAGCACAGATTTGCGATAAGTTTGCAACGAAATATTTTTGTTGTAAAATTCGTCGCAAATTTTAAAAATATTTTTAAAAAATAATTTTTTTTTCAAATATTTTTTTATACATCAAATAACTTCCAACGTACTAATAAAAACAAACACCAAATAAAATTAACACCAACAAATACATTCAAAAGTAGTCATTCAAATACATGAAAATAGTACTAACAAATACCAAATAAAATTAGTACCAACAAATACATTCAAAAGTAGTCATTCAAATACATGCAAATAGTACCAACAAACACCAAATAAAACATTCAAACATACTAATATCTAATGTCTCGAGAACAAACATGGGTAGCTTCAGTTGAACCTTGAACTGATGCCTTGCTTCTAAGAGCCGTAGTTTGTGGCCACCATGGCTTTTTATAATCAATGGATGGTGCAAAATCAACCTCACAATCAGTTTCAATGATGCTAACTGCAGAAGCGAGCTTTGTTTCAACAATATCTTCCTGTTGTTGTACAATAATGTTGCCAATTGTCAAACATGAGAAATTTCTCGACGTCATTTCCTGTTGAAATAGTGGAGAAGCAATAAAGTCAATACTTGAAATACTATCGAGCCAAAAAGAACAAAATCAAAGGAAAAAAAGAAAGTAAAATTGACACATATAAAATGATCAGAGCATCAGAAGTGATGGACAGCAAGAATATATAAGTTTGTTAGCATGGCCTTTGGGTTTGAGATGTCCAAGAAGTCCCTGAGCCTCTTCCATGGACTAAGATTATTACTTAAGATTGTTACTTCTGATAACTCAATAATATATCTGTAACTCAAGATTGTTACTTATGGCAATGATAGGCCTGAAATTTCTCATGGAAACAGTTCAGAAATCTGATTTCTGAAACTGAATTGCAGGAATTGAATTGCATTTCTAGAAATTCAGAGTTGCTAAGATGGAATTCTTATTGCCGACCTCCGAGGGATATTGGATTGAGATTTTTTTTAAAAAAAAAAGATGCAGAAATAAAGAATGCTTTAAGCTGCAGCACTGAGAAAAATACAGGAAATGTGACAGTTTGTGCCAATCTTTCAAGCTGTTTTCTGATCTGAAACGAATTGAATTCAAGCCTCCTATTGTTTTGGTGCCAAATGAGAATCTTTGTTAAGCTAAAATCTTCAAAACTCAAGTCTGGCAAAAAAACTAGGGCTCACTTTTAGTCAATCCTGCCATGAATCCAAAGCTTGCAACCCTAGTGATCTTGATCTCTGAATTTTCTGGATAAGTTGCAGTGCAGGTATAGAATAAAAGGAATCAGTGGGTAAGAAGGCTTACATAAGTTGCAATTTAACGTGGAATTGTTGTAGGATGAATGGGTTTTTCACCCATGCGATAGGAATCAAGTTCTTAAGTCATCTAGAGAAACCTATTCAGAAATCAGAGATCAAATCAGTAAAAAAAAAAAAGAAGAAAAAAGAAGAGAGGAAACCGATACTGTTTTTTTGTCAATTCCTGATGTTGATCCTGATCAGCCTTGCTTTGAATTGAAGCTCAATTATTCCAGAGCTAAATGAAACCCTTTTACCCAGCTTAATTCTTCATACTTCAAGCCAAAATTCCTTTCAATTCAAAGTTTTGAAACTGTAATATGAGAAATCTAGAATCCAGAGACTCACACATCTTCAAATATTATTACTTCTAGGATGTTAATTAGCTGATAATGAGAGTGTTACTGAGAATGTGAAGGGATATTATTCTTTCAATTGATAACAGGAAAAGAATCAGAGAGCTAAAGCTGAGAAAATGTTTGAAGATACAGGAATCGCTGAATGTTGATTTTTAGTCCAGCCTGCTGTTAGGAAGCTAAACTAATCTCCATTTAGACCATAGGGAGACATTATGTCACTCCCCGAGACAAACTAAAGTATGGAAAATAGCTAAAAAGGATGGAAAATTCCTAAAGCTTGATTACTCCTTTCCTAGAAAACTAAAGTAGGCAACTGGCTAGCTAATCATTTACAAACGACAGTAGCAAATATTTAACTATATTAAAAAATAGTATAAAAAATAATCTAATAACAAATCTTCTTACCAAAGAAAATCACGCAGCACCATCGTCTCCATCATCGCCATCATCATTACCACCATCATCACCAAAATTTGGAGGATTCTGATTTGGAATTGAATTTAATTTAAAATATTCCATGATAATATTTTGTTGACGCATCATAGCTTCCATTTTTGTATATATACACATTTTTGTAACTAATTAAGACAGATAGATTAATTAAACTAAAAGTTATAAAAAAATTAAAGTAAAAAGAGTATCCAAATTGTGGTCAAAATTATTAAAATTTTTATAAAATTAAAATAACAACACTTACCTATCATTAAACATCAAAAGTCGTCATAATCATTGTCATTCTCATCGTTGTCGTTGTCGTCGTCCTCCTCCTCGTCGTCCTCCTCATCCTCCTCCTCGTCCTCCTCCTCCTCCTCATTATCACCATCATCAATTTCACTTGTATCTACATTTATCACTACTCCACTGGGATCTCGTAACGTTGGAATAATATACTCCTCGGTCTGAATTGTATTGCCAACTTGGTCTTGTTGATATGCAATGTCTTCCCAACGTTCCTCAATTTTTTTCCGTGCTTTTGTTTTACAAACAGCCCACCAATCAATTTTGTCACGTTTCAAACTGGGATATGAAGCATAGAATACTTGAATTGCTTGTTATGCCAACACAAATGGTTCATATTTCTTATACAATCTCTTATGATTGATTTCAACCAAATTATAACGTGGATGGACCTTCATCCCTTTGATAGGGTCAAACCAACGACACATGAATAGAATAACTCGCATTTCTGGACCTGGATATTCTATCTCTATAATTTCATCCAGCAAACCATAAAAATCATTACTTGCATCACCATCATTGGATGACCTAACACAAACTCCACTATTCATTGTAGTCTTGCCCTTTCCATATTCTTCAGTATGAAAAGTATATCCATTTATAAAATATGCTGGCCAAGTGCGTACTAATGATTTTGGACCCCATGACAAATGAATTAATAAATCATGTTCAAGGTGCGCTTGATTAGTATGAACCTAAATTAAAATATAAAAATTTGTAAAAGTCTTCATATGTGTAAACAAATTTGAAATTATCTACTTACATATGATTTGAACCATGGCGCAAACTCTTCTTGAGTTAAGCGATCAAACTCTTCCAGCGACAATTCAGAATATGAATTTTCAAAAATCCTAACATAAAAAATCAAATTAGAATTTTGAAAGTTACAATATAAGAAATATTGAGAATATATACTAACTCATAATAGGATGATACTTCCGGACAATTCAGTAAAATATATGTTTGGGCTGCCCGCCATTCTTTGCCAGTTAAATATCTCTGCTTACATGGTCCACTTGGTCGACCAAGATAGTTAAAAATTGAAAAAGCTTTCAAATTTGGATCAATAGGTCCCTCATCATTTCTTCCTGGCCTTCGTCGTTTGCTATGCACGTGAGGCTCAAAGTAATATGATGCAAAAGTTGTTACTTCTTCGACAATATATGCATTAACAATAGAGGCTTCAACTCGTGCTTTATTTTTCACTTTTTTCTTCAAATGATATAAGAATCTGTTGGTAATAAAATAAATTGTATTAAATGTATTATATATATTAAAATGAATAAAGTTGTATGAAATTAGATAGTTAAAGTATAAAAGATAAACATTTTACCTTTCAAATGGGTACATCCATCGGAAATGGACAGGTCCACCAACTTTTGCCTCATATGGTAAGTGAATCAAAAGATGTTCCATTGAATCAAAAAATGATGGTGGAAATATCCTTTCCAAATTACACATAATTATCGGAATGTCTCTTTCTAACGTCTCCATGTGCGAATATTTCAAAACTGTTGAGCAAATATCATGTAAGAAAATGCTTAACTCCGTAATGGCACCCCATACAAAATTTGGTAATATTTCTTTAAAAGCAATAGGAATGAGTCTCTGCATGAATATATGGCAATCATGACTTTTCAAACCACTCAATTTATATTCCTTCATATCCACACATCTTCCAAGATTAGAGACATAACCATCTGGAAATTTCACTGATTTTATCCATTCACAAACAACACCTTTTTGAGCCTTATTCAATGTATAAACTGCCTTTGGCTTTGGTCCCCTACTATTTTCATCAACATCAAGAGTAGGTCTATTACAAATGAGCCGCATATCTTTTCTTGCATTCAAATTATCTTTCGTTTTTCCATTGATATCCATCACTGTATTAATCAGATTATCAAAAACATTTTTTTCAATATGCATTACATCGAGATTATGATGAAACATAAGATTAAACCAATATGGTAAATCCCAAAATATACTCTTTTTAGTCCATTTATGTGTACTCCCATACTCATATGTTATACCATGTGGTTCCTCAATAACAGATGGAAAGTTAACCACTCGGTACCAAATTTGTTCGCCTGTTAATCTCAATGGTGGTGGTGTTCTTTCAATTCTATTCTTAGTGAATTCGTTTTTATTCCTTCTGAAATTATGAGCTAGGGGTAAAAATTGTCTATGACAATCAAAATAACTAGCTTTCTTCCCATGTTTCAATCTGATTGACTTTGATCTTTCCATACATATTGGGCATCCTAAGATCCCAGCAGTACTCCAACCCGAAAGCATACCATAAGCAGGAAAGTCATTTATTGTCCAAAGAAGAGCTGCCTTCAACATAAACGTCTGATTTGTATGAACATCGAAGGTCGGAAAACCTTCAACTCATAATTGTTTCAATTCCGCAATCAGTGGTTGCATATAAATATCTATTAACTTCTTCGGATTTTTCGGGCCAGGCACAACCAATGTTAAAAACATATAACGTGTTTTCATGCACATCCCAGGTGGAAGATTATACGGAGTTAAAATAACTGGCCAACATGAATAATTTCGTCCTGATTTCCCAAATGGAGCAAATCCATCTGCACAAAGCCCTAATCTAATATTTCTAGTCTCCTTTGCAAATTCTGGATATATTCTATCAAAATTTTTCCATGCCTCTCCATCTGATGGATGACACATTAACCCCTCTTCTGTCTGATGATTTGCATGCCAAGTCATATGTTCAGCTGTTGCCTTAGATGCATAAAGCCTTTGTAACCTTGGAGTTAAAGGCAAATAAAACAGCTGGCTATATGCTTTACGTCTTTGTTGACTTCGCGTGGTGCTCTTATACCTTGCTTGATTACAGAATTTACATACATCTGTTTCACCATCATGTCCCCAATATAGCATACAACCATCTCTGCAAACATCAATTCTTTCCACTGGAAGACCTAATTCTTTGACCAATTTTTTCATACTATAAAAATCACTGGGAAGTATGTGATCATGTGGTAAAAACTCTTTCATAACTTGAACAAAATCATTAAAGCAATCTTGCGACACATTATGTTCTGCCTTGACATTCAACAATCTTGCTGTGGCAGATAATTTAGTATGACTATCACAACCAACCCATAAAGGTTCATCAGCAGCACCCAACACACTTTGAAATTGAAGATATGTTTCATCAGCATGTGGTAGTTCGCCCGGATCCTCCAACGGTGATGTATAAGTAGTAAACATTTGTTCTACTGATGGAGGATAGCTAGAACTTGCACCATGAGGATCCGGAATGAAATTCTGACTTGCTGCATCAAATACCATCCTCTGATATGGATTTAACTGATTATAATAATTACGATCGTCACTAACTGAAACTTGTATGTTTTGCTCAACATTCTCATCAGCTATGAATGGTTCACCATGACATGTCCAATTATAATAATTTGGTGTAAATCCAAATCTACATAGATGTTCTTCAACTTTATCGTGCAGAAAAAATTTTCCATTGTGACATTTTCTACACGGACACCTTATCTTATTGCCATCCATGTACTGAACATTACTAGAAGCAAAAATCATAAATTGTCGCAATCCAGTTATAAATTCATCAGTTAAACCCCGACGATCTAGTAAATTTTTATTATACATCCAACTTCTTTCATTCTGCATTTTGTCTGTTTAAAATCAGATAAACTAATGGTCATTATGTATTAAATTCCCATTAAAAAAGAGGGGCTACAAAAAAACAACAAATGAAATTAAAATATTAGAGAATATAATTATGCTATCATTATTAAAATAACTTGCCAAAACAATCATTATCTGATCAACAACAGGAAAATATCTGTAATCCTAACTTGCCAAAACACTAAGATGGGACTCAACTCGGGTTTTTTCTCATTTTAAAAATTTTATATCAGGATAGAATATATACACATTTAAGAAGATTGCTTAAGAAGGTCCAGTATCAGTTGGTGACAAATAAACAGTTGCTTTGTTAACTATCTAAATACTCATTAATCAAGTATTAATCATGAATGCGTAAACAGAATACCTTAAGATAAATGGCACAACCAATGTTCAGGCAACAGAAATTTTTAAACAGAATTAACATTAAAGAAATCTAATCAGATCAGATCTCAAACAATTTTTTTTTGAAACAGAATTAATGAAAAAATTGTTAAGCAGAAAGATAAATGGCACAACCAAGTTTATTATTATTCAAAAAATCTGATCAGATCTCAAACAAAAATTTTGAAACAGAATATTAAAAAAAAAATCTGATCAGTAAGATAAACTGAGAGCAGAGCATTAAAGAAATTAATTCTTAGGCCAACATTATGCCACCGTGTAACATATGAAAAAATTATATGAAAAAAAAAATTATTTCTTTTACTTTGTTGAGCTAGCTGGTGACATGTTTTCTTCTTTATGCAGATACTTATTGACAAAGCGCGGATTAAACCCATTGTTGAGGATCTAAATAGCAAGAAAAAACCGATTCATCATTCTTTCTGAAAGTATTCAAAATCCTGGTTAGGCTTTATGTCTAATTTAGCTTCATAATCTAGTCAATTACTTTAAAGTTTGTCTACATTTTTGTAACAAAAAAATCAATTTCTACAGGATATTCAAGAAACTGATATCCGGCAGCCCCAGTTCAGGCCGATCCGGCCGTGCCAAAGCAGATCCGGCGAGGACAGCCACTGGCGAGAAGAATGAGAAGCAGATGGCCGCTACGGCCAGGCCGATCCGGCCGTGGATGAGATCGACCGTGGCTGCCTGCGGCCAGGCCGCCGGCGAGAAAAAGAGGACCTTAAAAAATAACTCCGGCGAGAAGGACAGCCACTGGCGAGAAGAAGGAGAAGAAAGGGAAAGGGAAAAAAAAAAGAGAGGAATAAAACCTACCGAGTTGCCGGAACGACGAGAAAATAGCCGGAGTGAGGTGCGCGTGAGGATGAGGTGCGCGTGATGAAGCAAATCGCCGGAGTGAGCTGCGGCCGAGTGAGGTGAAATTTTTCGCCCGTGAGAGAGAGGAGTCGCGCGTGAGTTGAAATGGAATTCCCAATCTAGGGCAAATGTGGCGCCAATAATTGGTATTTTGCAACGAAAATATTTCGTTGCAAATTTTGTCCAAATTCCGCAACGAAACATTTTCGTCGCAAATATTAGATTTTTGCAACAAATTTCCAACGAACAAAATTCATTGCAAATCTATGACGAATTTAATTTGTTGCAAACACCAATTTTTTTATTTAAGAACAAGGGCAATTCTTTTTTTTTTAAAAAAAAATCTGCAACGAATCAAGTTTTTCGTTGCAGATTTGCAACGATTTATTTTTTCGTTGCAGATTTCGTTGCAAATCTGCAACGAATAACCTTATTCGTTGCAAATCTGCAACAAAAAATTTTCGTTGCAAAATACTATTTTAAAAAAAAATAAAGGACTTTAAAAAATTCGTAGACTGGCCTAAAAACCTCGAATTTCAAAAAAACAAGTTCCTATGGGACCGTGACGATCTCATGATCACGATAACGGCCTCGAATGCTATTTTTGATAAATATTCACTAAATATCACATTTCCTAATAGGAACCAATCTTATACTTTTAACCTTAATCATTTTTTCTAACTTCTTCACCTACCTATTATTTTAAATTTTAAAATTAAATTACTCAGTAAAATTTTTGTTTGAGCCCGTTAGTTCGATCGAGACGTCAATACGGACTCACAGAAACTCGTTTCGTCTCAATCCGAACTCCGTAGGGCCTTCCATGATATTTAATAATCCATTCTTATTTTTTAAAAAAAAAATCTGCAACGAATCATGTTTTTCGTTGCAAATTTGCAATGATTTATTTTTTCGTTGCGAATTTCGTTGCAAATCTGCAACGAATAACCACATTCGTTGCAAATCTGCAACAAAAGATTTTCGTTGCAAAATTTTGTTTTTTTTAAATAGAGGACCTTAAAAAATTCGTAGATCGCCCTACAAACTTTGGATTTAAAAAAAACAAATTCCTATGAGACCGTGACGATCTCATGATCATGTTGATGGCCTCGAATTCGATTTTTGATAGAGATTCATTAAATATCAAATTTCCTAAATTGAAACAATCTTATACTTCTAACCTTAATTTTTTTTTCTAACTTCTTGACTTACCTAAAATATTAAATATGAAAAATAATTTATTCAGTAAAATTTTTGTTTGAGGCTGCTAGTTCGATCGGAAGTCGATACGGACTCATAGAAACTGGTTTCATCTCGATCCGACCTCCGTAGGGCCTTCTACGATATTTTATAAGTGCTGCAAAAAAAAAAAGTTTGCAACGAAACTGTTTTTCGTTGCTAATTAGCAAACGAATATACCATCGTTGCAGATTTCGTTGCAAATTTGCAACAAAAAATCCTATTCGTTGCAAATCTGCAACGAAAAGGTTTCGTTGGCAATCTGCAACGAAAAAGTTTCGTTGCAAAATTCTATTATTTTTTTAAAAAATAGAGGACCTTCAAAAATTCGTAGATCGCCCTACGAAACTCGGATTTCAAAAAAACAAATTCCTATGGGACCGTCACGATCTCATGATCACGTTGACGACCTCGAATACGATTTTTGATAGAGATTCAGTAAATATCAAATTTCCTAATATGAAACAATTTTATACTTTAACCTTAATCTATTTTTCTAATTCTTGACCTACCTATAATATTAAATATGAAAAATAATTTATTCAGTAAAATTTTTATTTGAGACCGCTAGTTCGATGGGGAAGTCGATACGGACTCATAGAAACTGGTTTCGTCTCGATCCGACCTCCGTAGGGCCTTTTACGATATTTA
>JAGFNQ010003416.1:259143-290718 GCA_024364735.1 Boesenbergia rotunda | reverse complement strand
AGGATCGGCGAGCAATCCACGTAAGAAGCTTTGACTGAGCATGTAGATAGCTTTAACCGAACCCTGTGCGTAAGAAGCTTTGACTGAGCAATCCACGTTAGAAGCTTTGACTGAGCATGCAGATGAAGCTTTAATCGAACCCTGTGCATCCACGTAAAACAACCTTACTGTAATTCAAATGAAACTTTAATTAAAGTTTTAAACAACTTTAATTAAAGGCATGTTTATTTAAGAAGCTTCAAAGAACGTTTAAAGAAAAACTTTAATTAAATTGGAATTTTAATTAAAGTTTTAATATAATTAAAACTTTATTATTTTAATAGCAAGTCAAATGTTGACTTGATAAAAGTCAACTTAGTTGACTTTTCGTCAAACCATCGATTGGGTGAGTTCCGGCCAACCGGAGTTAGGTTCACCCGAACCCGACTCTGGCCTTTCGCCCCTCGAACGTGCTTCAGCCAGGTTTCTCATCCCTCGGACGTCGCGCACGTCGTTCTTGGTCCACCGGCGTACTCTTCCGCAACTTCTGCGTCCCTCGGATTGCACCAAGCCCGTCGGCTCACTTCCCAGCGCAATCCTTCTCGTCCGCTGCGTCTTACGCTCGACTTCCTCCGTACCTAAGTTCCTGCACACTTAGCAGAGGGATTAAAACCAACAGGACTTAACCTAACTTGGTTGATCACATCAAAACTATCCGGGGCACCAACACAAGTTAGTGCCTCGATGGAGAAGAATAGAAGGCAGGGAAATATGTATGAGTTGTAGAAAGTGCATAACCCCTTACCAGTAGAGCTGTCAAACGGGCCAACCGGTGCGGAGCGGGGCGGCCCGTAGCAGGTCGGCAATTTGGCGGGGCGGGGGCAGGTCGACCCGTCATCTAGGCAGGTTGGAAAATCCCCAACCCAACCCAATCCAAGGCGGGTCGCGGGTTAGGCGGGCCAACCTGCGGGCCCATCAAAATATTTTTTAAAAATTTAAAAAAGTAAAAAAAATTCATATATTTAGGTTTCATAAATCTAATATATCAAAAAATATATTTTTAAAATGTAAATGGATACAAACGAGTACTCATGTGATGAAAAGTATTATTTTTTATTTCAAAATTATAACAAAGAAAGATAATAAATTGTCATAAAACTTGACTAACATGTGGTTTTCAACCCGCGGGCCAACCCGTGCGGGTCGCGGGCCTAGGCGGGTTGGCCCGCGGTGGGCTTTGGTTATTTAAATTCTAACCCAACCCGCTTAAATTGGTTAGCGGGGCGGGCCAACCCGACGGGCACAACCCAAATTGATAGTTCTACTTACCAGAGGGGTTGGACTACCTTTTATACCTGTGGCGGCTGTCTAGGCGCGTCCCCATGGTCTATGCCACGTCCCCCCCTTCAGCGGTTACTGTATAGCTTTTGAAACGGTCCACGCCGTCATTACGTGCTTCGACTCGTTGCGACATTGAAAGGTCATGATGACTCCGCGTCAGCGGGGATGCTTATCCATAGATCTGAGAAAAATGGGGGATCGTTACTGATAGATCGAGTGACGTGCTAGAGGGGGGTGAATAGCACTTTTTCGTTGACGTCTTTACAAGGTTGTTAGCACAACGGAAACAATAATATGCAAAAGACAATACAAACAATGCTAACAACAGAAATTTACTCGGTATCCACCCAAATGGGTGTCTGATCCAAGGATTCACGCACGTACACCACCTCCACTATGAAAAATCTCCTTCAGGTGGATAAACCTTTACAGCGGTGTTGTCTTCCTCTTTACATAATGTAGTGATTGAAAAGAGAGGAAGATGAGATGACCTTTTGCACGAGCAGCACTTCGTTACAGTACGGAACCGTGTCGTTCACGTGTAAAAAGGTTCTCCTTTTATAAGAGAACAGGACAAACTCGCAGTCTGTCCAGCCCCGCACCAGTCGACTGCCCCTGGGGCAGTCGACTGACCTAGCATTAATTGCTAACCAACGGCTAGTTTTCGGGGTATACCAGTCGACTGCCTCTGGGCCAGTCGACTGTTAGAAGGCTGAAAACCTTCTGTGAGTTTTGACAGTCGCCTGCCCTCTGGCCAGTCGACTGCCCACTCACTTCCAGCCATTCTTCACATACTCATTCACGTGTGCCTTCAGGTTCACTCCCTTGGCTCGCCCCTTGAAGTCATCTTCCTCTGGCTCTCGTCCCTCAGATGCGCACATAAGCCTTCCCTTGGCTTGCCTCCATGCCACCCTTCACGTGTGCCCTTGAAGTCCACTTCCAGCTTGCCCTTGGAGTCCTCCTCCCTCGGCTCTTGTCCCACGGATATATTCACCATGTGTGATTCTCCAAGTCCTGCAAACTCAATCACACACATCAAATACAACATAACACTCTAACCTTAAACATATTCACACACACACATACACATCAAAACCATGATTTTCCAATCATTTTAGGGTCGATTGTCTCAACAGTTACTTGAGGTCGAATATTACTTGGGCTCCGCTTCCCCGAGGTGATCTCGGGGTCTTCTGGCCCGGGCGATCGCGGGCACTATAATTTCTCGAGGTGGTCTCGGGACCCGACTTCCCGAGGTGATCCCGGAAGGGATTTCTGGTCTAACCTTCCAGGGCGTGCCACCCGAGGGGGGCCCTGGAGGCTCTTCTTCGCGAGAGTGTCCTGAGAGCTCTGAAAGAGGAGTCGCTCAGACTCATCTCGTTTTGCCACGCAGCTTCTTCGTTCCACGTGCCCACCACGGGTTATTCAACCCCGTCATAAGCTTTTGTTAATAATGTTAACTTTACTCAATATGTCATACCAACTAAAAACTCAAAATTTTCAAGTTCAAATGTTATTAAAGACTTAGATTCACTTCTTATTTTAAAATCAGTATCTTTTTCTTCTATAACTTGAATTAGAGCTTCTCTTATTTGTTGAGCTTGACGTACCATTACTTTCACACTTTCAATACAATTTTCCCATCGAGTAATTAACAATGGCTTGAGAGTTAAACCTTTTATCGTCACATGATCCATCAAAATCTTTCACCTCTTTATAGAATGAGAAAATATTATATAAATCCGTTATACTGCTCAAAAAAGTCTTTTACTATTTCACAAGAATTTATATAATTATATTAATTAATTAACAATTTATTTAATTATTATTAATTTATACAATTATATTTTATATAATAATTAATTAAAAATTATGTATATAATAAAATCTAACTTTTCCTCTCTATATTCCCGTGCACTACAGTTGTCAGTGTCTTATCGTCACCTTGCCGCCACCGCCTCACCATTGCATCGCCTTCGCTTTTGCCTCACCTTCGTCTCACTAATGCTTCCAGGTAACTTTTCAATTTTCCAAACCGATTCCTTCATTCTTCGTCCTTCTCCCTTCTCCCTTCTCCTTCCTTCCTACCTTCCGTTGCATGTCCGCGACGCACACAATGATGCATGCAAAATTATTGTCATCTTGTGTCGGTCTCGTGTCAGAATGGTGCATTCTATCTATTTCATATGAAACAGTATGAGATTTCTTGTCATGAGTTATTTTTTAGGAGAGTTCAAATCTCATGATATTTTTGAATGCTCATGGAGGTGGAGGTGGAGGTGGTGGTGTAATCTTGATGTTGCTGAGTCCGATTTGTTGTCCTCAGGTTTTCTGGATTTATTTTAATGGAAAATTTTTTAAAAAAAATTAAATAACATATATTTGATTTATATCTACAATTTCATTATTGTTAGAGTTCACCGTAATTAGTTCTCTTATTCCACAGTATAGCCTTTTGTTAAAGCTAAATCATTTTACTTCACCTCAATTTTAGTACTCCGTTCTTAATTAATTTATTATAACTATTGTTTGAGAGGTTTTAATTAGACCCTTCAATGCATTTTTGTAAAAAGATTCGAATATTTTTTTACAAAAATTCGAATATTTTCTGAAATTGCAACTGCCCTTAAATATATTTTGCAAAAGGATTGGATATTTTCTCACATTGCAAATATGTACTTTTGCAAAACTGCAATATCAAAGAGACACTTTAATGCATATTTCTATAAAGATCCAATATTTTTTAAAATTACAAATAGACCCTTCATAAGTGGGTCGAAACCCATGTCCGCGTCAACCATCTCTGAATGGAATTGCACGCATTACTTTGTCTGAAGTATAGGTTAGAATCCGCGCACCGAAACCAGCTTCAATTTTCATCTCTTATCTGTTGCAGCAAACAGGATTTCCAATGATATTATTGCGCAAAATCATTGGCCTCTTCTGGGACGTGCTATTCTTCAAGCAGCTATGCTCTTGTGAGCCAGGTCAAGCAAAATGATAATTAATTATTATTTTAGATATTCATAATTCAATCTCTAATTATAATATATTTTATAAAAAAAATTAAATGAGGTACGAATCCTGAGACACTGGGCTTATGGACTATTCATCGTCATAAGTACTTTTCGACTTACCTGACGGTCGATGAAAAATTTTTATGAGGCCAAATCAATCGTCCAATATGTTGAAAAATCTCGTTAACTATCAAATATTCTTTAAAAATGTTGAATCAGGTAACTAACGAACCTGGAGTGACCGATCCGGCTCCAGGGAAGTTTTCCATCGGTCACCTGGATAAATCGGGAAGCGTTCGCGGTGGACGATCTAAAAGTCCAGTATCCCAGGATTCGGGCCTCATTTGGAGAAAAAAATTCTGTAAAAAAAACTATATCTAGGTATCGAACTATAAATATCTGAAATAATGACTAATCATCTTACTACTACATCATAATCTCGGGGGTGATTATGAAATATTCTTCAAGCAGCTTAGGATAGTTCCGTGAGTGGTCTGTCGGCTAATTTTCGAGAACAGCAGCTAATGGGTAAGTAGTACTTTACGGGTCCGCTCTTCCGATATAAATAAACGAGGTCTTCAGTTAAGGTATCACGTCCGCCACGCGCTAGGGTTTCCGGAGCGCCGAAGGACTTTATCAGACCAAGCAAGATCTTGGGGTATGGATCTTTGGTCGCTCTCAAATTTCCTCCGTAATTTTTTAAGACGCTTTCATGCTTTGATATCCTCGTGATCTCTTTTTTGTCTTTTTTCGCACAACTTCGAATCACTTCGGTGTTGGATCTACGGTTTTTTAAGTTGGTGACAAAGGTAATTATTGAGGCTTTTGCATGCGCCGTTAGTATTGATTGATTGGTTAATTGATCTCAGTTGGTCTGACAGGAAAGATGAATATTTCTTCTGTGATAGTTCTACCGTCGGTTATGAATTGGGTTGTGCTACTCATTTAGTAACTTAAATTGATCCCCTCGCTGCTGCTATTTTCGTAGCCTGTTATCGCTATGAGATTGGATAAAATTTTACTATCTAACCGCATCTTCTCTAACTTTCTGACATTTTGTATGCCAAAATTTTCATTTTTTTCTTCACTTTTTCCATTAGATTCGTGGCACTTTCATGTTATTTAATCGGAAATGAGGTTATTGTACAATGACACTTTTCCTAGAAGATAAAAACTCAAAATTTAAAAGCAATGGTTGGACTCAGAAACAATGATGGGAAAAGACCTTACTCTCACTCTGATCATTCTGAAAATGGGGGAAGCAAGAGAAGAAATCCCGGTGATGAAAGAGACATCTACATTCCTTGGCATGAGGATCCTGTTTTCCATTATTTATGTCCAGGAAAGAAGATAGGAAGCATCATTGGGAGAGGTGGCAAGATTGTGATGCAACTGAGATCTGACACACAAGCTAAGATTAGAATTGGGGAGACTGTATGTGGTTGTGATGAGCATGTCATTGCCATTTTTAGCACAAGGGAGGAAACCAGTATATTTGAAGATAGTGATGACAAAATGTGTCCTGCTCAAGACGCTCTATTCAAGGTCCATGAGCGACTTGTTATTGACGAGGTAATGGCCGAAGAAGATAGTGATGGAGATAGTTCTCAAGTTACTGCTCGACATCTTGTGCCTTCTGATCAGATTGGCAGTATCATTGGGAAAGGAGGACAAATCATTCAAGGAATTCGTAGTGATACTGGTGCTCCAATCCGCATTCTTAAGAATGATCGCCTCCCAGCTTGTGCCATTAGTGGTGATGAGCTACTCCAGGTATTCAAATCAGCTTATCATTTCTACTGTATGTAATTTAATCATGACATGGTTGCCTAAGATGCACTATTGACTTTAGGTAAGAATGATGATTAGGATACTCTTGTTTCTTAATAATAGAGCTTTCCTATGTGTTTTATAGTTCTGTTTTTCAGGAAGCTTTTTATTTATCATGGTGGTCGGCAATAGATGTTCATTTGTCAATTGTGTACTGGTTTCTCTAGTCAACGTCCATGAGCGACTTGTTACTGATGAGGTAGCGGCCGAATAAGATAGTGATGGAGATAGTCCTCAAGTTGCTGCTTGACTTTGTGTGCCTTCTGATCAGATTGGCAGCATCATTGGGAAAGGATGACAAATCATTCCAGGAATTTGTAGTGATACTGGTGCTCAAGTCTGCATTCTTAAGAATGATCGCCTCCCAGCATGTGCCTTTAGTGGCCATGAGCTACTCCAGGTATTCAAATCAGCCTATCTTTTCTACTCTATCTAATTTAATCATGGCATGGTTGCCTAAGATGTACTATTGACTTTAGGTAAGAATGATGATTAGGATACTCTTGTTTCTTAATCATAGAGTTTTCCTATGTGTTATATAGTTCTGTTTTCAAGGAAGCATTTTATTTATCATGGTGGTGGACTGTAGATGTTCATTTGTCAATTGTGTACTGGATTCTGTATGCCATTGACATCCTCAAATGCTATATTTATGACCTTTGGATGCATGCCTGTGTCACGCCCCGAGAAGCCGCTCGTCCGATACCGACCGGACTGCCACTCCCTCGATCGACGGACAATTCGGAAACCTAACCTCTACGACCATCCCAGATGATTGTACCTCAGCCTATAGGGCTGGAACAACCGTCTGCAATTGACCGAAACGAAAACGACGACAAAGCTGCGTACCGGTACGACTTACGACAAAACCAAAACAAAATCGAGGCCTCCATGGCACACAAAAGTACAACTATCCTGCCGTAACATAGACGTCACAAAAGAGTATAACATACCAACAGCGGAAATGAAAAGAAATACAATGAATAAAAGAAACGGGTACCAACATGTACCCCAACCAAAAGACAGGCGAAAATCGTCTCGGAGACACATGAACTGGGACAGGCTGCTGAACAATCCAGACGATCATCCTGATAAGAGAAAAACATAGCCAACGGGGTGAGTCCTAAGAACTCAGCGAATACAGTCTAATGTGCATAGGAAGAAAATAATAGCAGCAAGTCACCGTCAATCTATCTATCACAGTACTGAAGATAACTACAGTAAGAAAAATGCAGAACTGAACCATAAGCTGTAAAGGAACTACATACCTACCCGCGTCGATCCCAAACCCGTAGTATGCATGTCAACCAAGTGCAGCAATCAAGTGCAGCAACACAATCATATGCATCAATGCACAGTATGCTCATGATGCAGCATGGGTCACCCCTGACGCCTCGGTCAATAATGCACACGCGGGACCATATGGGTAGGGCTGTGACCTGGTCTTCCCTGCACGAACAGACGGTCGATAATGCACACGCGAGACCGAATGGGTAGGGTCGGAGACCATAAACGTACCCCACCATCGGGTGAAGTAACGCTCTAAACGTCCCTGCTATCATCGGATAGGTAGGGGACCTGCTGCAGCGCCGGGTCCGCCAACGGGGCTACAGACAGGTCATGTGGCAGGTCTGACGGCCCATCTCAACCACTAGGGGAGTCAAAGGTCGCCTACATATGCCTCTACACGAGTAGCAAGTACGACGGCCATCTCAACCTCCAGGGAGTCAAAGGTCGTCCCCTATGCTACGTGCAATAATGATGCGTGTCACTATCCCATGCATCATCCACTATCTATCCCTGCTGTCATCTACATGATATGCAGTAGTCCATATAACCGGTATGCACCAATACCTAAATCCTAGCGTAAGGTATAAGGTAAACTGTGCATCATCAATCCATACAGATATAGTAAGCAGTAAAGCTAACGGATACAACTACCGGAGCAAGAGCACAGAGATACAGATATCAGATATCCCTACTGCTAACTATGTCTAACTATGCATAAAAGAGGTACCCGCCTCGATATGAAGAAGTCCAGGCGTCGAGAACCCCCCGTCCAAAAATAATATCCGCGACGAGATAGCCGCGACACTCAATATCCTGCATCAAATACACAATTACTTAGCCAAATAATACTTCTAATTTAATTAGGATTAATCCTAATCAATTAATCATAATTAAACACCATTTGATTAATTAGGGTTAATTATAATCAATTAATCAATTAACCCTAACTTCTAGCCAATACATTAATTAGGGTTAACTATGATTAATTAATCTCCAATTAATCCCCTAATTCCAATCAAACCTCACCATTGATTCATCCCACCGAATCCTCCAAAAACCAAACCCAAGCAATCCAATACAGATCCAAACCTCTCCATCCCAAGCTCAATAGTTACTCAATCCAATACAGAGCTTACCTTCAATCGAAGCCAATGATCGCGCGATCTAGCCCAATCGAAACACGCGAAAGAGAATCCAATAGAGATAGCCGTCGCCCTGCTCCAGCAACCAGAAATGATCTTCCCTTCTTGAGAATCCCTAATTCGGAGATCACCCAAACCTAAACCAAAAACCGAAATCAAGATCCGAGACCATCTCCAATCAACCCAAGATCTGTAAAGAGGAAGTAGAAGAAGACCTACCCGAGATCTCAGCGCCTAACAGATGGTAGTCGATCGAGCCCTAGTTAGGTTACGCGAACCTCTCCTCCAACACCGACGTGGCTCCAGAAATCACACGAGCTTCCCTGATCGTGGTCGGCCGGCAAGGGTATCCGCCCGGTAACGTGAGCGTGTCGCCGACCCACGGTGAAGCGAGCCGTGAAGTCGCCAGCGCCGGTTGAGAGAACGCGAGGTGAAGGCGTAGACGAAGAAGACAAAGGAGAAGAAGAGAAGTGGAGATGGGCGGACTGTCACCGGCTTTGGCTCTCGATCGGGCACACGAGGAGCACGATCTGCTCCGCGATCGGCCGGAAGAAGAGGAAGGAGAAGAATCGAGAAGAGGCGAGGGAGGCGCTCGGGCGTGGGTGTCGGCCGCATAGGGTTTAGGTCGAGACATATAAGGGGGTCATTTTGCAATTTAGTCCACAGCTGTTTTGCCAAATCACGAGTATGCCCTCAATTTCGAAAGTTTTGCGTTTTAACCCTCAAGTTTCCCAGATTCTCACATTCTCCCCCACTAACAAAAATTTGGTCCCCAAATTTATAATCTACAAGCACCATGTAAGAACATACGGTACAAACCAACTGGACAGGAGATATACAGTATATATGTACTGAATGAAAACTCACACGTACCTCAAACAAATAAGTGGGGGTAGCGAGCTCGAATGGTGTCCTCGAGCTCCCAGGTCGCCTCGGCGTCAGAATGGTGCAGCCATCCGACCTTCACCAGTCGGATTGTCTTACTCCTCAACTGACGCTCCCCATGCTCTAGGATCCGTGTCGGAATCTCCTCGTAGGTAGCATCTGGCTGCAGCGAACCCGGAACCTCTGATAGAATGTGTGCTGGGTCGGCCACGTATCTCCTCAGCATAGAGACGTGGAACACATCATGCACACCGGCCAAGGAAGGGGAAGTGCCAGACGGTAAGCTACGGCTCCGATCCTCTCCAGAATCTGGAAAGGTCCAATATACCGCGGAGCTAGCTTACCTCTAAGTCCAAATCTCTTCACCCCTTTCGTGGGTGAAACACGCAGAAAAACATGGTCGCCTGTCGAGAACTCCAGGGGTCTCCGTCTCTGATCAGCGTAACTCTTCTGGCGGTCCTGTGCCTCTGACATCCTCCGTCTGATAGTGCGTACAAGCTCTGCCTCCTGCCGAGCTCTCTCTGGTCCTAGCAGCTGTGCCTCTCCAACCTCCTCCCAGAGGGTGGGTGTCCGACATGGCCTACCATACAACGCCTCAAACGGCGCCATCTGAATCGCCGAATGATAGCCGTTGTTGTAGGCGAACTCTACTAAGTGTAAATGATCCTCCCAGCTGCCTCCGAAATCCAGGATACATGATCTCAGTAGGTCCTCCAATGTCTGAATCGTACGCTCTGACTGACCGTCTGTCTGCGGGTGAAATGCTGTACTGAACCGGAGATCCGTCCCCATGGCCCTCTGTAGGCTCTGCCAAAAACGGGAAGTGAATCGAGGATCTCTGTCCGATATAATGCTCAGGGGTACTCCATGCAATCTGACAATCTCTCGACAGTATAACTCAGCTAACCTGTCGAGAGAATCCGTCCTCCGAATAGCTAAGAAATGTGCCGATTTGGTTAATCGATCAACGATCACCCAAATCGCATCGTGACCCCTCCTAGTCCTGGGCAGTCCCACCACAAAATCCATCGTAATGTGTTCCCATTTCCACTCGGGAATGGGAATCCTCTGAAGTAACCCAGCAGGTCTCTGGTGCTCTGCCTTAACCTGCTGGCAGACGAGACATCTAGCAACAAAACTCGCAATGTCCCTCTTCATGTTGTTCCACCAATAGGAACGCCTCAAATCCCGATACATCCGGGTACCGCCTGGGTGTATAGCGAACCGCGAACGATGAGCCTCCTGTAACAACTCCTCCATGACTGGATGTGACGCTGGCACACATAGTCTCCCTCGGAAAAACAGGATGCCCTCATCGTCCCGCGTAAAGTCAGACGGCTGCCCGACGGAAATGCGACTGCCCAGAGACTGCAGATGCGGGTCACTGGCCTGCGCCTCGCTAATCCTGGACCTGATAGCTGACTGCGCAACCATAGTCACCAGCAAACCCCTCTCTGTCTGGGACCGCTCCTCTAATCCCAACTCTGAAAAACTCTGTATCAACTCTGTGACAATCACCCGCTGACAGGCTAATACTGCTCTGGTCTTCCTACTCAGTGCGTCCGCTACCACATTGGCTTTCCCAGGATGGTAGCCAATGGTGCAATCATAGTCCTTCAGGAACTCCATCCATCTCCTCTGTCGAAGATTCAGCTCTCGCTGAGTGAAGAGATACTGAAGACTCCGGTGGTCCGTGAAGATCTCAAAGGTGATCCCGTAAAGAAGATGCCTCCAGATCTTCAGCGCAAAAATAATAGCAGCCAACTCCAAGTCGTGAACAGGATAGTTCCTCTCATGCTCCTTGAGCTGCCGAGAAGCATAAGCGACCACCCGTCCATGCTGCATGAGCACTGCGCCCAGTCCCAGAAGAGATGCATCGGTATACAAGGTGAAGCCATCCTCTCCGGAAGGCAATACTAGAACTGGCGCAGATACGAGCCGCTGCTTCAGCTCCTGAAAGCTGATCTCGCATGCCTCGGTCCAGACAAACTTCACGCCCTTTCTGGTCAGGCGTGTCAGTGGTGCGGCAATACTAGAAAACCCCTCGACGAAGCGTCGATAATAGCCAGCTAAGCCCAGAAAGCTGCGCACCTCGTGAACTGACTTAGGCTGCTCCCAACCGGTGACAGCCTCAATCTTCTGTGGGTCGACAGAAATGCCCCTGCTGGACACAATATGGCCGAGAAAACCCACGGACGATAACCAGAAGGCACACTTACTGTACTTCGCATAGAGTCGCTCCCGCCGAAGCGTCTCCAAGACGATGCGAAGGTGCTGAGCGTGCTCCTCTGACGAACGAGAATAGACCAAAATGTCGTCGATAAATACAATGACGAACCGATCCAAGTACTCCAAGAATACCCGGTTCATGAGATCCATGAACACTGCAGGCGCGTTGGTGAGCCCAAATGGCATCACCACAAACTCATAATGCCCGTATCGGGTACGAAACGCTGTCTTCTGGATATCAGAATCTCTGACCCTCAGCTGATGATAACCTGATCGCAGATCTATCTTTGAGTACACTGATGTATCTCTCAACTGGTCAAACAGATCATCAATCCGTGGTAAAGGGTACTTGTTCTTTATAGTAACTGCGTTCAACTGTCGATAATCGATGCAAAGTCTCAGGGAGCCATCCTTCTTCTTCACAAATAATACCGGAGAACCCCATGGAGAGACACTGGGTCGAATGAAACCCCTGTCCAATAACTCCTGGAGCTGAACCTTCAGCTCATCCAGTTCCTTCGGTGCCATCCGATATGGAGCCTTTGATGCCGGCGCTGTCCCGGAATCAGCTCAATAGAGAACTCCACTTGCCTCTGGGAGGCAACCCTGGTAGCTCCTCTGGGAAGACATCAGAAAATTCTCGGACCACAGGAACATCTGAGATCTGAGGACTGCCACTGACATCTGTACTGATCAATGAAATCAGAAATCCCCGGCATCCCTGTGACAGAAGCCTCTGAGCCTGAAGAGCGGTGATAACCGATATACCATCATCCCGAATGCCAAGGAAATCCCACGAGGGTTGGTCAGGAGGTCGGAAAGTGACCACCCTCGAATGGCAATCAACAGTAGCATGGGAGGCCGTCAGCCAATCCATGCCAAGGATGATGTCAAACTCGATCATATCCAATACGAGAGATCCACGGTAAGGATGACATCACCAAAATCTAGAGGACACCCCTTGGCCTCCTGGGTGACCTCCAATACCTCTCCGGAAGGTAGGGACACAGACAAAGGCTGTGCCCTAATCGTCGGTAACCTACAGACTTTGCTCAAGAAGAGCCGTGATATAAAAGAATAGGTACTACCAGTATCAATAAGCAACTCTGCAGAATGCGCATAAAGAAAAACGGTACCTCGGAAAACAGAACCGCCAGCTCTCTGAGCCTCCTCTCGGGTGAGTGCATACACTCGACCCGTCTCAGGTGGCGGTGGGGGTAAAGCAGGTACCGATGGAGGCTGTGGTGTAGAAACTCTGGAAGACTGATGAGCCAGATACATCGCAGGCTGATGTCCGGTATGAGACTGCTGCTGCGGTTCCACAACGGGGTGCTGAGGGATCGCTGATGAATAAGTTTGCTCGGGGCCCTGCCCGAACATATAGTACACATGCACGGGCGGAGGGGCGGTCGGCTGAGTCCGCGAAGAAGTCCGTGACCCCCGTCCCCCGCGCTGTGCTCGTGCCGGACCCGCACGCTCTCCCTGTGATGCGACTCCGGATGCTGTATCTTGTGCCCTTCGAGCACAATCGCGACTCCTATGTCCGGGTAACTGACAGTGAAAGCAAACCGCCTGCTCCAGCGTACACTCCGACCTCTCATGCCTCCTGGAACCACACTGCATGCAACGGTGTCTAACGTAGGTCCTCCGATCATGCTGAGAAGTCTGGGGGGAGTCCGTCGTCGTATGTCCGGATTTCTGAGACCCAGATGTAGCCCCAGAAATCTCCTGCCCTGGCTGACTCTGCCTGCCTCGCTTCCGCGAGGTCTGCTGTGGCTGAGGCTGAGCTGCATCAGAAACTGGTTGCTTATCCTTTTACTTGTCCCCGAACAGTCGCTGTCGAGTAGACTCAATGATAAGGGCTCGCTCTAGCGCCTGTCGATACGATGTAACGTCGCAGGTGGCCAGCTGAAGCTGAATATTCGAGGCCAGCCCTCGAATAAAGTGCATCCTCCGCTCCCCATCGTCTGCGACTAACAGGGGGCAATATTCCGCCAAGCGGTTAAACTCCGCATCATACTCTAATACTGTCCGATCCCCCTGCTGGAGATGCAGAAACTGCTCACGATGAGTCATCTGATATGCTGCGGGGAGGTACTTCTGTCGAAAGGCCGCTCTGAACATATCCCATGTAATCGGCAGCTCGCCAAAGATGGTCTGCTGAGCCGTCCACCAGGTCGTGGCCCGCTCTCGCATGTGGTAGGTCGCCAAGCCAACCTTCTCCCAGTCGGAGCAGGACATGTATGAGAAGGTATCCTCCACAGTGCTAAGCCATGATTGGGCTACGCCCGGATCGGTCCCTCCGAGGAACAATGTGAACCTGCCCTTCACGGATGCAGCCAATGCTGGAATCCGTGATCTATCCATGATCCGGCCCTCAGGGGCCGCTGGTACCGCAGGTGGTACGGGTGAGGCGACTGGCTGCATCGCCGGGGGTACTGACTGCGCTGTCTGTCCCGACGCTCCGCATGTCTGCCCCTCCAGAGGTACTGTCTGAGCCGGCAGAGGTGCCGGATGAGTAGGAGCCAACACCGGCTGCAAAGTCTGAATCAACTGCTGTAGCGTCTGTAGTACTAGTTGGATCGGCTGCGATGCTGACTGCTCTGCGGACGGTACCGTAGCGGGTACCACCGGGGGTGCTACGGAAGGAACAACCGGGGTGGCGACGGGAGGCACTATCGGGGGAGCGACTGGAACCGCTGTCGGAAACGGCGAAGGGATCCTCGGTGAGGGTAGCCTCTGGCTCGGAGACGTCTGTCTACGACGTCCAGCATCAACCACAGGTCGTCTCTCTGGAGACTCCGCCTCTGCTCCGATAGTCGCATCTCCCGTAGGCTCCCGAGTCAACCGACGTGATGGTCGCCGAGGGCCACCACGAGGCCGAGGTGGGGTCAGCTCGACACGACGACGGGGCATACCTGCACAGATATGACCCAATCATTATTACCGTGATTCTCATAACTACTAACAAGATCTTACCATAACTTCATGATCGTCTGGAGATATCCCGTCGCCGCCATGTCCCAATCACGTCTATCGAGGAAACGACTCCGACACAAAATCCGGAAAACACCCATAAGACCACAAGATATCTCGAGAACCTCGCTCTGATACCAAAAATTGTCACGCCCCGAGAAGCCGCTCGTCCGATACCGACCGGACTGCCACTCCCTCGACCGACGGACAATTCGGAAACCTAACCTCTACGACCATCCCAGATGATTGTACCTCAGCCTATAGGGCTGGAACAACCGTCTGCAATTAACAGAAACGAAAACGACGACAAAGCTGCGTACCGGTACGACTTACGACAAAAATCAAAACGAAAGCGAGGCCTCCATGGCACACAAAAGTACAACTATCCTGCCGTAACATAGACGTCACAAAAGAGTATAACATACCAACAGCGGAAATGAAAAGAAATACAATGAATAAAAGAAACGGGTACCAACATGTACCCCAACCAAAAGACAGGCGAAAATCGTCTCGGAGACACATGAACTGGGACAGGCTGCTGAACAATCCAGACGATCATCCTGATAAGAGAAAAACATAGCCAACGGGGTGAGTCCTAAGAACTCAGCGGATACAATCTAATGTGCATAGGAAGAAATAATAGCAGCAAGTCACCGTCAATCTATCTATCACAGTACTGAAGATAACTGCAGTAACAAGAAGTGCAAAACTGAACCATAAGCTGTAAAGGAACTACATACCTACCCGCGTCGATCCCAACCCCGGTAGTATGCATGTCAACCAAGTGCAGCAAGCAAGTGCAGCAAACACAATCATATGCATCAATGCACAGTATGCTCATGATGCAGCATGGGTCACCCCTGACGCCTCGGTCAATAATGCACACGCGGGACCATATGGGTAGGGCTGTGACCTGGTCTTCCCTGCACGAACAGACGGTCGATAATGCACACGCGAGACCGAATGGGTAGGGTCGGAGACCATAAACGTACCCCACCATCGGGTGAAGTAACGCTCTAAACGTCCCTGCTATCATCGGATAGGTAGGGGACCTGCTGCAGCGCCGGGTCCGCCAACGGGGCTACACGACAGGTCATGTGGCAGGTCTGACGGCCCATCTCAACCACTAGGGGAGTCAAAGGTCGCCTACATATGCCTCTACACGAGTAGCAAGTACGACGGCCATCTCAACCTCCAGGGAGTCAAAGGTCGTCCCCTATGCTACGTGCAATAATGATGCGTGTCACTATCCCATGCATCATCCACTATCTATCTCTGCTGTCATCTACATGATATGCAGTAGTCCATATAACCGGTATGCACCAATACCTAAATCCTAGCGTAAGGTATAAGGTAAACTGTGCATCATCAATCCATACAGATATAGTAAGCAGTAAAGCTAACGGATACAACTACCGGAGCAAGAGCACAGAGATACAGATATCAGATATCCCTACTGCTAACTATGTCTAACTATGCATAAAAGAGGTACCCGCCTCGATATGAAGAAGTCCAGGCGTCGAGAACCCCCCGTCCAAAAATAATAGCCGCGACGAAGATAGCCGCGACACTCAATATCCTGCATCAAATACACAATTACTTAGCCAAATAATACTTCTAATTTAATTAGGATTAATCCTAATCAATTAATCATAATTAAACACTCATTTGATTAATTAGGGTTAATTATAATCAATTAATCAATTAACCCTAACTTCTTAGCCAATACATTAATTAGGGTTAACTATGATTAATTAATCTCCAATTAATCCCCTAATTCCAATCAAACCTCACCATTGATTCATCCCCACCGAATCCTCCAAAAACCAAACCCAAGCAATCCAATACAGATCCAAACCTCTCCATCCCAAGCTCAATAGTTACTCAATCCAATACAGAGCTTACCTTCAATCGAAGCCAATGATCGCGCGATCTAGCCCAATCGAAACACGCGAAAGAGAATCCAATAGAGATAGTCGTCGCCCTGCTCCAGCAACCAGAAATGATCTTCCCTTCTTGAGAATCCCTAATTCGGAGATCACCCAAACCTAAACCAAAAACCGAAATCAAGATCCGAGACCATCTTTAATCAACCCAAGATCTGTAAAGAGGAAGTAGAAGAAGACCTACCCGAGATCTCAGCGCCTAACAGATGGTAGTCGATCGAGCCCTAGTTAGGTTACGCGAACCTCTCCTCCAACACCGACGTGGCTCCAGAAATCACACGAGCTTCCCTGATCGTGGTCGGCCGGCAAGGGTATCCGCCCGGTGACGTGAGCGTGTCGCCGACCCACGGTGAAGCGAGCCGTGAAGTCGCCAGCGCCGGTTGAGAGAACGCGAGGTGAAGGCGTAGACGAAGAAGACAAAGGAGAAGAAGAGAAGTGGAGATGGGCGGACTGTCACCGGCTTTGGCTCTCGATCGGGCACACGAGGAGCACGATCTGCTCCGCGATCGGCCGGAAGAAGAGGAAGGAGAAGAATCGAGAAGAGGCGAGGGAGGCGCTCGGGCGTGGGTGTCGGCCGCATAGGGTTTAGGTCGAGACATATAAGGGGGTCATTTTGCAATTTAGTCCACAGCTGTTTTGCCAAATCACGAGTATGCCCTCAATTTCGAAAGTTTTGCGTTTTAACCCTCACGTTTCCCAGATTCTCACAACCATCGCCGTCCAGTGTCTTCCCGGTCGCCTCACCTACGACGGTCGCATTGCCAAACCGCACCTTTCTCGCGCCACCTGGGGAATCGACCGGCGAGTCATGAGCAGCGGCCGCCACCGGGGAATTAAGCGCTGAAGCTTTAGCCGCCGGCTGCTTCACTCCTCCGTTTCTCACTTTGATGGATTGGTAAATGCACGTTTTGGTTCAAAAGACCCATGGAATGGCCACCAGGATCATCCCTGCGATGGAGAACCAAATCACGTCCTCTGTGTTCCGGCAAGGTGATGTACAGGACGAGGCAGCCGCCGCCTGCAAGGAGGACGAGGAAGAAGAGGCAGGAGATGAACCAGACGCAGACGTTGCTGCTCCTCCCCTCGTTGGTCACCATGGGAGCTGCGGCGGCCGCTGGGATTTGATTCCCGCGGAGTCTCCGTCGTCGATCGATCTGCTTTCTAGCGTTTTTGTTGAGTCACTTTTTTTATTTTTTAGAAAATAATTTTTAAATATTCTTTAATTTTTTTAAAAATGATTTTTTAAAAAAATAGAGATAAAAAATGTAAATTAAATATCATTTTAAAAAAAATCACATTTCATCAAAAATAATGCATCCAAAAAAAATAAATAAATAAATAAATAACATCAATTTGATATACATTAAAATCAAGAGTAATATAGTAATTATCATATTAGGTTATACATTAAAACTTTCAACCAAACAAATTTTTATCCCACTACCAAAGATTAAATCAAACAACATTAGTTTTCTCTTATTCTCTATAACCTTGGACATGTGATTACCTGATAATCACATAACCAAGGTTATCAAAGAACACCCTTAATCAAACGCACCTAAGAGAAATCAGAGGTTATGCGGCCGTACGTAGGCCAGCACCGTGAACACCGTCTGCGTCGCCGTGAGACCGAAGAGTAAAATCGCCGCCAGCAACCCGATCACCAACCACAGATTTCCGAAGTAGTCGCGACACAAGATCGACATGCAATGATTCCACTTGCTCTCGTAGTGCCTGTTCGCCTCCACAAAGACGGAGGCCAGATGCCCCACGCCGTCGTCGATCGCCGCCCCCGAGCAGAGCTTGTTGAACAGCTCCGCCACGTCCTGGTTGTCCCCTAGCCCGCTTCCGATGATATCGCCCTTCTGCAGCAGCGTCACGTCCGCCGGGGTGTCGATGATGCAGTCCATCAGCGAGGCGTAGCCCGTCACGTGCCGGCTCACGCGCTTGTACCCCTGCTCGAACGCGATCAGGTTCCGGAACAGCGTGTTGAAGTGGCCAGTGACGGCCAGCTTCGGGATCTCCATCTTGCCGTTGTTGAACGTGATGTCGAGCATGTTTTTGGTCCGCTTCCGCTGGAACTTGACGCCGGCCTCGCTCAGACGCGTCGCGTTGGGGATAGATTTCACCCGGGTCTTCTGCGACTTGTTAGGTTGTCCGCGGATTGACCTCAGCTCGGTCGTCCGCGGCTTGTTAGCTCGCGAGAAAAACTTCGTCCTCGATTTTGCTTCGGCGGCGTCCTTCTTCCTCGGGGTGATGCAGGAGTGGAAGAGGTGGAGGAGATGGCAAAATCCCCCTTTTCCGGCGCCGTCAATTGGCAACTCCAGCTCCATGTCGGAGAACTCGTTGAAGAAATCCACGGCGCACTTGGCGAAATCGACCTGGCCAGGGAAGGCGTAGTCGGAGAGGAGCTGGAGGAGGAAGAAGGGGATCTGATTCTCCAGCTTCAGCATGTCGCGCGCCACCACGGGGAGAATCCACGACGAGCTCACGATGGGGTTCTGCACGGCCTCGAGCCTGCAGCTGACGCCTTTCTTCAAGATGAGGATGGTCTCGACGACGAAGCAACCGTCGAGAAGCATCATCTTGACGAAGTCGTTGCTGGTGATGGAAGCGAGGTCGTCGGCGTAGGCAGCGCGGGCGCGGCGCTCGGAGACCTTGATGAGGCGAAGGTAGTCGACTAGCGCGTAGCAGATGCTGCGGCCGAGGAACTTCTTGAGGCTGAGCCTCTTGAGACGGTTCATGGGGAGGAGGCGGTCGACGTCGCGGTGGTAGGGGCCGAGGGAGACGACCTTGGGGTCGTAGAGCTTGGCGTCGTCGTCGCGGATGTGGTGGGGGACCCGGAAGATGGAGGCAGGGTCGGTGCGCCATGGCTCCCAGTTGGTCTCGGCGAGCTCCTGCTCGAGGGAGACGAGCCATTCTTTGTCCAAAGGGACGTTCTCCAACTCGGTGATCATTGCAGAGCTCATTCCGACCTCGATGATCCGCAAAGCTTCTCCAAGTTCAATTTCAACTAGATTTAGACGATGATTTACTGCATACTTGAATCATGGCGTTTCCTAAATTCTGTTGCAAATAAAAGATGAACTTTTTAGGAAGAAGATTCGAGGAAGGTAGTTGAGATGTAAATTTTCTTGGATGTGAAGGAAATTGGGCATCCTGTTCACAGATCCGAACTGATCTGATCTAATCGAAACCAGTGAATTTGTTTTTCTAATAAATATATAATGATTAGTTTTACAAAACCTCTTTTAATTATGTTGCATTTGGCAGTGTGTTCTGCCATGGTTGTAGTAAAAGATAAGTCAGATATAATAATTTTTTTATCTTTTAATCTACTAAATATCTTATCAAATTATATGATTTTACAGTAGAATCGTGACGGAAAAAACAAAGGACGATTGTTCTTTTAAAAAATAAATTACGAAAATTCCACCTGTGGTGTTGCATGAATAATAAATAAAACTGTAAAAGTCGGTGAAGGTTTTTGGCCCATGAAGTTTCGAAAGAGAATTCTCTAAGTTTATAAATTTGAACTAGGACGGAATCACGTTTAAATTTATCCGGAGTGATAGTCCGAAGGCCCACGATTTTGAAAGGGAGAAGAAGTGAAAATGATAAAAGATGAAGTAAGAATTATTTTTAATCAAGTGAATATTTGCCCCAAGGCTTTTCAATGGTTCTTATTTGCTATTAGCCCGGTTAAATCAGGCCGAGTAGATTAGTCTTTCTACCTTAGCCATTGATTTTGAGTGAAGTTTAAAGTTAATTACACTTGTATAAAAGGGTTAGTATGGATTTCGATTATTAGACACGAATCAATCTTAGAAATAATTATAAGTTGATCATGGAATCGATTGAATATAATTTTCATTCAATTAAGACTCGAGCTAATTGAACACTTAACTTGGGCAATAGAATGCATTTTTTCGTCTTTGCTTGGAAAACAGACAACTAATCCATTGACTGATAAAAGAAAAGGTTAAAATTGAAGAAGTACCAAACGAAAAACCTAAAAGGCAAAAAAAGAATTAGATTATCCATCGAGAAGCGTTTGTTTTAATCATAAGTTCGATCCCTGTAAATTTCAATCTGATGGCTTTGGTTCGAGGAATTTGTGCTTCCTTCTTCTCTTAATGACCTCCTTAATCAAATATCTTTCAAATTTCGTTCATGCTAGAATAAGATACATCTGGATGAATCCGAATCTCTGTCAATCCAACTATAGGTCCTTATCAACCGCACCTTAGTTCTAGTTCATACTGATAGAACCTTTGATCTTCAATAGTCAAGCGGGTCTCCCACAAACTACTAATCGATGGACTCAGGTTCAGCTATGTAGAACCTATGACGTTCTTTGACTTGTCAACTTCGTCTATAACTTATCTGTCAAATCTAATGCATGATAAAGAACCAATCAAAAAAATATAAATGATAAACACTTACAGCGATATTCGTAAATCCTCTTGTGTTCTTTGGGCTTGTCGTCAGAAGAACAATCATAAATCGGAAAGTCCTTCAATTTTCACAAACCAAATCCCTCTTACTGATTGAATGTTCCTTTGTCAAAACTTCTCCGATGATTCTCTCTTGGACGCACAACCTCCCTTTTATAAAAAAGGGTGTCTTGTGTTCTTTGGGCTTGTCGTCAGAAGAACAATCATAAATCGGAAAGTCCTTCAATTTTCACAAACCAAATCCCTCTTACTGACTGAATGTTCCTTTGTCAAAACTTCTCCGATGATTTTCTCTTGGACGCACAACCTCCCTTTTATAGAAAAGGGTGTTTGCGGCGGGGGTAACTAGGTTACAAAAACCAGATAGTCACAAAGACTATATAGTCACATAGACTAATAGAACATTCAATTCATACCTTAGGGAAAATGATTCGTGTGACAGCAAGCATACCGAGCAATCATTGCTAAGAAAGTTGTGACACTTAACTTAGCTGCTCCCTGAGCGATTAATACTAAGAAAGTTGTTAAACTTTACTTAATCGCTCTATCATATGAATCAGAGACATCAATCACTTGTTTTTATCCCAGACTAAATCATTTACATCAATATGAACATCTCTAATCTCTCACGATGACAATTAAGTCAAGTGCCTTTTCACTATTTCTATTCAATACAATTATTCACAATCACATTTTAAGTACTAAAAAAAATGTAATTAGTCGACCAGTGAATAAGTATCAATGATGTAAATCTCTTTTAATCTTCCTATTTAGCTTGAATCTATTCATTCTAATCAGTTGCTTTCCTAGTTATGCTCCATAGGCCGAATCATCCATAGCCAATAGGATACATGCTAAGGTAGCAGACACTGATTAAAATTTCAAACAGACAGCTAAATAGTCACATAGGGTAAATCTAAGATTAACTTATAATCTCAAGGGTCTCACATAGTAGAAAATCAGAGATCCATTCTCCTACTACCCTTATTGTCGCTAAAGCACATGTGGTATGAATCACATGCTACGATGTTTTTCTCTTTAATAAAAAGAGTGCATGTTTTTCTCAAAATTAACATCGTACAGATTTTGATCTAGACATATCTAATGTCTAATCCTGAATTCAACTTATGAATTTCAATCTGGCTTTCAGCAGATTCAGTAAATGGTGGATTTATTTACTCCGATCATTACATAAATGATCTCATCTTGATACAAGAATCAAGGCGACCCCAACTTATGAGTATGTCTCTATTTATAGTTATATAAGTTATCCCATAAGTAATGGTCTTGCCTCTATTTATACTCAACAAATAGAGATGATTGTCCATGTGAGTGGACCAATCTCAACCTGCCAACATGATTATCGAGACTTTTATCCAGAATGTAACACCTACACACACACACACACACAGAATAAATCATGATATTTTCATATATGTGATTGTTTCACAATGTGTTATATTTTACGAAGCCCAAAGACTTCACATATCCAAGAGATAACTCTTTAGTTAAAGGCTTAGTAAAAGAATCTACAAACACAGCACGGTAAGAATATACTCAAGGACTACCTTTCTTTTGTTCACAATATCCCTTATATAATTATACTTAATTTTTATATGTTTGTCTTTACTGTGATATTTGAGATTCTTGGAAAAAGTTATTGCAGCTTGATTGTCATAATACAATGTAACGGGACTCCCACTATCCTCAGCAATTTTTAAATGCTTCAGGAACCTTCTTAACCAGACAACTTCTTATACAACCGCTGCACAAGCCACATATTCGGCTTGCATTGTCGACAATGCTACACAAGTCTGTTTCTTGCTGTTCCATGAAATGTTGGATACGATTTTACAAAGCAAAATTTTGGTGCCATCGATCGTTGAAAGTCAAGTTTGACTTCAAAATCGAAATCTACGTTTCGCGTAGATAAATCTGGACTATTTATTTGCTCAAAACCGATTAAAGGTGAATGAGAAATTAATTGTTTGGCTCAAATAAATATTAAGGAAAAGATGGGGCTTTTTAGTCCCACATTGCTAACCGGCGAAAGCCGATGTTTCCTTATATGTGTTCTTGTGCTAATGTTGTTAATACAAAAGCACAAGAGGTCTCTATCCTTAGGCGAGCAGGTGCTCGCACCTGCGAGACCGCCACGTGTGCACGCACGCAATGAGCGCTTTGTTAGCACACTTTGCACTTCCACGTGGCATGTCGGTGTGACGTGTCATGATCAGGTGGCGCCACGTGGCATGTCGGTGATGAGGCAGTGCCTATGTGGCACGTGACTGTGTAGAGAACGATGATTGGATTGGGCGAACAGATGGTGGTCGTCGGATCAAAGATCTGGACAGACCGCAGGAAGATGCGATCTGGAGCGTCAGATCAAAGATCTGGACAGATCGCAGGCAGGTTCGATCTGGAGCGTCGGATTCAAATCTGACTGTGAAGAAGGAGGATGGATCTGAGGCGTCGGATTAACTGATCTAATCTGACGGCCGAGATCAAGATGGGATAACTCTTCAGATTAATGGACAAGATTAAATGATCTTTAAAGGGTTATACCCTTTCGTTATGAACGGTTCAGATCTGTCCGAACCAAAGGGTACTTACCTCTTCACTCAATATAAATAGATCCCTCCACTAGATCATTTGCACTCATCCGTTTTCTGCATCGAGAGTCCAAAAAGCCTGCGAAAAGGTTCGTCGGTCTCAGAATTTGAAGTGCTACTATTCCGAGATGACGTCGTTGTATCTTGGAAACGAATTGCTGCTATCCGTGAGCACCAGTAGCGGAGCAATATCGTTTTACGGAGATAGTGTCAAACACTAGCCTCGACGTAATCCAATCAGTTTGCTTTCTCCGAAAGCAACCTCCCGGAAGATCCGACGGTCGTAAATCGACTAAGTCAAATACCGAGGAAATACAAGTCTTCAAATTTTTCGACATGAGATGGCACCACCATTCAACAAGAAAGTGTAACCCGATGTGGATTTTCTGTCATCAAGGTTTCTGACCCAATCTGCATCTGTATAGCCCTTCAGGCCCAATTTTAATTCTTGGAAGCAGAGATAATAATCTGTCCTCCTTTTAAGATATCTGAATATTCTCTTCACTATCTTCCAGTGTCTCGATCCTGGGTTTGACTGGACATGACTAACTAAGCCAATAGCATAGCTGATATCAGGATGTCCACATAACATAGTATATATTAAACTATCAATGACACTGATATATAATTTTTTCTTCGTGTAGGCTAAACTGCACTGATAGATATGAATCAATAGTAACAAATCACTATCAATGCAAGTACAGAAATCATTATGCTATTTGTGCAGAATGAAAAACATGAAGAAAACTAATAAATAAACATTTATTTTTTCCTCTAGATATACACCATTCTAAATAAAACTCAGCACATACAAGCAACGATCATGTCACTTGTGCACGTAATATAATGTGAGTTTGTCCAGAAAATTAAACCAAAAAAATTGTGTTTAACTTTACATGGATGTAACAATGCCACTAACCTGTTAATGGCATATTATACTGATAAAGATCCATCGCCATATATATTATATACACAATGAGATATATGTGCATACATCTGAGTGATGCACCAAGAATAACGTTATACATTACTTTTGGTTCTGTAGAGGCAAATTGACCTTCTCCAAAAACTCAATCACGCATAAATAAAGTAGTTTACATTTAGTATTATTATCGAAATCTCCATGACTCACATCCTGCATTTGTGACTGTCTACAATATAAAATTATTAATTCTACCATACCTATTTTTATAACAAATATTTAATTTAGAAAACACACCATTTCTAAAAAACTACTTGAGTTATAATTAGAGGTTGGTTAATATTATCAATATTCCCATTTTTTTAATGACTACTACTGCTAACATCATTCCAATACCACTACATCACTGATCACTCTGAGTCTGCAATAGGTCGAATACCCTAATCACCTGAAAATAAGAAAGGAAAGAAGTATATATAAATTAAGAACCTGTTGATTTAAATTCCCATCAAAAGATGTTAAGTCACTTGCAGGTAATCAGAAACAGCTCCATTTGCAATAGATCCTGTAAAGATGCCTCCTGATTTTGAAACTTTTCAACTCCCTCAAATTTATCTGAATCAGATGTATCCTATGTTGACAAAAGGCGATTCGCTCGCCCCAAGTGTCCCCGTCAATTTGTCCCAGGGTTAATACGGAGGAGGTAAATCACGATGACTACTAATTCGGATGCTATGACTAATGCATGGGGAGGGTGGGTATGAATCAGATGTATCCTAGCCAGGGGCGTAGCCAGAAAATTTATTCTTCCTGGGCTAATTATTATAATTTAATATTTAAATTTTAATAATCAGCTATTTTATAATCAAGAAACACTTACACATTTAATGTTAACTACAAAATATAACATAGTAACATCAAACTATAAAATGTGACATAGTAACATTGATGACGATCCAAATGAATACAAACACAACTAATCAAAAAGGACCAACATATAAAATACAAATTGATGACGATCCAAATGAATACAAACACAAAAATAAAACATAATCTCAATAAATATCTATTAAATCATCTAACTAGCTAATTTAATTGATAACCTGGTAAGAAATGGGCTAGTTATTATTTAATAATAAAAAAAATATTTAGGTTTTTGATTTACCTGTCGATGGATATTGCAGAGACGAAGAAGAAAAATAGGATTCGACGGCTGAGTGCTTCGAAGGAGAGAAAAAGGTATCGGTTGGCGATTGCTGAGAACGTCTAAGGAGAAAATAAAATTTTAATGTGTTAGGCACTTCGGCTTCGGCGGCAGAGCTTCGAAGGAGAAACAACTGCCGCGCTGAGAGGTGGAGAGGAAATGAAAAGTTAGGGCACGAAAAATGAAGTAAATAAATATATTTAATAGCAGACAGCTGAATTAAAAATAAAGTTTAATATATATTATTAATATTTTTAAATTTTAGACTGGGCTGGAGCCCACCCCAGCCTTTGGGGTGGCTCCGCCCCTGATCCTAGCTAATACAGGATAGGTGCTTGATTCAAAATTAGATACCAAGAGAAAGCTTTGACATCTTTTATAGGATAGGCGTTGTACACCTTTTAATATCATTTCACTTAGTTTATTTGCTTATTTAGATAAAGCTTAGTAATTAAATTTTAATTGCATTAAAATTTTGTAGTATCATATACGTATCATGCTTTGACATATGTAAGAGTGTGCTAAGATGAATTTAGATAAGTGTCAATTTAATCCACTTTCATTTAGATTTTTCTTCTTTTAATAAGTATAAGACAGTTGAATTAAAAATGACTTTACTCAATTTTATTTAATGGATTGCTACACAATGAAGGAAAAGAGATTATAGTCAAAGAATAAAGGAAAAGAGTTATGAGATTGTGGTGCTATATGTTACCTGATCCTGCCATATAGTTGGCACCATACGGGCAGTCGACGTGGCAAATGACCTAGCCAGCTTCAAGGTCCACGTCATTGTACGGCAGACAACTCGACAAACATCCTGGCCCGGCCCAGGGTCTTCGCCGGCCGGTCGGACTCAAGGCTGCCAGTTGGAATTAATATAGCGGTTCATCCGGCCGGTCAATCCCGGCCGACCACATTAAGGCTTACACGCCTCGTTCAGCCGAGTTCATCCGCCCGGCCACATTAAGGCTTACACGCCTCGTTCAGCCGAGGGCATCCGCCCGGCAGTCCTTTTTGCTCATGCTTGATACCCATCCGGGCGAGCCGTCCGGATGCCCACTCGGGCACTCTCTCGGAATCACCCTGGGATAAGGACAAAATATACCTGCACCAGCTGCAGGTAACAGGCTGTCACCCCTCGTAAGAACTGACACTCTCTGACAGGCGCCGACTTACAGAAACCGGTCTTTGTCCTCACATAAGACAAATAGTATACGACAAAGAAGGATGGTTACAGTCGACATAACTATACCATATCTTCTGACCCTGTCAGAGAATCCTGACACAGGCCATACTCAAAGCGACAACCATACCATATCTTCTGACCCTGTCAGAGAATCCTGACACAGGCCATACTTGGTCCTTTTCCCCGGCTATATAAGCCACTCCCCTCCTCATTATCAGGTACGCATACACGCGCTCGCGAAGCTCCTCATTTCCAGTGCTCCATTATTTCTACTGTTCCTCGGAGTACTGACTTGACCGTCGGAGTGCCTTGCCGGGACGTCTCCCGGCTAGGTTGCTAACGGTCATCTTCCTCAGCAGGTTCACCTCCAGTTGGCTGGCCCTGCACCAGGCGAGATCCACTTCCATTCGGTCGGAGGACACCCCCCACGACACTGTCATTCTGCGCGAGGGCATCTCGTCGGCATCCACATCACTCATCGCTACACCGTCATCCGGTTGCGGCTCCACTACGCTCGGCGACAGGATCAAATTTGGCGCTAGAAGAAGGGCTTTCTGCCTGATCGAGAGCGAAGAATGGAAAACCCCAATCCACTGACGGTTACTCTTTCGCCAGAAGAATATGAAATGCTGATGGCTGTCCGGACACAGAAGGTACAACAATCGCATCCGCCAACCGGTAGTCAAGGGGCCCGGCCCCCTGGGCCCTCTGTACGGGGAAATTCAGAAGGTATGGCTGCTCAGCCCGATCCCCGCGCTCCTAATTTTCCCCGAGCACTTTTCCGGAACGAGGCCCAATCAGCCCCGACCGAAGCTTCAGCGTCCAGCCTGGCGCACCAGACACGCCCAGATAAAGGGAAAGGGTTAGCTGACCCCGCCGCGGCCTGTCCGACTGCAGCCCTTTCTCCTCACAAATTCTTGGGGATCCCGTTCCCAAGAATCTACGATTCTTCATCATGCCAGAGTACTCGGGGGCCAGTGACCCCGAGGAGCACGTCATGAAATTTGAAAGCTCAGCCCAGTTGCACCAATACCCGGAGGGCGTCAAATGCCGCGCTTTCCTGACAACCCTCTCCGGGCAGGCTCAACGATGGTTTGGCGGACTCCCGGGTGGATCAGTTGGGAGTTTCGGAGAGGTAAAGCGGCTGTTTCTGCAACATTTTGCAAGCAGTCGGAGGCATCATAAGACCAGTCTCAATTTGTTCGCTCTGAAGCAAGGTCCGAAGGAGTCACTCCGGGCCTACATCCAGAGGTTCAATGGAGTAGCTATAGAGGTGCCCAACACCACGCCCGAAGTACTGGTCACCGCCTTCTCACAAGGGCTCCAAGAAGGTGATTTCTTCCGATCCCTGATCAGGAAACCACCAAAGGATTTCGACAGCCTGCTCGGGAAGGCTGTCAAGTATATCAATGTAGAAGAAGCGCAAGCCGCCCGGAGGAAGGAAGTAATGGTTAGCCCACAGCCCGCACCTCAACATAACAAATCGCCAGGAGGACCGATTCGCAGTCCCCGACCAGCCGATCGACCGGGAATGAGACCCCAACAAGTGCAGGTGGCACAGGGGAATTGGCCCAACAGGTGGGCACCGTATTGTGCGTTTCACCAGTGTAACACGCACAACACTGAAGACTGCCGAGCGGCTGGCAGAGCTCGGACCCCACTCGGCAGAGGTCAACGGCGACAAACCCCGCAGGGGCGGGGGCGTGGTCATGAAGCCACAGCCCAACAAGGACTAAGGCGGGATACCCCCGCCGCCCGGCAATTGTTTCCTCAGCCCGAGCAGGAAGAGGCGGAGGAACTTGACGAAGATCAAGCGAATCACCAGAACGCCGTCCGAGGAGGCGTCAACGTGATTTCTGGCGGTCCAACCGGAGGCGACTCCAACCGAGCCAGAAAGACGCAGGTGCGCCGACTGGAAATTCACCAGGTCGGAGTCAGCACCTCTCAAGCTCAAGGGCCCCAAATCAGCTGGGGCCCGCAGGATTTGCAAGGATTGGAGGTGCCGCACGATGACCCGTTGGTCATCACGGCTGTCATCGCAAACTACGAAGTCCACCGCACCATTGTGGACACCGGCAGCTCGGTAAACATTTTATATAAACGAGCTTTCGATCAACTGCAAATTGAATTATCTCAGCTAGAGTTGGTGGCTACTCCCCTGTTCGGATTTACGGGGAACGAAGTACAGCCGATCGGACAGATACGGCTGGCCGTCTCACTTGGAGAGGAGCCACTCAAGAGAACACGATGGACCACATTTCTGATTGTGGACGCCCCAGCTGCCTACAACGCCATCCTCGGTCGACCGGCTCTCAACGAATTTAGAGCGGTAGTCTCCACCTACTACCTCAAGGTAAAGTTTCTGGTCGGCGACAGAGTCGGCGAGGTGAAGGGCAATCAGACCGTGGCCCGGCGCTGCTATGCTGATGATGTCCGCTCGGGAGGTCAAAAGGCAAGGCGGGCAAGTAGCAGCTGCAACATGGTGCAAGCCTCCCCTTGGGCAGAATTGCGGGAGGACAAAGAGGAGGTACAACTTTTGCCCGGCAGGGAAGATACCAAGATACATATTGCTGCAGGACTTCCGGAGGAGCTGAAGCAATCCCTAATCGACTCCCTCGCTCGAAATCAAGACGTATTCGCCCGGTCGGCGAAAGATTTGAAGGGGGTCCGACCAGAAGTCGCAGAACACCAACTCCATGTTTACCCGGGCGCGCGGCCAGTAAAGCAACGGAAAAGGGATCGCAGCGCCGCACAGAATCAAGTCATCCGGGCGGAAGTAGAAAGATTGCTGGAAGCAGGACACATCCGGGAAGTTCAGTTCCCGGCCTGGCTGGCGAATGTGGTGCTGGTGTCCAAACCCAACGACAAGTGGCGGGTATGCATTGATTTCCGAGACCTCAACCGTGCATGCCCAAAAGATTGCTACCCACTTCCGCGGATCGATCAAATGGTAGACTCGACGGCCGGCAGCGAGTTCATATCGATGCTGGATGCGTACCAGGGGTACCACCAAGTCCCGCTGGCAGCTGCCGACCAAGAGAAGGTTAGCTTTGTCACAGCTGACGGCACCTACTGCTACACCGTCATGCCGTTCGGCCTGAAGAATGCGGGCGCCACCTACCAAAGAATGATGAACAAGGTGTTCCGGTCGCAAATGGGGCGTAACGTCGAAGTATACGTCGACGATATTCTGATCAAGACTGCCCGGGCGGAAGAACTAATCCCCGACATTGAAGAAACTTGCCAAACGCTGCGGCGGTTTGGCCTGAAGCTTAATCCGGCCAAATGTTTATTCGGGGCTCGGAGCGGGAAGTTCCTCGGTTATATAGTAACCGAGCGAGGAATCGAAGCAAACCCGGGCAAAGTAAAGGCCATTCTAGAGATGTCGGCCCCGCGAAATCTCAAGGAAGCTCAGCGGCTGACCGGGCGGATAACCGCCCTGTCCAGATTTATTTCCCGATCCGCCGAACGGGGTCTGCCATTCTTCAAGACATTACGCCGGGCCACCAAATTTCAGTGGGACGAAGAATGTGACAAAGCCTTCGAGGAGCTGAAAGCTTATCTGTCGGAGCTACCGACACTAGCCCGACCGGAGCCGAATGAGAATTTATATGTATACTTGGCAGCCTCCTCCGACTCGGGCAGCATGGTCTTGGTCCGGCAAGAACAAACTGAGCAGAAGCCGGTGTACTTCTTTGCCCACTTATTTAAAGGAGCCGAGTGTCGGTACACGACACTCGAAAAATTGGGCTACATACTGTTCTTAGCCGCTCAGCGACTCAGACCGTATTTCTTATCGCACCCAATTACTGTATTGACTAACAGTAATTTGGGTCGGGTACTCACAAACCCAGACGCCTCAGGGCGGCTAGTCAAGTGGACAACTGAGCTGAGCGAGTATGACATACAATATCAACCCCGGCCGGCTATCAAGGCGCAAGCCTTGGCCGATTTTCTCACGGAATTGCATCCAGATGAGGCCGAGGGTGTATGGAAGGTGTACGTTGATGGGGCATCCTCTCGGCAAGGAAGCGGAATCGGCGTTCTCATGGTTTCACCCCGAAGAAGTACGACTACACCTGTCCGTGCGATTAGAACACAAAGGCGACGAATAATGAAGCTGAATATGAAGCGCTTCTAGCAGGTCTGCAAGCCGCCCGGCATGTCGGCGCCACCCGGGTGTGGCTATATTCAGATTCGCAACTTGCTATACAGCAACTGGCCGGTAATTTCGAAGTCAACAGCGACCGGACTGCAAGAGTACATCGAGCCTATGAACAGCTGAAGGCGGGTTTCAGGGAGGTACTCTTACAGAAGATCCCTCGGGAAAGCAACTTGAAAGCGGATGAGCTAGCCAAATTAGCTAGCGCCGTCGGATCTTGGGTGATCCCTCGGCGGCCTGCCATGCTTTATTCGTCATGCAAATCGAGCAGCAAGCAGACGAATTGGAGACCGATTGGAGAACTCCATTGATTGCATTCTTGACCAGGGGAGAAGTACCATCCGACCGGGAGGAGGCTCGGCTGTTCAGAAAAGAGAGCCGCGCAATACACTAT
>JAGFNQ010003416.1:0-257038 GCA_024364735.1 Boesenbergia rotunda | reverse complement strand
CCCACGCAGAAGATTGGTGCCCTTTGGAAGCCTGAGTGGCGACTGACTTTTAACGTCAGCCCACTCGGAAGCCTGGACTGGTTCCCGGTCGGAAGCGTGGCGGCCCACGTGGAAGATTGGCCCATCCGGAAGCCTAAAGCGGTTCCCGATCGGAAGCGTGGCGTCCCACGCAGAAGATTGGTGCCCTTTGGAAGCCTGAGTCGGCGACTGACTTTTAACGTCAGCCCACTCGGAAGCCTGGACTGGTTCCCGGTCGGAAGCGTGGCGGCCCACGTGGAAGATTGGCCCATCCGGAAGCCTAAAGCGGTTCCCGATCGGAAGCGTGGCGTCCCACGCAGAAGATTGGTGCCCTTTGGAAGCCTGAGTCGGCGACTGACTTTTAACGTCAGCCCACTCGGAAGCCTGGACTGGTTCCCGGTCGGAAGCGTGGCGGCCCACGTGGAAGATTGGCCCATCCGGAAGCCTAAAGCGGTTCCCGATCGGAAGCGTGGCGTCCCACGCAGAAGATTGGTGCCCTTTGGAAGCCTGAGTCGGCGACTGACTTAAGTCAGCCCACTCGGAAGCCTGGACTGGTTCCCGTTCGGAAGCGTGTCAGCCCACGTGGAAGATTGGTCCATCCAGAAGCCTGAGAAGCCTAACATTTATAACTTGTTTGGTTCCCCGACCGGGCGTGTGGCGACCCACACCCTCAGTCGGACCAGCCAGCCGGCTAACTTACACTTAGCCATTTTCCTAACTTGGTTTGGTTCCCCGACCGGGGGTGGCGACCCACACCCCTCAGTCGGACCAACCAGCCGGCTATCTTACACAGCCATTTCTCTAAAGTAGCTTAGTTCCCTGACCGGACGCGGGTGACTCACACCTTAGTCAGATCAACCGGTCGGCTACCTGACAACCATTATCCCGCGCTTAGTTCGGCTCTCTGGTCGGGCAACATCTACTTAATGTCTAAAATAACTCATTAAGGGGAAATACTACTCGTTGCTGATTGATTCGGAAGCATTACAAAAAGAAGAGCCCCAGCCGGCGGCTTAGGATTACACAGTTAACATTTACGTAAAAGGCTGGAAGAAGTCTTTGGGTAGCAGCTCCTTCACTCGGCTCACTTGGACGGCGTTGATAGGAAGGTCGGCAGGCAGATGGCCGCTCTCTTGGAGCTGCATAACAGCGCTTTCTAAGCCCATCTTGAACATGCCAGATGTCCGCTTGCCCAACTGCTTGCCGAACTCCTTAGAATTGATATAAGACAAGCGATGAGCGTCCATCCGGGCGGGCTCGCCTGCCTGATGCAGCTTCAGGCTGTCAATTTCCGCCCGGAGGTTAGCAAGCTCCTTGTCCTTCTCCTCCAAGGCAACGGCTTGAGAAGCCAGCAGTCCTTCAGATAAGCGGAGCTCGTCTTCTCGGGCGTCTAAAGCCTTCTCCTTGGCATTAAAGCCCGACTCCCGAGTCGCCAGCTCCTGCTCTTTTTCGTTCAGGCTTGCCCGAAGATCCTCAGAGGACTTCATCATCTTGTCCAGTTCCGCCTGCAAGGCTTTGGCCTCAACAGCCTTCTTGTCAAGGTCCAATCGGGTTCGGCGCTGCACAGCCAGAGCCTTCTTCCTCTCCTGCTCAAGGGTTGCGTGCAGAGAGGAAGACCGAGCATACGCCCGCTCGGCTGCCTCCGCTCGGATGGTTTCCTCCGTCAGTCGCTCCTCGACGGAACGGAGTTTCTCCTTAAGGTCCAGTATCTCCGAGCGGAGGATAGCTGTACCCTCTTCGCCAGCCGGTAAGTTTGTGTGCGCCTGGCGGAGCTCCAATTCCGCGAGCCGCCGCTCGGCTGCTCGGCGTCCCCTGGCATTTATAACCAAGGAATAGGCGGCGCTCGAGCAGGAGGCCCAAAACTGCAATAAAGATGTTAGAAAGAAGCAAGGGGGTTAAACATTAAAGCATCCGGCTTACATGCGTAGCGTCTTGAAGGAATTGGTCTGCCAGTCGGATCGGGGGTCTGGAAGTCCCCTCCCTCATGCCCTGCTCCCAGCAGTCTGCTAAATCCCCGTAAAGGGTAAGCCGCTGCTGGACTTCGCAGGGGGTCGCTGGGTCGACCGAGGGAAGATATACGCCATAGCCACACGGCTGCGAACGCCGCTCCCCCAACGAGACGAACCCGGTGCGTCAGCTGACTGGCTCGCTCTAGCCGGGCTGGCAGTTGCCTCTGCAGGTTGAGGGTGAGAGCCCGACCCAGAAGTCCTCGGGCGCCTCTGCAGAGGTTCCGGGTCGGGAGAGTCAGAAGAGGACCGGCCTACCTCTGTCGGTTCCTCTATATGGATAGAAGCGCTGGCCTTCCGCTTGGAAGGCTGAACCTTCTGCTTACCGGCGGATTTTGCCGGGGCAGAAGATTTGGATGAGCCGACCGGCTCCCTAGAACCAGTCATCGCTGGTTGGACAGAAGGAGCCGGAGGGGTGGGCTCCGCGCTCTCAGGAATCGTAGGTTGGTCGGGCAGACTGGCCTGGCGTAGACGCAGTTGCTCGGCCGCCCGGGCGTTTAATTCTTCATCATCCAGGCCGATGGCCTCATCGAGGGCCGCTTCCCACATCATCTCGGCTGCAAAATCAGAAGATGTTGAGTTAGGGAGAAAGAAGTACAAAACAAAAAATGACTTACAGAAGGTGCCGGGCAGGGCGGCAGGCACTCGGCTTAGCCCAAATATGTACAAGACGGCGTCGTTGAGAAGTTTCATGCCGTCGAAGTGTAGGCCACCGAGTAGAGAAGCAGCCCTTATAAATAAGGGGTCGGATTTAAAGTTTCTTAAGGGAGCTATAGGGGGCATGTCTTCGACCCATCCGACCGGGAACCCAGGGTTGGTCGGAGGGCTTATGAAGAAGAAATGAGTTTTCCATCCCTTATTCGAGGAAGGAATATTCTCCACTATGGATAATTTGGCCCGGGCCTGGAGAAAGAAATTCCCAACCTCCTGTTTCTTCGGGTAATAAAAGAAATAAAGAACCTCCGGTCGGAGGGGGACTCGGTAAAGGGTAAATAGAACTATTATATTACACAATATACGAATGGCGTTGGGAGAAAGCTGGAAGATAGGAACATGGAAGAAGTTACAGAAGTCTACAATAAAGGGATGAAGAGGGTAGCGCAGGCCAGACATATGTTGGTCCCGGAAAAACACAAAGAAGCCAGCCGGGGGCTGGTGTGGCCTGTCTGCCTTTGTAGGGACGGCAATGTGGTAGTCTTCAGGGATGTCGTAGGCCAGTCGGAGGTCGGAGACGGTCTCGTCGTGAAGGGAAGACTCGACAGAGGTATACCACGCAGAGGCAGCCATGGAACAGAAAGAAAGGGAAGAAAAAGGGAGAATCTGACCGTAGGTGGTGGCGGAAAAGATTAACCGACGGAGAAGCACGAGACCGACGGCGACACGCGAAGACGGCGGCGAGAAGCGAGAAGCACCGAGTTAGAGAAGAGAACAGTGAAGAGTAAATGAGGGTTTCGGCGAATGCGGAGGCTTACTTATAGCTTGGCCGAAGGAAGGGAGACCGTCCGATGGAGGTCCACGTGTACGGAGATCGCCTCATCCATGCTGTTGAGGCGTCCCACGATCAGCCTCGAAAAGGCACGCCGCAGCCGCTGACGTCGCCTGCTGCGGCGGCAGGGCGCGGTGTCGTGTCAGCCAGTCGGAAGCCGCCGCGTGGCGGAAAGAATTACGCGCGTTAATGGCCATTAAAACTCGTAATCATGGGGATAAATCGCATCCCGGTCGGCCAACCAGCGCGCGCCACGTGGCCCGGTTCATTAAAGCTGAGGTGAGGCCGTTATGGCGCCGGTCTCATCGGACGTATCACCTCACCTCATTCGACTTAGAATGTCACGTCCCCATTAACTGACTGACTCGGGCTATCCCGAGAAAATCGTCTGGGGGCGCATGACACTCCACATTTCTTGCAACTTAAGGCAAACATTCTCCCGCCGAAAAGTGTTCAGCATTCCTCTCATCGACTAACAGCATTCGTCCGATCGGACGCATTAACAATTTACGAGGACGTGGCGGCCCACGTTCCTCCGGTCAAAATTTTCATCCGCCCGGACATCTTCATCATGTCAATGGCTAGTCGGGAATGCGTGGCGGCCCACGCTCCCGTCATGCTTCGTCCAGCTGGACGGCCTCGTTAAAAAAGAAGGGTGCGTGGCGGCCCACGCCCCTCTCGGCTAAAATCTTCTTCCGCCCAGACAGTGAAGGCATACTCAGCACCAGCTGTTGAGCCTCGTGTTAAGCCGGCCAGATATTAATAGGGCAAAAAACGCTCGGTCGCCGAATGGTTGTACGCACTTGTGGTCCAGTCAGTCGGACTGATCGCCTCCTTCGACTAGACTCGAGGGGAAGGCTATTGATCCTGCCATATAGTTGGCACCATACGGGCAGCCGACGTGGCAAACGACCTAGCCAGCTTCAAGGTCCACGTCATTGTACGGCAGACAACTCGACAAACATCCTGGCCCGGCCCAGGGTCTTCGCCGGCCGGTCGGACTCAAGGCTGCCAGTTGGAATTAATATAGCGGTTCATCCGGCCGGTCAATCCCGGCCGACCACATTAAGGCTTACACGCCTCGTTCAGCCGAGTTCATCCGCCCGGCCACATTAAGGCTTACACGCCTCGTTCAGCCGAGGGCATCCGCCCGGCAGTCCTTTTTGCTCATGCTTGATACCCATCCGGGCGAGCCGTCCGGATGCCCACTCGGGCACTCTCTCGGAATCACCCTGGGATAAGGACAAAATATACCTGCACCAGCTGCAGGTAACAGGCTGTCACCCCTCGTAAGAACTGACACTCTCTGACAGGCGCCGACTTACAGAAACCGGTCTTTGTCCTCACATAAGACAAATAGTATACGACAAAGAAGGATGGTTACAGTCGACATAACCATACCATATCTTCTGACCCTGTCAGAGGATCCTGACACAGGCCATACTCAAAGCGACAACCATACCATATCTTCTGACCCTGTCAGAGAATCCTGACACAGGCCATACTTGGTCTTTTTCCCCGGCTATATAAGTCACTCCCCTCCTCATTATCAGGTACGCATACACGCGCTCGCGAAGCTCCTCATTTCCAGTGCTCCATTATTTCTACTGTTCCTCGGAGTACTGACTTGACCGTCGGAGTGCCTTGCCGGGACGTCTCCCGGCTAGGTTGCTAACGGTCATCTTCCTCAGCAGGTTCACCTCCAGTTGGCTGGCCCTGCACCAGGCGAGATCCACTTCCATTCGGTCGGAGGACACCCCCCACGACGCTGTCATTCTGCGCGAGGGCATCTCGTCGGTATCCACGTCACTCATCGCTACACCGTCATCCGGTTGCGGCTCCACTACGCTCGGCGACATGATCAAATTTGGCGCTAGAAGAAGAGCTTTCTGCCTGACACACCCCTATCAAATTTGGCGCTAGAGAAGAAGGGCTTTCTATTAGTATCTGTTCTTATCAATTTAATATTTGATATGTGTGTTGCACTATAGCACAAGCCTGACACACCCCTATCAAAGTAAAGTAAATTTTAGATCGCATCCACATCCATCACCCTTATAAAACTTATGATTACTATTAATATCTTATATTATAAAAAATAATACTATATCTTATATTGACATGAATCCATGATGAAATAAAATTACTTTTTATTTTAATTTTTTATTTAATAATAAAAGTTGACATATATATTATCACTAAACATGTTATTTGAATTGTGTAAAATTTCTGTGCAGATTCTTGTATTTAAAATAAATTATAGCTACGCTTTAAATTTTAAATGTCTAATTTATTATTGAAAGTTTATCATGATATTTATCCCTGGACTACATTTAAATGATTATTTTAATTCAATAATTGATGATTATTTAATAGATTGGAATTGTCACTATTTGATAACCTATATATAGAGATGGAGTAATAAATGACTATTAACATCTTTGTCTTCGCAATTTTTTTATTCATTTGTTTTATTTATAGTTTAATTTTTGTGTGTGTCAAAAGTACATTGTCAGAATTATAAAAAGTCCCTTCACTTTCGATCGGTGTGGCAGATGGAGAAATATAACAATTTTCTAAAAATAATTTCTTTTATAAATAAAAAGTAAAACTGTCACTATAATATTTTTTATTTAACAACATTAAAAAAAATAACGATTTTATTATAAAATCGTTATTTTTTATTATTTTACAATGGTTTGAATAATAACGGTTATCTTTGAATATTTTTTTAATCAAAGATAATGATTTATAAAGAAACCTTATTTATTAGTATTTTTTTTAAGGTTACGATAAAAAATTTTGAAGATCATTATTTATGAGCGTTTTTTAAGGATTACGATAATAATTTTATTAACCATTGTCTATGTTATTTTTTTAGAATAAAAGACAATAATATTTTAAACCGTTATCCTTTTGTATTATTTTATAGTGTCAAAGACAATAATTTTTTTAAACGATTATATTTTATATTATTTTATATAGTCCAACACAATCATTTTAATAAATCGCTGTCTTTATTTTTTAAATAAAAAAATAAATTACATGCACACTTAGTATTGTTTTTCCATCCGCCGTTGTTTTTTTCCCAAAATGCCTTGTTTTTTTTCCCCTCCGGCATTTTTTCCTTCATTGTTTTCTTCCTCTCTCATTTTTTTCCGTCGTGTTTTTCTTTCCCTCTTGAAATTTATACACCAAAACAATCTGTGACTCTAGCCCTAAACATCTTCCTGAATCCCCCTCCACCTACAATCTCTTCACTCTGTCGAAACTCTAAGGGGGACATTTGGTTTGCTCTATTTTCTATTTTCATTTTTCAGAAAATTGCAAGGGGCGTTTGGTAGGCTTGTTTTCCATTTTCATTTTCTGTAGAAAATGTGATTTTCTGGAAAACGTGTTTGGTTTGTATTTTCCAGCCTTGTTTTTCAAAAAAAGATATAGCGATTTCTGAAAAACTAGAGAATGCAAGAAAGTCATTTTCCAGAAAATGAGAAAATACGATTTTTTGAAAAATAAAAATAGAAAATAGAGCAAACCAAACGCCCCCACATTTTCTCATTTTTCTGGAAAATGATTTTCTTTCATTCTCTAATTTTCCAGAAAACGTTATATCTATTTCTAGAAAATAAGGCTGGAAAATGCAAACCAAACATGTTTTCCAAAAAACTACATTTTCTACGAAAATGAAAATGAAAAACACGCCTACCAAACGCCCCCTATGCATCTTCGTCCAACCCCACTCCGAGGAACCCCTCTCCGCAACCTCTCCGCCGAACTCTTCTACGCCTACCCCCTCTATGTCGAATCGCTCTTGAAACGAGATTAGCACGAAAAACTATAACAAGAACAATAAAAACACACACACAAGATTTACGTGGAAAACCCTTGATGAGAAAAATCACGGGCAGAGGAGGAAAAATCACTATGAACGGTGGAATACAAAGTCGGTGACTCTGATAAAGTAAAGAGAAGTAGAGAGAAAAGAGAGTTAGAGAGAAAGAAAGAAGAGGTAACAAAATAACTTTCTTAATTTATAAAACTTGTCCATGAGATACACAATTTATAGAGACCTTAGGATACTTAGTCAAATGAAAAATTAATAACGAAACTGTTAATTAACAAATTTATAAAGAATCTATTAATCAACATATTAATAAAAAAAATCTAATAATAAATTAATGGATCAAACTGAATTCGGATCACCAAACTCTAACAATCTCCACCTTGACGCGAATTCAACAAATCTTCAAAAGAACATTCTTCACCTCTTCCACAAAAGCCCCACAGACAAATCTCAGCATCTAGCATCAACCAAGTCCTAGCAATGCTTAAACTTGTCTATAGGGATATGTGCATACATCCGAGTGATGCACCAAGAATAACGTTATACACTGCTTTTGGTTCTGTGGAGACAATTTGACCTTCTCTAGAAACTCCATTACGCATAAATGAAGTAGCTTACACTTAGTATTATTACCGAAATCTTCATGACTCACATCCTGCATTTGTGACTGTCTAACAACACAAAATTATTAATTCTATGATGCCTATTTTATAACAAATATTTAATTTAGAAAACACACAATTTCTAAAAAAACTACCTGAGTTATAGTTAGAGGTTGGTTAATATCATCAATATTACCACTTTTTTTCATGACTATTACTGTCAACATCATTCCCAATACCACTACATCACTGATCACTCTGAGTTTGCAATAGCCCCCGGGGCTATGGTGCAGCGGTAGGACTACTAGTCGTTAACCCAGGCATCCGCGGTTTGATTCCCAGCTACGGCGTATTTTGCAGGAATTTTTCCTCCAAATGGGGCGCGAACCCTAGGACGCTGGGCTTCTAGACTGCCCACCGCGAGCGCTTCCCGATTTACCCTGGTGACCGGTGAGAAACTTCCGTGGGGCCGGACTGGTCATCCCAGGTTTAATTTGTCTGCTGCCTGGTTCATCATTTCACTCTGAGTCTGTAATAGGTCGAATACCCTAAGTCGAATACCCTAATCACCTGAAAATAAGAAAGGAAAGAAGTATACATAGATTAAGAACCTGTTGATTTAAATTCCCATCAATACGAAGAAGAGTAAAAGTTGTAAGTCACCTGCAGGTAATCAGAAACAGCTCCATTTGCAATAGATTGATGCCTCCTGATTTTGAAACTTTTCAACTCCTTCAAATTTATCTGAATCAGATGTATCCTATGTTGGTAAAAGGTGATTCGTTCGCTCTCAGCGCCCCCGTCAATTCGTCTCAGGGTCAACACGGATGAGGTAAATCACGGAGACTACTAATTCGGATGCTATGGCTAGTGCATGGGGAGGATGGGCATGAATCAGATGTATCCTAGCTAATACAGGATAGGTGCTTGATTCAAAATTAGATACCAAGAGAAAGCTTTGACATCTTTTATAGGATAGGCGTTGTACACCTTTTAATATCATTTCACTTAGTTTATTTGCTTATTTAGATAAAGCTTAGTAATTAAATTTTAATTGTAATATTAAAATTTTGTAGTATCACATACTTATCATCATTTGACATATGTAAGAGTGTGCTAAGATGAATTTACATAAGTGTCAATTTAATCGACTTTCATTTAGATTTTTCTACTTTTAATAAGTATATGACAGTTGAATTAAAAAAGACTTAATTTTATTTAATGGATTGCTACACAGTGAAGGAAAAGAGATTATAGTCAAAGATTAAAGGAAAAGAGTTATGAGATTGTGGTGCTACATGTTACCATTATGGTCAAAGTACTCGGAATGAAAAACATTTATAGAGAATGCTATGATGGATAGTAAAATAGAGAATGTTAAGATGGGCTGTGAGGTAATTCATAAGAAATGATGAAATAATAAAAAATACTACAATTATGGAATAATCAGATGCAACACTAATAATTGATCAAATAAGAAGGAAAATTATAATGGCATGAACATATTGAATAAGAAAAAAACATTGAAACATTTCAAAATTAAACAAGTTGAATTAATTAGACAAGGTGAAAGAAGGGAGAGACAACAATAGTTTTACTTAACATAATTGGGATTACAGTATGCCATAGATATGTTCCAAGTAACTGATCCTAAATTGTTGAAACTCAAGGAATGTTGTTGACATGGTTTTCCTGAATATTTTCCACATAAAAGAGTAATAAAAAATCCATCAGACCATTCCCATTTCAGTCAAATGAATGTTTATTAAGGAAGTTCGAAGTTGAATTATCTTAACAATTATACCTGACATGCATCCAAGCAAGTTATACACATAAGTATCCAATCAACATAATAAATTTATTACTGAAACATTGCAAGAAAATACATAACTATATAACAAATCAATCAATTAAGTTTATAACTAGTGTCATGCAAGCAATCAAGGTGGCAAAGGTGATTCGTTCGCTTCCAGCATCCCGCCAATCTATCCCAAGGTCAACACGGAGGAGGTAAATCATTGGGGTTACTTGTTGGGACCGATTGACCGACTAGAGAGGGGTGAATTGTTTGGTGACCCGAATTCATTGACTTCTTCCTACACGGTTAGTGCGCAAGCGGAAATGCAAACTACAATTAAAATCAATGCTAACACTTAACCTCTTACGTTATTCGAATATTACTTGCTCCTACTCCACGGCGTTGTTGGGGATCGATGCGTTGGGTAGAGGGGGGGTGAATAACCCGTTGCCCTCAGTGCGTCTACTTCTTCCTATAAGTGTTAGCGTGCGCAAGCGGAAATATAAACTACAAATAATAATCACGCTAACACAAACCATTTACGTGGTTCGGAGATAAATCTCCTAGTCCACGACTATCCGTAAGGTGGACGATCCCGATTTGTCAGTAGATGACTCCACGAAAAGCCTCCGGCTAGCTCGTGTATCTCCTTGAGAGTGGAGAAACCTAGCCACAACCTGCAACACTCACCTGAGCACTTAGACTACTAATTGGCCTTTAACCAAAGCCAATTTCGTCAACCCTAGCTAGCCAAACTGAGCTCTCTTAAATAGAGCTCGTGGTTGAACTAGCCGTTACCAGTTGACTGATGCCAACACCAGTCGACTGGTTCCAACCAAATTCGAACGTTACAGCCCAACGTTCGAATTCCAGCCGACACCAGTCGACTGCACAGAGGATCAGTCGACTGATTTTTCTGTTCCCAACACCAGTCGACTGCTTCAAGCAACAGTCGACTGCCCAAACCTTAAACCTAGAGTCTTAACCCCAAGTACAGTCACTCAACACTTGTCCTCGCCCGACCAACCTAGACCTAGTATTCTAACCTTCTCCATCAGCGTTGCGTCCCTCGAATGTCTCTCCATCCTTCATGCCTTGCCTTATGGAGTTTCCTTCGACCTCGGTCCTTATTGTCGGGTCTTCCTTTGCCAAGATATCACTTGGACTTTTCTCTTTCATACATGTATCCTTCATTCTCACAATGCAACATCAAATACAACAATAATCCTAACTTAAACCTTTGCCCAAACATCAAAACCCAAGGTACCTAGATTGCTCCAACAGGCGTGTCCTTGAGGTGGACGAATCTTTGATCCTTCAGTGGATCATTCCCCGTCAATCTCCGGCTAATGTTTTCTCCTTCTCAGTGGAGAATGACATCTCATAAAGTCTCTTCCTGTTTACAAGATGAGAGCTAGGGTTAGGAGGAAGAGAGTGAACTTGGAAGCTTGAGCACTTGAGCAAAGATCAATAGCATAGCTGACCCTTCTCATGTCACAAGCTTCTCTTTAAAAAGAGGAGAGAGTTGTTAACAAAGCATCTCAGCCCCGACACCAGTCGACTGCCTCCAGGGGCAGTCGACTGGTGTTCAACCAATGGCTAGCCTAACGGCTGGATTTTAAACAGACCAGTCGACTGGTTCCCAGACCAGTTGACTGCTACACGCTGTTCGATGTTAAAGAAAGATCAGTCGACTGGTTCTCTTACCAGTCGACTGCTACAATTCAGTCTTAGCAGTGTCAGTCGATTATTTCCCTTGCCAGTCGACAGCCCAGCTTGCAAACTCACTCTCAACCTCTCCGGAGTTCATCCTTCGCGTATGCCTTGAAGTTCACTTCCTCGGCTTGCCCCTTGAAGTTCTCTTCCTTCGGCTCTCATCCCTCGGATGCGCACACAAGCCCGCGGCTTGTCTCCATGTCATCCTTCGCGTATGCCTTTGAAGTCTACTTCCTCGGCTCACCCTTTGAAGTCCTTTTCCTTCGGCTCTTATCCCTTGGATGTTTCGCTCCGTTATTCCTCATGTGTGGTTCACCAAGTCCTACAAGACTCAAACACACACATCAAAACAACATGAAAATCTAACCGCATCATATTAACACATACATCAAAACTCATAATCTACCCGATCAAACTTGGGTGATTGCATCAACAATCTCCCCCTTTTTGATGTGTGACAATATGTTTAAGTTAGACACAAAGATAGCAATTGAAAATTAGAAGCATAGCATACTAAGAAGCATAAACATGCATCCTCCCCCTTAACCTTTATCTTATCACATGTTGCACAAACATGAAGAAATAAGTTAAATTCTAACTTAAACTCGTCAATTCTCCTCTTTTGACATCATCAAAAAGATTGTATCGAACAATGTTAACCTATGGTAATAAATAAAGACAAGGTTTCAAATTCTAAAATAAACAAAAATAAAAAAAAACTCAGGTATCAGTCGACTGAGTCAATTACCAGTCGATTGGTCTCATCGAAACTTCCCTTTCTTCCTAGAAACAGTAAGATTAGTTGTCTGACCCTTGGTACCAGTTGACTGATACTTTCTAATTCGAATTTTAGCCTTTTGAGCTGAATTTCAAAAATACATAAAAAATTCTAAAAAATTCAAAAAATCACAAAAATTTGCAAACATATTTCATTTGATATCCTCTAACAGGAAAAAAAATATAGTTTCATGAAAATTCAAAATATTTTTGAATTTTTGACCAAAACTCAAAAACTTTGAAAAAACCTTCAATTTTGTATCAAAATCAAGCCTTAGTTTTGAACCCTTGTGTTTTTCAAGTCCATGTCATAGAAAATAAAACAAATAATTATTTTTAAAATATTTGAAATGTCCAACTATAATCTATGGGTAAGATATCCATTAATTAAATATTTATTTTCCCCGTAGTTGGTCTATTATTATTAAAGTAATACAATTCATGATCATCAAAATATCATAAGCACATGTGAATTATGAATATCATCCTAATATCTCATATGCATAAATAAACACATACATCAAGTCATTATGAGAAGTAATAAAGGTACTCCCTACTTAGCCCATTTAATCATGAATTGCATTTAGGCTAAGTGTTCCCGCTTAAGGTCTCAAGTCAACCATTTTTCAAAAAATTTAAAATTTTAACAAATATGGTTGACTAACCCTAAATCCTCTAACCCTTGAGGATTGACTTTGATACCCAATAGAAATGTTTTCTAATTGAGTTGACTAAATATTCTTTAGGATTTCATTTTCTATCTAGGGTTTTGATTTTTACTTATCCTCTAGCAAGTAGGCAATGATAAGTCTTTTTATTACTAGAATCTTTATATCCTAAACTCATTTTCTTGAAACTTACTTTTTGGCTCATAATAATCATGTCTAAGATATTAGAGTCAATTTCAAATTTTCTAAGGGCTTTACTAAGGTAATCCACCTTTTCTCTTAATTCCCTATTTTCCTCATCAAAATATGAATCATTTAAAATAGAAGAGGAGGAAGCATGCATGCTATCCCAAAATGTCATGGATTCTAATTTTTCATTTAGCATGCAAATTTTATTTTTCAAACATTTGATTTTCTTTCTAGCTTTAAACAAATCATCATTAGTGCTAAAGTAGTACTGGGTAGATTGTATGCCTCACTTACCGAGATGTCCGAGTCTGAAATTGAGCATCCCCCTTCACTTGAGCTCCCTTCATCCTCACTTGAGCTTTTTCCTTCTTCAACTTCAGATGAAGTAGAGGCAATATATTCAATTCCCTTTAAGGCAAAATAGGACACATGGTGTTCCTCCTCTTCCGATGATAATGACTCATCCCATGTTGCCTTTAAGCTTTGGACCATCTTCCCCTTTTCTTTTGTTTTGTTCTTCGCTTCTTTCTTCTTCCCTTCTTTTTTTTCAAAAGAGGGCATTCATCTCTCATATGTCATTCTCCTTAACAATTGTAGCAAATGATTTTTCTTGTCCTACTCTTGCTCCTTGAACTTTTTCTACCATGAGATTTGTTAATTGAAAAATATTTAAAAAAATTTCTCATTTTTCTTACCATGTAGGCTTCGTCATCACTATCCATGGATGCACTTGACTCTTCCGAATCGGATAATGAGGTCTTCTTCTTCTTGCCTTTTCCCTTGTTTGTCACAAGGGCTACTCCTCTTGGTTTATAAACTTCTTCAATTGCCCCTCCAATCCGAGTTTCATGGAGCTCCATGATTGAGAAAAATTCTTCTAGAGAAGTTTTCTCTAGGTCCATGGATATGTAATATGAGTCCACCATTGAGCTCCAATTTGTGGTTCTTGAGAAGGCATTGATGGCTTTCATCAATATGCCTCTGTTGGAAAGTTGCTCACCTACACTTGTTAGTCCATTAAGAATTTTTTTAATTCTAGCATGTAAGTTAGATACCTTCTCCACTTTGTCAAGTTTGATGTTGTTGAGTTGAGATCGGAGAACGTCTCTCTTTGCTAATTTTGCTTCCGAAGTGCCTTCATGAATCTCTACTAGCTTATCGCATAAGTCCTTGGCACTTGAGTAGCTCTCAATTTTTGTTACCTCTTGTTGAGGAAGCACACTTAGTAGATGATGTAAGACTTTTGAATTTTCTAGATAATCATCCCTTTGCTTCTTATTCCATCTTATCTTTTCAATTAGCTTGTTCACTTGATTTCTAGGCACTTCAAAACCATTTTCCATTATTAACATAATATCAAAATCAATATTGAAGAGTACCTTCATCTTCTTCCACCAATAGAATTCTCCTTCGAGTTTTGATGGTTGGATGTGCAAGCCGACCATTTTGACGAATATACTCTTCGAGGCGGTTAGTTCAATTGAAGGCAACCTTGCGCTCTGATATCAATTGTTGGGACCGATGGACTGGCTGGAGGGTGAGTGAATAGCTTGGTAACCCGAATTTGTTGATTTCTTCCTACACGGTTAGTGTGCAAGTGAAAATGCAAACTATAATTAAAATCAATGCTAACACTTAACCTATTACATGGTTCGAAGATTGTTTGCTCCTACTCCACAGCGTGTCCTTGAGGCGGACGAACCCTTGATCCTTCGGTGGATCAATCTCTGACAATCTCTGGCTAATGCTTTCTCCTTCTTGGTGGAGAACGACCTCTCACAAAGTCTCTTCCTCTTTACAAGATGAGAGCTTGGGTTAGGAGGAAAAGAGTTGACTTGGAAGCTTGAGCACTTGAGCAAGGATGTTTCACAATAGCAGAGCTGACCCTTCTCAAGTCTCAAGCTTCTTTTTAAATAGAGGAGAGAGCTGTTAACAAAACATCTCAGCCTCGACACCAGTCGACTGCCTAACGACTGGATTTCGAACAGACCAGTTGACTGGTTCTCAGACCAGTCGACTGTTACACGTTGTTCGACCTTACAGAAAGATCAGTCGACTGGTTCCCTTACCAGTCAACTACTACAGTTCACTCTCAGTGGTGCCAGTTGACTGCTTCCCTTGCTAGTCGACTGCCCAGCTTACAAAATCACTCTCAACCTCTCCGGAGTCCATCCTTCGCGAATTCCTTGAAGTCCACTTCCTCGGCTTGCCCCTTGAAATTCTCTTCCTTCGGCTCTCGTCCCTCGGATGCGCACACAATCCCGCGGCTTGTCTCCATGTCATCCTACGCGTATGCCTTTGAAGTCTACTTCCTCGGCTCACCCTTTAAAGTCCTCTTCCTTCGGCTCTCGTCCCTCGAATGCTTCACTCCGTTGTTCCTCATGTGTGGTTCACCAAGTCTTGTAAGACTCAAACACACACATCAAACCATCATGAAAACCTAATTTAATCATATTGACGCACACATCAAAATTCATGATCTGCCCGATTAAACTTGGGTTGATTGCACCAACATTAGTAGCTTGGATGGTGTAGTTAGCGTGTGGGGAGGATGAATATACTAGTTTTGTCAAGCTTTGACCCCCAGATTTTAAGATGACAACACCCAAGTCCTAACTATCAGTGTTAAAATATTGGAAATTGAGGGAATAAAAGATAAATTTTCCTAAACTTAGGGGCTTAAGTGGGAATAGGCAAACTTGGAATGGCTAAACAGAAAAAGGTCCACCCTTATATCTTTTCTTTTCTCTACTTCTTATGGCTGAACCGAGTTTTTCCCCCTTTCTCCTTCGCACAACGGAGCGCACCACCTTGCTTCCCTTGTCGGCGCTGCCACCAACGGCCGGGGTGATAGGAGGATAAGACCCACGCCATTGCGCGGAGCACTAATCCGGCCTTCTCCAAGTGGTCCTCCCTCTTCCCCCTTCGCTGCATCTGCCTGCGATCGAGGATTTCGTTGAGCTCGTCTCCGGCCGACTCTGACCAAGCGTGGTCGTGAGGAGGTGAGTTGATCGGTTCTCTTCTTTTGTTTACTTATACTCGTCGTTGACTCGGGGCGTGAGATCTTGTTTCTATTGGCATAGATCTTTGATTTCCCTTTTGTTCATCTTCCTTTGTTCAGTTGATAGTTTTGTTTAGAATTTCTACTCTTTGGATCAGTGTTGTTGCAGGATGTCTCGGTTTGATTTCTTGGATTATGCTTGAATGGTTGATGCCAGTGGTATAGATCTGGATGATTGGTGTAATTTGAATTGGTTTTCAAATTTGGGTTTTCTGTTGATACCGTGTATTGGATTGCTGCTGTGATTCCTATTGTTTCTGTTTGTTTCCCTATTGTTGCGTGTTATAGCTCTGATCTGTGTAGTGTCGCTTCTGTTTTGGTGGTCGCCGTGAGATCTTGGATCTGTTATGGTGGGTGGCTAGTGGTAGTAGAGTTTGTTGTTGCTTTCTTCTCTTGCTTCCCAGTTGCCGTGAGCAGTGTGATTAGGGTTGGGTTGGGACTTTGTGTTTTTGGCTCTGTTCCTATTCTGCCGTGAGTTGATTTCTGTTTCAGATCAGTTGGGAAATTTGCCTCTATTCTTGATCTAGTTTGAGGATGCCGTGAATTGTGATTTATGATAGTATATTAGTGTATCTACTGTTGTTAATTTTAGTATGGTTATGGTATTTCTTTTCTATGTTTTAATCCCTGCCATGTGATTCAATTGGTGTTTAGTTTGGATTTAGGTTTGAAATGGATCATGATTAGAGGAATTATGTGGCAGTTTGATGTATGAATTTCTTACTTGTTTTTGAATTGGTTTAGATTCTAGGTTAGGCTTAGGTTGAACCTAGATAGAACCAAGACTCAAGGACTAGGGAATAATTATTTAGTTATGTGTAGATAGGAATTGATCTCATTTACACCTAGCATGTAACTTAGCTAATTTAATAATAGTATAATTAGCTAAGTTGTATTTTGATGGAGGGCATTGATTTGATCCATTCGTCATGGCTATTATTTTGACGAGAGGTTCTCGTAGCACAGTAATCTTCATATCGAGGCGAGTACTTCTGACTTATCTATTTTAGATATTGTCACAGATTTTATGCATATTTAGTTATAGATAGCAGTAGAGTTTTATTTATATTCTGCTGCCATATATTTACATTTGATATTAGCTATTTGTTTAAACAATAGATTTATTTATGTACTGCTTCGAGGTTGGATCTCTTTACTCATTATTGTCGCATGTGATGTATATTGTGATTAGAGATAGGATACCTTATACCCAGCACTAGGGCTAGGATATGGTGCATACCGATTATTTGGACCTCTGCATATCATGTTGATGATTGGTAGACTAGCTAGGTAGGTGTGGTGTATGATATTGCCATGCATTGTTCTTGTATGCGCATGGGTTGGCAGCACGGAGCACCGAGTCATGTGGTTGAGGCACTCATCTGTCATGATGGTCATGATCTGCACACATTGTCATACGCGAGTAGTGGCTATTGGAGGGTGTGCACAGTTGCCCTGTCGAGACTCTGCACAGTTTCTGAGCAGTGAGTCCAGTGCATCGTAGCAGTCAGGGACCCCTCCGGGTGTGGGCAGTAGTTTGTTGTATCTCCGCTCGATCACCCATAGGTAGTGTTGCTAGAGAATGGTAGCAGACACTAGTGATACGCGATGATCATGATCTGTATACATTATTACTGGCGAGTAGTGACTATTGGAGGGTGCGTATAGTTGCCCTGTCGAGACTCTACACGGTCACTCATGAGCAGTGATTCCGGTGCATCGTAGCAGTCAGGGACCCCTTCGGGTGTGTGCAGTAGATGTAAAAATATGAAAATTTTCAGAGACTAAAATGTAAAATTTTCGAGACTTAAGGGCTTGTGGGAGAAAGTGTGAAATAGGAAGGGGTAAATTGAAAAATGGATTTCCATTTAAGAGTAGGGTTCCATGGCCGATCGGGATCGCGAACCAGAGTGGAATTCCGTTTCCTTTTCTTCTTCCCTCTGTTTCTTCTTCTCCTGTGCGAACGAAGCTCCACAGGTCGGCGACCCATCTCGTGCGGTGATCAGGCGACACCGGAGGGTAGCTCTCTTTTCCCTTTTGAGTCGGATCGAGGTCTTCGTTTTCCCCTCTTCTCCATCAAGCGCAAATTGAGGTCGTCGGTTTCTCTCTTCAGATCTAGGTAAGATCTTTCTCCCCGGATCTTGGTTTGAGGTGTGTAGTGCTAGGATTGATATGCGGTTTTAGATTTGTAGGGTTTTCTTCCATTCGTCCGAGTGATTGGGTTTTCGGCACTTACCTCCTTCCTCCTTGCGCGGTATCGAAGAGGGGAGATAGATTTGGGCGTTGGATTGAGCTACTCTTTTCTTTACCGAGAGCCATGATTTTGGGTGTTTGAGGTCGGATTTGTTCATTCATATTCGGTGATCTTGGAACCTTACAAGACGTTCTTGCCAACCATCGATCAGGTAAGGGATTGGATCAATGTGTGTTGAATTGCTTGATTCGTAGGTGGAATTCGCTATTCTATTCTTGGTCAATTACAGATCGATCTTGGTCTCTGAATTTGGATGATTTGATGTTATGGATCAGAACGGGTCGAAGGGTTTGTATTAGTTCTTGGATGTCGTTTTGCTTTGTTAAGGTTGATTGGTTTAGATTTGTCGTGAGCCTTGGATCAGATTAGTTTGGGTTTAGTTTTCGGTTAGTTTGTTCGTAAGTTCCTGATTTGTGAGTTCATCTTCTATGTTATTCAGTGAGTTCATCTTCTACTGCGAGCAGGTAGGTTATTTCGGTTTTGTGTTCTGCCGTGGGGATGTTATTGAGAGCTTGGGTTGGATTACCGTGAGCTGATTATGGTGGATTAGTTTTGATTTATTTTCTAGATCTGAACTAAGGGAATAACATAGATTGGTTTGGTATCTTGGAGTGGTGATCATATTTGTAAATGAAGTAGGTTGAGCCGTGAGCTTCCATTAGAGCAATTGGCGCTCTGATCTTGTGGGAACTAGCATTTTGTTTAAATATTTGTTTGGAGTGTTAATTTATAATTTTTGCTCTTGGATGCAGGACGTTGATTGGATTCCACTTGTTTCAAATATTATTTTTGGAAGGGAGTTTTCGACGCGCACGGACTTCTTTATATCGAGGCGGGTACCTCTTTTTATGCATAGTTAAACATAGTTAGCAGTAGGGATATCTGATATCTTTATCTATGTGCTCATGCTTCGGTAGTTGTATCCGTTAGCTTAACTGCTTAGTATTTCTGTATGGATTGGTGATGTACAGTTTACTTTATACCTTACGTTAGGATTTAAGTATTGGTGCATACCGGATATCTGGACTACTGCATATCATGTAGATAACAGCAGGGATAGATAGTGGACGATGCATGGGATAGTGACATGCATCATTGTTGCACGTAGCATAGGGGACGACCTTTAACTCCCTGGAGGGTGAGCTGGGCCGTCGGACTTGCTACTCGTGTAGGGGCATATGTAGGCGGCCTTTGACTCCCCTAGTGGTTGAGATGGGCCGTCAAACCTGCCACATGACCTGACGTGTAGTCCCGGTGGCGGTCCCCGACGCTGCAGTAGGTCCCCTACCTATCCGATGATAGTGAGGGGCGTTTAGGGCGTTACTCCACCCGATGGCGGGGTACGTTAATGGACTCCGACCCATTCGGTCCCGCGTGTGCATTATAGACCGTCTGTTCGTGCAGGGAAGACCAGGTCAGAGCTCTACCCACTCGGTCCCGCGTGTGCATTATAGACCGACTGGCGTCAAGGGTGACCCATGTTGCATCATGAGCATGCTGTGCATTGATGCATATGATTGTGATTGCTGCACTTGATTGTTGCACTTGGTTGACATGCATACTACCGGGTTTGGATCCACGCAGGTAGGTATGTACTTCTTTGTTTCTTATGGTTCAGCTCTGCATTTCTTTCTTACTGCATTTATCTTTATTACTGCGGTAAATGGTGACTTGCTGCTAGTATTTCTTCCTATGCATATTAGATTGTATTCGCTGAGTTCTTAGGACTCACCCCGTTAGCTCTGTTTTTCTCTTTTCAGGATGATCGTCTGGATTGCCCAGCAGCCTGTCCCAGTTCGTGTGTCTCCGAAACGATTTCCGCGATTGATCTGTGTTTTGGTTGTGGTACATGTTGGTACCCTTTCCTTTTATTCGTTTTGTTTCTTTTCACTTCCGCTGTCATATGTTGTGCTCTGTTGTGTCGTCCATTTTACGGCAGTATAGTTGTACTTTTGTGTGCCATGAAGGCCTTGGATTCCATTTTGGTTTTGTTGTAAGTCGCGCCGGTACGCAGTTTTGTCGTCGTTTTCGTTTTCGCTTTGTACAGTCGCTTGTTCCAGCCCTATAGGCTGTGGTACAAGCAGGCTGAGGTAGTCGTGGTGATTAGCTTTTTGGATTGTCCGCCGGGACGAGGGGGTAGTTGTCTGGTCGGTATCGGACGAGCGGCTCCTCGGGGTGTGACAGTAGATCTGTCGTGTCTCCGCTCAGTCACTCATGGGTAGTGATGCCGGAGCGTGGTAGCAGGTAGAGGTGGTATAGAGAGCAGTTGGCTCCCCCTTTCTGGCTTTGAGTACATGTCATGATGGGTTGTGTGACCCGCGAGCAGTTGGCTCCCCCTTTGTTGGCGTAGGGGTACATGTTATGATGGGTTGTGTGACTCGCGAGCAGTTGGCTCCTCTCGTGCCTGGTTTTGGGGTTATGGTTTTTGGAGCAGTTGGCTCCTCTCGTGCCTGGTTTTGGGGTTATGGTTTTTGGAGCAGTTGGCTCCTTGACGTCCTGTCCACTCAGCCACTCGGTGTAGGGGTAGTTGGAGTGCGTACAGACATCATGTACACATGATGCATCATTGCATGATTGTTGTTATTTGCATTGTGGTATTTGCTCATTCTTGCTATATTTGGTTTTAGTATATGTATTGACCTACACCTTCAGGAGGTATGTGTACATAGGGTCTGGTGACCCTACTTTACTTGTGTGATATTTGGACCTTCACTTTATCAGATTTGTTTAGCTCTGTTATGTATCATTTATTCAATATTCTAGTTTAGCATTTCCTACTTTTACTTCTGTTACTGTTGCCAGTTTGACTCTTATTACTAGTATAGCTTACTATACATATCATATAGATATATTCGCTGAGTTCTTGGACTCACACCGTCAGCCTTGTTTTTCATTTCAGGTTGATCGTCTGAAGTGCCCGGCAGCCTGTCCCAGTCATTCTATTTCGAAGCGACTCGTGTTTTTTACTTTGCGTTGTATGTGTGGTCATACAATATTTTCATTTACTTTCGCTGTTTTCATCTCTGTTGTGTTATTTAGTACGGCGGTATAGTTGTACTTTTTGTGTGCCATGGAGGTCTTTGTTTCAGTTTATTTTGTTGTAAGTCTACAGGTACGCAGTTTTTATCGTCGTCTTCATTTGTTTTATATTCAGTGGCTTGTTCCAGTCCTTTAGACTGCGGTACAGGCGGGCTGAGAGAGTCGTAAATGTTAGATTTTTGGATTGTCCGTCGGATTGAAGGAGAGGCAGTCTGGTCAATATTGGGTGGACACCTCCTCGGGGCGTGACAATCAGTGCATCCCATGGGACGTCATGCAAGCAATCAAGCACTAATTCAGAGTTTCCTCAATAACAAATTAGAATCTATAGTCCCCCAATACTCACGTCATTGCTTTTGTGAACAAACAATTTTCGCTAAAGAGAGGCCAACAAACAATCAGACTCCAACAAATCAAAGAGAAAAAGAGCGAGATTTCAACACTGTGTGTTCAGAGCAGGGGTAGATGGAAGGGTGGACGAGAGCGGCGCAGAGGCCATCGGTCGCGGGTGGTGTAGTCTGCCAAGGTAGACTCGAGGGAGTAGGTGACCCTCCCGACTAGAAAGAAAAAGAAAAGAGAGAGAATCGAGGCAGGAGACGACGCTCTATCTATGATCAACCACAGCAGGTGGAGATGGTGCTCTCTCCATGATGTTTCTACAACAATCTAACCGACTTTGCTTCGGGGAAAAAGAGGCTTTGTGGTCTTACCGCAAGTCGAGAGGCGAACAGAACCCTAACACTGCCACAGGATCGAGGAAAGGAGGCCGCGCGGGAAAAGGAGGCTTCGCGTCGATGGAGGGAGTGAGTTTAGGGTTCGCGACTTCGGCGTGAGGTCGGTAGCGACTTCGACGTGAGGAGAATTGAGGATTTTGATTTCGGGTCACTACGTGCGTGAATTGTTTGAGACTTCATGCTTAAGTGAGGAGGGAATTGGGGTGGGTTAGCATGATATATCAGTAAGGAACTATTCAAGGAAGAGATAAGATGTTAATATTTTATAAAATTTATTGGCAGTGCACTACGAAAAGTTATGCAGTGCGTGAACAATCTCACGTCCTCGACTAGTTGCAGAATGTTATCAATTTGATTAACCTGGCGGCAGGAAGTAGGCCAGCACCGCGAACACCGTCTGCGTCAACGTGAGAAAGAAGAGCACAAACGCGCCAAATAAAGCGATCTTCGCCCACGGATTCCCGAAGTAGTCGCGCCTCAAGATGGCCATTGACTGATTCCACTTGCTCTTGTAGTGCCTGTTCGCCTCCTCGAAGACGGATGCCAGATACCCTTTGCTGTCATCGATCGCCGCCCCGGAGCAGAGTTTGTTGAACAGCTCCGCCACGTCCTGGTTGTCCGCTAGCCCGTTGACTATGATCTCGTCCTTCTGCAGCAGCGTCACGTCCGCCGGCGTGTCGATGATGCAGTCCATCAGCGAGGCGTAGCTCGTCACGTACCGGCTCACGCACTTGTACCCCTGCTCGAACGCGATCAGGTTCCGGAACAGAGTGTTGAAGTGGCCGTTGACGTCCAGCTGCGGGATCTCCATCTTGCCGTTGCGGAATGTGACGTCGAGCATGTTCCTGGTCCGCTTCCTATTGAACGTGACGCCGGCCTCGGTCAGACGCGTCGCGCTGGGGATTGCCCTCACCCGGGTCGTCCGCGACTTGTTAGCTCGCGATAAAAGTTTCCTCCTCGATTCTGCTTCGCCGGCGCCCTTCCTCGGGTTGATGCAAGAGTGGAAGAGGTGGAGGAGATGGCAAAAGCCGGCCTTTCCGGCGCCGTCAATTGGCAACTCCAGCTCCATGTCGGAGAACGCGGCGAAGAACTCCACGGCGAACTTGGCGAAATCGAGCTGGCGAGGGAAGGCGTAGTCGAAGAGGAGATGGAGGAGGAAGAAGGGGATCTGGTTCTCCAGCATCAGCATGTCGCGCGCCACCACGGGGAGAATCCACGACGAGCTCGCGATGGGGTTCTGCACGGCCTCGAGCTTGCTGCCGACCCCTTCCTTCAAAATGAGGATGGTCTCGACGACGAAGCAACCGTCGAGGAGCATCATCAGGACGAAGTCGTTGCTAGCGATGGAGGCGAGGTCGTCGGCGTAGGCAGCGCGGGCGCGCCGCTCGGAGACCTTGATGAGGCGAAGGTAGTCGACGAGCGCGTAGCAGGAGCTGCGGCCGAGGAACTTCTTGAGGCTGTGCCACTTGAGACGGTTCATGGGGAGGAGGCGGTCGACGTCGCGGTGGTAGGGGCCGAGGGAGACGACCTTGGGGTCGTAGAGCTTGGCGTCGTCGTCGCGGATGTGATGGGGGACCCGGAAGATGGAGGCGGGGTCGGTGAGCCATGGCTCCCAGTCGGTCTCGGCCAGCTTCTGCTCGACGGAGACGAGCCATGCTTCGTCCAAAGGGATCCCAACGCTCTCCCACGCAGTGAGCCCTGCAGATCCCATTCCGTCCTCGATCTGCAAGCTTCTCCGAGATTAATTTCAACTTGATTTAGAGGATGATCCAAGATCTGCTTTAAAGATCCAAGATTTAACACTTCTCTTCTTCTTCTTCTTCAACTGTTTCATATTTTTAAAGATCAGAGTTGACTGACTATCCAGTTGTCTTGGGTAATTTAAAAAGCAGAATACAATATTTCAATTATAAAATTTGAGATGTAACATTAAGTCATTTAAAAATATTAATAATTTATATGCCTCGATTTTGAATCTTCTACTAAAACAATCGACTAATTTTTAATAAATGAATCGATCCAAAAGCTTCAATTTTAAAGGTGATGGCATAGACATTCAGGAATAATAATGAATTTTGATTAAGAAATTTATAGGTTTGATAATAATCTAGTATATCAAGCATCATAAATAGGAATAAAATAGATTACTTTCTCATTCTTGATTTCTAAACACGTTTACCAAGCGCCTCTCAATTTTTACAATCTAATTACTTTAGGAAGAGAATGGATTCAATCCTGTACAAATAGGTTCTGATGGATGGCCTAATGTCAAAAATAATTTAAAATTTTCAAGTTCATGTGATTGAGTTCCGGTTTGAATTCGGAGGGAGAAAAAAATGTTAAGCTTAAAAACGTATTGTAAGTTGGTGATTAATTATAAAAGTGTAATGTAGGTTGATGATGTAGCAAAATAATTTTGACTAATAAATTAAGACCTGGGTTACTGTCCCGTCACCTTAGGTAATATAAAAATGGAAATAAAATACTTCTATTAGTCTTTGTTTAGAAAAATTAAGATGGAAAAAATTAAGTCATTTAAAAAATATATTATGCTTCATCTTCCTGAAACTTCTATCAGAATAATCAACTAAATTTTAATAGATTAAATAATAAATATTTTATTACAATTACATATTTATTTTTTATTGATAATAAAATATTTAGTATTTTTATTTAATCTAAATATTTAACTCTTTCAATTGATTAATTTTGAAAATAATCCATCCGGTCCCAAATCGATTAATCTTAAAATGATCAATTCGAACTCATCGAAATTTTTATTAATTATTTGAATAAATCGAGAAAGTATATATGAAAACTCAGCCTCACTATCAATATTTTCAAATCTGTATCCATTAAAAAAAATCTTTAATAATAAACTATAATTACGTTTTAAATTTTAAATGTCTAATTTATTATTGAAAGTTTATCAGGATATTTATCCCTGGACTACATTTAAATGATTATTTTAATTCAATAATGGATGATTATTTAATGGATTGGAATTGCCATTAACATTCATCCATTAAAGCGGGACAGTAGATCATATTACACCAAACTATTTAATAAAAATAATATTGATCAGGTAACAAATAAATTTGAGATGAAAAATATTGGTCAGGTAACAGATAAATTTGAGATGCAAAAATATTTTTATTGATCATCAGTACAAATAAAAGATTGCTTGATTTAAAAAAAAATCTATAAAATATATTATAATTAAGTATCCAATCATAAATAATTAAAATAATAAATAGTCCCCATACCACTACGCCGTAATCCCGAATAATTGTCTTCGCAATTTTTTTATTCATTTCTTTTATTTATAGTTTTATTTTTGCGTGTGTCAAAAGTACATTGTCAGAATTATAAAAAGTCCCTTCACTTTCGATAGGTGTGGCAGATGGAGAAATAGAACAAATTTCAAAAAATAATTTCTTTTATAAATAAAAAGTCAAACTGTCACTATAATATTTTTTTATTTAACAACATTTTTTAAAAAAATAACGATTTTATATTATATCGTTATTTTTTATTATTTTACGATAGTTGGAATAAAAACGGTTTTCTTTGAATATTTTTTTAATCAAAGATAATGGTTTATAAAGAAACCTTATTTATGAGTATTCTTTTTTGAGATTACGATAAAATTTTTTGAAAATCATTATTTATGAGCGTTTTTTAAGGATTACCATAACAATTTTATTAACCATTGTCTATGTTATTTTTTTGGAATCAAAGATAATAATATTTTAAACCGTTATCTTTTTTCATTATTTTATAGTGTCAAAGATAATAAATTTTTTAAATGATAATATTTTATATTATTTTATATAGTCCAACACAATCATTTTAAGAAATGGTTGTCTTTATTTTTTAAATAAACAAATAAATTTACATACATACTTGTATTTTTTTCCATCCATCATTTTTTTCCAAAATGTCTTAGGAAGCATTTGGTATGCTTATTTTTCATTTTCATTTTCTATAGAAAATACGATTATCTAGAAAACGTGTTTAGTTTGCATTTTCCAACCTTATTTTCTAGAAAAAGATATAGTGTTTTCCAGAAAACTAGAGAATGAAATAAAGTTATTTTCCAAAAAATGAGAAAATAGATTTTTTGAAAAATAAAAATAAAAAATGGAGCAAACCAAACGCCCCCTTAGTTTTTTCCCTTCGCTGTTTCCCCCATTGTAATTTTTTTCTACCGTGTTTTTTCTTTCCCTCTTCTTGAAATTTTTACGCCAAAATAATCTGCGACTCTAACCCTAAACATCTTCCCAAACCCCTCTCCACCTCCTACTGAACATCTCCACTGAATCACCCACCTTCGTTCCCTCTTCATAGCGGGTTGACTCATTGAAGAGGTTCCCTCTCCGTAGCAGCCTAATTAGGCGCTCTTCATTGCCTCTCAGTAGCGGTCTAATTCAGTACTCTCACAATCCACAATTACCAGTGATATACCTTAGGTATAGCTGGAAAAAATGTTTCTTTTAACTAGTTCTACGTGACCATTATAAAATTATAAAATCTCTTTATATTTGATCTATTTGAAGCTTATAAATGTAGCAATATTTGTGTGTCAAAATCTCATTTCAAATTTGTTTCCGAATGGCAACATACATACTTTTGGTTTCATCATAATGCACATGGATAGTTGAGTACTACTAGAAAGGTTTATAGGATTTAGCTAACTGAATAATTACTATGATCTTGGAATTAAAACTTATGGAGAATGAACAAATTGATTAGATTATAAGTTGTTTTCCTAAAACTAAGGCTCAAGTAACCTAATTACAAGGTTACTCTTGATCAATCTACTTGGAATTTTTGCCCACGAGTAATTACAAGGTTTATGCAAACACAAACCAGTGACCTAATTTACTACATAATATGCACACCAGCCAGATAATGATATATTGACTGTTATACTTTACTGAAAATTATGATAAGAAATTGTAACTGACTATTGGTATTTAGTTTTTCTACGTAATGATGCCCGAAGCCAAGACTTTCCCACTCCCAAAACTAAAATATTAGATGTTTTCTGCGCACACACCAATAGATCCAACCCAAGATTTGAAACCAAGACTAATTAGATAGAATATCTATATAAAACATTTTCTTTTTTTCTTTCGGGAAAAATATATTTTGTAATATTTTTATTAAGAAATATAAAGGAAATGAAATTTAACATATATATTCCAGAATAATTTTGTGTTACTGGTAGCACTGTTAATTAAATGTGTCCTATTTTTAGGACCGTTGAAAATTTTGACTCATTTTTAGTTACTTAGTTGTACAAGTAATGAATAATGATGGGACGTTAAGGAATAAGGTATCATATGAATATGAGATTGGAATAAAGTCTTTTTTTGCACTTTGCAATGTGAAACGCTAACTATCCGAATGCAATATCTTGTCCATATGAAAGATGTGGACATGTGGTAATCTAAAGAAGAAAGATGTTGACACTGTAAAGGCATATTTGTGTTGTAATAGTATAGATTTAACAAATTATACATGAATTTGGCATAGGGAAAGACCTATGATTGGGAACTTAATGAATGATAGTGTTCGACTAGGGCAAGATGAACACAAATCTTTTGCTGAAAAACCTATATATGGATATGGTATATGCTGCATATGATACTTATGCTGAGAATTCAAACCAATTCCATAAGTTACTTGGTTCTGCCGAGAAACCTTTATAGCTTGGATATACTAAATTTATAAAGTTATCTTCACTTATGAATATAACTTGAAGGCAAAATTTAGTTGGAGTGATAAAAGTTTCATTAACTTAGTTTGTTCTAGGAAATGTTTTCAAATGACAACGAATTGTCTTTATCTTTGTACGATGCAAAGAAAAACTTATGTGTATTAGGGATGAATTATGTGAAAATTTATCTTGCACTAATGATTGTATCTGATTGCAAAAGGAGTATAAGGATTTTACCAATTGCCCTATTTGCGGGTTGTCAAGGTGGAAGTTAGGTAAAATCTATGATAAATGAAGGAGTTCCTGCAAAGCTCCTTCGGTACTTTCCTTCTATTCCAAGATTTCAAAGATGATTTTAGAATAAGGCGATATCTAAGAGTTAACTTGGCATCCTGATAAAAGAATTCGTGATGGATACTTGCATTATCCGGTTGATGCACCCTCTTTGAAAGTATGTAGTGGATCACAACTAGTCAAATTTTGATTCGAAGCCAAGAAATCTAAGATTGGTTATATTAATAGACGGGATCAATTCCTATAATTCGATGAGTTCTGCATATAGTTGTTGGCCAATTGTAATAATCACTTACAACTTTCTTTCAAAGTTGTGTATGAAGAGAAAATTTATGATGCTCACTTTGTTGATTTCTGGTCCCAAACAATCAGAAAATTGATCACTTAAAATGCTTATGGGATATAGATGTTAATGTATAACGAGAAGAAATTTTCTCGCTTAGAGCTGTTTTACTATGGGCATTCAATGATTTTCCTGCATAGGAGAACATGTCAAGTTGTGTTGTGAAAAGATATCATGCATGCCCAATATGTGGTGAAGAAACATATTCAACAAAGTTGAAGCATAGTAGAAAATTTTCATATACAGGCTTCTAGGTTTCTTCCTAGAAGTCATCCTTATCAAAGGCAAAAGAAAGCATTTAATTAGATCCAAGAGTTTAACCTTGCACCAAAACCATTAAATGGGCATGAAGTTTTAGAAAAAGTTGAAACAATTAATTATAGTTTGGGAAAAATGAATGAGAAGCTTTCAGTTAGAGGAGGCTAATGAAAAATCATGTTGGAAAAAAAAATTTATATTTTTTAAATTTAAGTATTGGAAATATTTACATGTTTGACATGTTCTTGATGCGATGCTCATTCAAAAAAATATCTGAGAAAGTCTCGTCGATGCATTACTTGACATGTAAGAAAAAACAAAGGATAGAGTAGTAGTAAGATTAAATCTCATGAAGATAAATGTGAGGACTAATTTGATATCAAGAATGGGGGAAAACAGAACGTGTTTGCCAGCAGTATGTTATACACTAAGGTTGAGAAAAGAAAATTTTACAATTCTTTGTTTGGATTAAAGGTCCCTATATATTACTCATCCAATATTAAAAACCTTGTGTTGATGGACTTAAAAAGTGCCTGAAATAAATTTATTTCAGGTTCTCATTGGACTTGAAATGAAATTCAATTAATTTTTAATAATTTTTTCGACGATATCTAATCTATCTTAATTTACACATATAAATTTTATTTTAATTTCTATTTTATATATTTATAATATATACAATTTTAGGAATTTTATTTCTTTTTTATATTTTATATATCTTTCCTTATTTTATTTTGTTGATATTTTTTAATATTTTATATTTTCTATTTATATCCTTATTTCAAGATAAACAGTACATGAAATAAATTTATTTCGAGCCAAAAGGGTCTTAAATATTATTTATAAGATAATTTTTTAATTATTTTTTAATCTTTTCACAATCATAATAAAATATAATAAAAGCTTCGGGGCTTGGTCGAGTTACAAAATAGGAAGAGATATATAAGGTAAGAGAAGATGCGAATTTCTACATCTGAACTACAGCTTATTATTTTAAAAATAAATTATGAAAAGATGATTCAGTTATCCCAAAAAATAAATTGTGAAATGGAATTATTAGTGGGAGAGATATAAAAGGAATGACCTGATTTTACATGTTTGTTTATTAAAGAATAAATTATAAGATGAATTTTTTTTAATAAATATGAATTCTCTTTTCATAAAATATTAAATATTTAATATCCTAAATTCGCACGTGGCCACGTAAGCTGAACCTGTACCCGCAGCAGGTAGATGACAAGGTCAGCAATAGTGGAGCTAGCATTATTCAAGGATGGGCTCGTGCGGCTGTTACTGAAGGAGGGGATCGCGGCGGCCGGCGCGCGGCGGCGGCTGTTACTGGATGGACAGACAATAAATAAATAAAATTATTGAATCCGATAATATTGTATCCCGATGAGTGATAATCAATGGACAAGGGTATGCTAATAAGGGAGAGATCATCTTTAATTCCTCTTGATCCCGCCCTATCTTTGTCAGCGTACGGACAGCCCGCGTGGCAAACAGCCTGGCCAACTTCTGGGTCCATGTCATTGTACGGATAGCCGGCCTGATAAACACCCTAGCCGGTCTTAGACCATCTCCAACCATAAACACCATTTTGGTGTCACTTCAACACCAATTTGGTATCACTTCAACACCAAATTTTTTTTCCACTCCAACCAAGAGACACCATTTCTTACACTAAAAAGAATATTCCTTAGAATATTCTATTTTTCTATCTTATAATTTATTATTCAACATACATATTAATTTTAACATATATATTAATATGTTAAATATTTTTATTATGATCATAATTAGTAATAAAATTAATATTTTTATGGTACATAATCATTAATTTTAATTATGATCGTAATATTTTATTTTTAATTAAAAAAATAAATATTAATACTTTCTTCTTAATTTCGGTGGAAATAATTTAATAGACATACTATTATTTAAAGATAATACGTAATCATAAACAATTAAGATAAAATATTTTAAATATTTTCACAAAACAGCTAATACTTCATTGAAAATACATTGCACGAAACAACTAACACTTCGTTCAAAATACATTTTACAAAATAACTAACACTTCATTGAAAATACATTACACAAAACAACTAACACTTATATATTTTAATTATCAGAATTACCATATTGTTCCCACAAATGCTCAATTAATGCATTTCTAAGGGCAAAGTGAGCATCTCTATTTTTGATACCTTCATATCTAGCAAGAAACTCTTGAAATCGGGTATTGTCATCTACTGATATATCAACATTTGCAGCCGACGGGTCTTCACCTTGATCAATAATTGATGCATTTAGGTCGCGCTCATCTTCAATTATCATATTATGCATAATAATACACGAAGTCATTATATCATGTAAAACATTCTTCTGCCAAAAACGTGAAGGTCCGGCAACAATTGCAAAGCGTGATTGAAGCACTCCAAATGCTCGCTCAACATCTTTTCTGCATGCCTCTTGTTTCATTGCAAACAACTTATTCTTTGTACCGCGTGGATCATGAATTGTTTGAACAAGTGTAGACCATTTTGGGTATATACCATCAGCTAAATAGTAACCCATATTGTACTCTTTTCCTTGAATGACATAATGAGCAGGGGGAGCAATACCTTGAGCAAGATTAGAAAAAAGATTAGAAGACTCTAATACATTAATGTCATTGTTAGATCCAGGTAAACCGAAATATGCATGCCATATCCAAAGATCGTAATCAGCTACAACTTCTAGAATAATTGTTGGCTTTCCACTGCGACCAGAATATTGCCCAGCCCATGCTGTTGGGCAATTTTTCCACCTCCAATGCATGCAATCTAGACTACCCAGCATACCAGGAAAACCACGCTGCTCACCAATATGAAGAAGCCTAGCAACATCATTAGCATTGGGTGATCGCAGATAGTGTCCTCCAAATACTTCAACAACAGCACGACAAAATCTTTTCACACTTTCTACGGCAGTTGATTCTCCTATTTTGATGTACTCATCAGTAGCGTCTGCCGGCACACCATATGCCAATATTCGAAATGCAGCTGTCATTTTTTGTAAACCAGACAAACCAAGTTTTCCAACTCCGTCTCTTTTCTGCACAAAATAGTTATCATGATTACTAACCACATTAAAAATACGCATAAATAAACTTCTTCCCATTCTGAATCTTCTTCGGAACATTGCAGCATTATATGTAGGATTTTCGGCAAAGTAATCATTGAATAGATTACAAGCAGCAGCTTCTCTATTACGATTGATCACTATGTGACCAGGAATAGATCCTCGATGTTTGCCTTTGTCGCTTTCTTCACTCGGATGATTCAAAATGACTTGATTGTTGCGGTAAATCGCTTGAGTGACAAGCCTTCTGTGTGCTTCAAATATTTCATCATCTTCAGAGCTTGAGGATGATAAATTTGAAGTACCCTCATATCTAGAACTCATTTTTTAAGAGGAAGAATGTGGTTGAATTGTTTTCAGTTATGGTATGTATTTATAATGCATAATGCACACAACATTATTATTTTTTCAGGCGACGGGACATTACAATGCGCACATCATTATTTCAGAAGACAAGACATCACAATGCATATTTTTGCAGACGACGGGACATCACAATGCACACACTATTATCACACACCATTATTTCAGAAGACAAGACATCACAATGCAGATCCTTTGTAGACGACGGGACATCACAATGCATATTTTTGCAGATGACGGGACATCACAATGCACACACTATTATCACACACCATTATTTCAGAAGACAAGACATCACAATGCAGATCCTTTACAGACGACGGGACATCACAATGCATATTTTTGCAGATGACGGGACATCACAATGCACACACTATTATCACACACCATTATTTCAGAAGACAAGACATCACAATGCAGATCCTTTGCAGACGACGGGACATCACAATGCATATTTTTGCAGATGACGGGACATCACAATCCACACACTATTATCACACACCATTATTTCAGAAGACAAGACATCACAATGCAGATCCTTTGCAGACGACGGGACATCACAATGCACACACTATTATCACACACCATTATTTCAGAAGACAAGACATCACAATGCAGATCCTTTGCAGACGACGGGACATCACAATGCATATTTTTGCAGATGACGGGACATCACAATCCACACACTATTATCACACACCATTATTTCAGAAGACAAGACATCACAATGCAGATCCTTTGCAGACGACGGGACATCACAATGCACACACTATTATCACACACCATTATTTCAGAAGACAAGACATCACAATGCAGATCCTTTGTAGACGACGGGACATCACAATGCACACACTATTATCACACACCATTATTTCAGAAGACAAGACATCACAATGCATATTTTTGCAGACGACGGGACATCACAATGCATATTTTTGCAGATGACGGGACATCACAATGCACACACTATTATCACACACCATTATTTCAGAAGACAAGACATCACAATGCATATTTTTGCAGACGACGGGACATCACAATGCATATTTATGCAGATGACGGGACATCACAATGCACACACTATTATCACACACCATCATTTTAGAATGCATATTTTTTCAGACGATGGGACATCACAATATATTATTTCCTATATAATGGCATACTAGACATGGCCATCACAATGCACCTCTACTCTTGAAAAAAAAATGAGTTCATCTCGTTCATCATCCTACTCAGTTGAAGAAGATAAACATTTGTGTCATGCTTATCTTCATATCTCTCAAAATCCAATCTTAGGAATCAACCAAAAGAAGGATCAATTTTGGGCAAGAGTTGAGATGGAGTATAATAAAGATCCAAATTTTCAAAATTCAGAGCGACCTAGAAGATCGTTACAAAAACGAATGAATACTATCATTGCTGCTATTTCCAAATTGAAGGGTTGTGTTCGACAAATCGAAGAAACGAATCCGAGTGGAGCATCAGAGGAGGATATTGTAAGTTGTTATCATTATTTATTTTGTAGAGTATATCAATTTTATAATCAATATCTAATTTAGTTAATAATTCTATTTTGTATTATTTTTTTTACAGATGAATCGTGCACAAATGTTATTAGTGCAAGATCCTAATTACTCAAAGGGTTTCAAATTTGGACATGTGTGGAGCATTCTTCAAGGTATTGAGAAATTTAACAGTGACAACGCCAAAACTGGATCTACGAGAGTGCAACGACAAACTGCTCAAGCTGATAATTCTCAATCTTATAATCTTGAGAAAGATGTTTATTCATCTCCATCTCCACGTGTCTCTTCGTTTGATCTTAATATCGCTGATTCGGATAGTCCTGATACTTCAACTAAACGACCTATTGGGGTGAAGAAAGCAAAACTGAAGCGAAAGAATGAACAACAACTTACAAAAATAGTTTCACAAAATGACCAACTTGTTGCGGCATTGGATAGAAGTACCGATGTTGCTATATTCAAGGAAGAGAATAAAATTTTATTCAAAGATTTGAATACCATCGCCGATCCGATAATGCGTGAATTTATTCACAGTGAACAAGTCAGAATTATGCAAAAGAGGAAAATGCACCAAAATTCTCAATCAATTCCACATCAAGGAGAAGGATCTAAATTCAATTCGTCTCAAGAAGAAGGACAAGATTTTGAAGATCCTTTGAATGGCTCCGGTCGATTCCAAGATTATTTCAGTAGTTTTGGAGGAAGTGATTTACCAGAATATTAAACATTCAATGGCTCTGGTCTATTTCTGAAGATCATTTTAGGAAGTTATTATTAGGAAGTTATTTTAAATGCATGTTTACTTTAATGTTTGTTGCATCTTTAATTTATATGCTGAGCTATATGTTATGTATTTTCTATGTATGCACTTTGAAATATTAAATATTTAATTGTGTGTTTGTTATAAAATTATCAGTATTATAAATTTTAAAATATTTATAATCTTAGTAATATAACAAATATTTTAAATATTACTTATTTAAGTTAATAACTAATATAAATTTATAATATATAAAATTTATAAAATAAATTCAATTAAATTAAATAATAATAATTTATAATATTTAAGAATATTTTAAATATAAATTTAATATTATAATACATTTAATTAAATCATGCAACACTTATATAAAATATTTTAAATATAAAATTAATATTATAATATATTTAATTAAATACAAAATATAATATTATAATATATTTAATAATAAAATAATCACTTGCACCAATTTGGTGCAAGTGAATAGTATGACACCATATTGGTGCCACACTATTCACTTGCACCAAAATGGTGCCCATTTTAGTGTATGCATTGGAGATAAATGGTGTTTTTTCAACACCATTTTGGTGTTTTAGTGTATCCATTGGAGATGGTCTTAGATTTCCTGCCGGCCGGTCGGACTCAAGCACCCGGGCAGAATAAATGCCAGAGCTCAGCCGGCCAGTCAATCCCGGTCTGCCATCATAAGGTTATTATGCCTCGCTTATCCGGGTACTTCCGCCCGGTCTCTACATCCCCTCGCCCGGGTATTGCCGCCCGGCCATATAAAGGCCCCACGCCTAATCATCCGGGTGAATCCGCCCGGTAATCCTTCAGGTCCATACCGGACATCCAGCCGGGCATCCCCGCCTGTCGCTCACTCGGGCACTCCCCCGAAACCGCCCTAGGATAACGACAAAACATCCGCACCAGCTGCAGATAACAGGCTGTCACCACTCGTGTGACCTGACGCTCCCTGGCACGCCGCCCTGTCGGGCCGTTGGTGCCAGGTGGCGCCGGTCGGGGATGTACAAGAACCTGTCTCTGTCCTCACATAGGACAAACAGTATAAGACAAGGAATGCTGGCTACAAGTCGACACAATCACAGAATATTCCCTGACTCCGTCAGAGAATCCTGACACCCGGCAGACAGTCAGGGAATATCCCTCGACCAGGTCAGAGAATCCTGACACAGGTCAGACTTGGTCCTTTCCCCCGGCTATATAAGCCCCTCCCCTCCTCATTATCAGGTACGCGCGCGAAGCTTCTCATCTACAGTGCTCCTCTATTTTGCTTGTTCACCGGAGTACTGACTTGACCGTCGGAGGGCCTTGCCGGGACGCTTCCCGGCTAGGTTGCTAACGGTCCTTTCCCTCAGCAGGTTCAGGTCATTCGGCCGAAGTTCTCCTCGACGACAGGATCCCCTCGGAGGAACTTCACTCGGAGATCTCCCCTGCATCCGCAATATTGACAGTTCGGCCAAACAGTCCCCGCCGGTAGAGATCCTTCTTCCTCCATTCGGAAGTTCCACTCGGCGGTTTCCTCATCCATCTGGCCAAAGGTGTACCAGGCAGAATCCGCTTCCGTCCGATCGGAAGGCACCCCCGTTAGCTGCGTCGTTCTGAGCGAAGGCAGCCCGTCAGCGCACACGTCATCCATCCCTACACCGTCATCCGGTTGCGGCCCCACCCCGCTCGGCGACAGGATCACCTCTGCTTTTCTAATCTCTCTCTGTCTTTTGATATCTTTCTTGAGCATCTTAGAACTTCTTAAGCATCGGAGGGTCTGCATCAAAATAAGTCCAGTGCCCAGCGACCGCGTGTTAATTATTCAAGGAGGTTAATTACAAGAAGCAAACGGACGTGAACATCAGCTATATGTAATCGATTGCCAGAACAAAAGTATTACTTATCATTAAGTTTGTGGCCCCTTGACTTTTCTTTTTGCTTATTGGAATCGTCTATGAGCTAGATTTCTATTTTGTGATCAAACTTGAATCATCTTCATCCTCGCGAGAGCTCCAGGAAGGGGGTTGAAACTTGAAGCTAGCACCAGGAAGAATCTCCAAACTTAATTTTACAAACTTTTTACTATTCGGACAATCTCGTTCTTGTAAAATGAAATGAAAAGAAAAGAAAAGAAAAGAAAAATCGAAGTTTAATTGGAGATGAATTCAAGTCGGATCGATAGCCCAATTCTACGACGGCTGATAGTAACTAAGGACGGAGTAGACCGTCTGCACTATTGTGAGAACGAAGAGCAAAATCCCGGCGACGACCGAGATCACCGCCCACGGGTTGCCGAAGTAAGCGTGGTTCAGCGTCGCCCGCCACTTGTTGTACTTCTTCTCGCAGTGCTTGGGCACGTCCTCGAAGACGGCCCGGAGGTGCCCCTTCGTCGGCTGCACCACCACCTTCTGGCACAACCTGTTGAACAGATCCGCCACGTCCCTGTTGCTCCCCATGGCGCTCACCAGGATGTCCGCCTCCCGCAGCAGCGCCACGTCCTCCCGCGTGTCGATCAGGCAGTCCATCAGGTAGGCGAAGTCGGTGACGTGGGTGCCGCGCTCCGGGTACAGCTGCTCGAACGCGATCAGGTTCCGCAGGATGGTGTTCGACACATTGTAGGCTCGGATCCGGGGGATCTCCAGCCTCCCGTTGGAGAAGGTGACGTCGAGGAAGCTGTCGGTGTCCATCTTCCTGACGATCTGCACGCCGGCGTTCTTCAGCTCGCGGGCACAGGGGACCGTCGCCGGGGTAAGCGGCGTGAAGACGGAGTCGTAGTTGATTTTCTTGTCCGACTTGCGCCCGAAAGACGACGCCAGCAGAGAGTAGGACACCGGGATGCTGCGCAAGCTTTCAACTGCTCCCTTCATTATTACATTACCCTTGCCGTGGGAGCTTCTGTCTTCGTTAATGGCGTCAGGGGCTTGCTGTATGCAGGCGTGCAAGAGATGAAGGATGTGATGCGATCTCCTGAATTCATCCGGCACATCCATTTTCTGCGGCAGCTTCTTAGTTCTTCCCGGGAGGAAGTCGCCGCCGAAGAAATTGAGCGCGAGCGGCTTCAGGGAGTAGGCCGCTTTCTCGGGGTCTACGAAACTGAGAAAATCCCTGAGCAGAAACAGGGGAATCTGGTTCTCCAACAGCAGCATGTCGAGCCTCAGGTAGTACTCCGCCCAAGCCGAGCAAAAGATCGGGTCGTGTTCTTCGTCGTCGTCCATCTCCGCTCGTTCCTTTCCCTCCAGCCTCTCCGTGAGACCGAGGAACAACTCTACCACGAAGCAGCCGTCGTTCAGCATCATGTCGACGAACTCGTCGGAGCCCATGTCGATGGTCTCCGAGTAGGCGCTGCGCGCGCGGCGCTCCATCGACCTGACGTAGCTCCGGCACTCCTCCAAGGTCTTCCTCGGCGTCGTCCGAGCGACGAACCTCCGGAGGTACTGCGGCTTGAGCTTGTCCATAGCGCGCAGGTGGGGCTCGCCGCGGTGGTAAGGACCGAGCGAGATGATGTTCGGCTCGTAGGCTGTGCTGTCGGCCCGGCGGATGACCTCCGGCACTCGGAAGATGGTCGGCTTCCCCATCCGCCATGACTTCCGCTCTTGCCCCTTCACGTCCTTCGCCATCTCCGGCTCCGATCGTCGGCGCCTGATGGACCTCAGAAAACGTGAATTCCAAAGATTCTCGCCAGAATAATAATATACAACAACTATGGTTGAAAGACAACTCCCACTCGATCAGAGGATTAGGAACAGTATGAATCAGCCACCTGGAAAAGCCAATCCTCTTTCTTTGTCGCCTACCGACGATCGAGGATTTATTTTTTTCAAAAGACCAAACAAAAAAACCTGTAAAATGTTTCATCCATCATCGAGTAAAAAAATCTTGGAGTCAGCGTTCGGTATTGCCGTCTGTGGATTGATCGTATTAAAGTGATTATCAGTAACGGAAGCAAATTTGATTTTTTGTCGTTGGATATTCGTTCCCTTTTTGTTGGCTTGTTGACTATTCAATGCGAGATCGTGACTTAAAGGCTGTGGGAGTGGATGCATGATAGCATGGTGGATGCCAGCTCGTGAAACCAACGCTGTCTGAAAATGGCCTACACCGGGCCGCTTTTATTGGATAATAAACTCGGATACTAGATAAACATAAAATAATTAATCATGTTAAACATTGTTTGATTTAAATTAGATAAGTAAAAAATAATAATTTCATATATGAGATCATGGATGTTGTGGCACTAAATTTTTTATTGACTATCAAAATAAATTAATAAATATTTATGAAAAATAATACAGGAGCACAATATTTTATAATTACATATCACATTTAAAATAATTTTTTTTATAAAATTTTTCGTAGTTAACGATAGAACCGTTAATATTTGAGAAATAATTAGTTATCCTTCAGTTACATCATAATCTCGAGGACTATGGTATAGTGGAATGATCCCAAGGTAGAGTTCATGATTAGATGCTCCTATAATAAACTAAGAATATATAGTTTGAGACTCAATTACATCGTATTATTAGAATTTTTTTTTAATAGATAACATATCTGAGAATTTAGCCATTAGATGCTCTTATGATTTATTCTGATAGGCGATAAAAATTGGTATGGAACAGAATCAATTATTCTAAATTTGATTGTTATATAATTAATTACATAAAATTAGATGTGATATAATAACTTTAGTTAAAATGAATTTATGATCATTTTTAGGTTGTTCGACGATTTTAGAAATACAAGTAAACTCTAATCATATTTTAAAATATATTTTATCTATTTAAATTTAAATTTAGACAAAAAAAATATAGTTTATTGATTAATTTATTGAATAGTTTTGTTTTAATATTAAATATCAACTTCTTATAACCTAATTAATTGGGATAGACTATCCGGTTCTTTCAAATAAATTAGAAAGTGTTCCTAATTATCCCTCCGTCAAGAATTGCTAATTTTTACATGTTTATCATTATATCATAGAAAAATATCCATAACCGCCCGTTGGATTTTTTTATTGCTTGACGTGAATATTTTTCAAGTTATCCCGGTGTTTAATGAGAAACTTTCATAAGATCCAGTCGATTGTCCGAAATTAAAAAATATCATTAATCATTTATACAGCAGAAGGACGACTAATTGTAATATCAGATATTTACAGTTCGATCTCCAGTCATTACGTATTTTGTAAGAATTTTTTTTTCTAAATAGGACGTGAATCCTGGGACGTTGGACTTCTAGAACGTTCGTCATAAATATTTCTCGATTTACCTTATTGGTTGGTGAAAAAGTTTTGTGATGCTGGACCAATTGTCCAGGGTTGAAAAAATTTCGTTAAGTATTTTTTTTGATTAATTATGAAAGTGTCGTGCTAAATTAATTAGAGAATAAAAAATTTATTATAATCAAATAGAGATTAATTACTTGCATATGCATATTCCTACCCTCTAATTAATTGATTTTCTTTTATATAATAAGGACTCTGATAAACATCTCCCGTGATAATTACTTTTTTAGTACAATGATTAACCACGGGAGTACCTAATGAAACACTAATAAAGCCCCGGTCGTTGCATACGTTTTTAATGTCTAGGACAGCGAATATATTTGCAAATAAAATAAACGGTAAACAACACAAGCTGTTCCAAAAAGAAAGATGAGCTACACATTAAGGTTGGAGGGCTGGACCACAAACATGGAATGGATGTAACCAATTTATAATATATATATATTTATTTTAAATAAAATTGATTATTAGATTCATTGTATTAAGATTTTAATTAATAAATTTATTTATTTCAAACACGTTTTATTCATGGCTGTCTAGGTCTATGTTTGGCAAGAAAGAAAATTGGATAAGCAGTTCAGAATAAATCATGTCAGAATATTGGCTGTCTAGTTTGATTAAAATTAGATAAGTAAAAAATAATAATTTTAAATTTGAGACCATCGATCTAGACAGTCGAAATTTTTTTACTAACCATCAGAATGAAACATTTACGATAAACAATTTTAATATCTCACGATCATATATCTCATTTGGAATAAAAATATTTATAAAATTCATCGTAATTAAGGATCGAACTATTGATTTTTGAGAGATGATTAATCATCCTTTTGCTGCATCATAACCTCGGGGACTATGGTATAACGGAATGGTCCCAAGGCAAAGTTCATGATTAATTAGATGTTCCTATAATAAATCAGTAATCTATAGTTTGAGACTCAATTACATCGTATTATTAGAAATTTTTCTTTTTAACGAGCAACCGATATGAGAATTTAGCTATTAGATGCTCTTATGATTTATTTTGGTAGCCGATAAAATTTTGTGTGGAACCGAATCGATTATTCTAAATGTGATTGTTATATGATTAATTACATAGAATTAGATAAGTGATATAATTACTTTAGTTAAAATGAATTTATGATCATTTTTACGTTGTTCGACGATTTTAGAAATGCAAGTCAACTCTAATCATATTTTAAAATATATTTAATCTATTTAAATTTAAATTTAGTTAAAAAATTATTGTTTATTGATTAATTTATTGAATACTTATTTTTTAATATTAAATATCAAGTTCTTATAACCTAATTAATTGGGATAGACTTTTCGTCTCTTTCAAATAAATTGGAAAGGGTTCGTAATTACCACTCCTTCTAGAATTGTCAATGTCATGTTTCTCATTATATCAGAGAAAAATATTCAGAATTGAGCTTTAAATCTTTGGTGCATCATTAATTTATTTCAGCACTTAGACTTTTAGATTTCAGGACTGTTCGTCACAGTATCTTTGGTGCATGATTAATTTATTTTAGCACTTACGACTTTTGGATTTCTGACATATTTATCATACGTATTTTTCGATTTATCCAAGAAATTAGATTTCTGATATATTTATCACGAGTATTTTTCGATTTATCCAAGAGATTAGTGAAAAAATTTTATAAGACTATAAAAAAATCTCATTAATCATTTAGGCCTTCGGAGTTATGGTACATTAGAAGGGTGATTAGTTGTAATCTCAGATATTCATGATTTAATCCTTAGTTATGATATATTTGGTAAGAATTTTTAAAATTTTTGATTTATCATAACAGTGGATGGAAAATTTGTGTGACACTGAATTGATTGATCAGGATTGAAAAAATTTGGTTCAGCAATTTTTTTATTAATTAAAAAAGTATCGTGCTAAATTAATTAGAGAATAAAAAAATTATTATAATAAAATAGAGATTAATTACTTGCATATGCATATTCTCGGAAAAGTTTTTTTTCCCATCCCTCTAATTATTTGATTTTCTTTTATATAATACGGACTCTGACAAACATCTCACATGATGATAATCACTTTTTTATGGCAATGATTAACCACGGAAGTACCTAATGAAACACTAATAAAGCCCCCGGTCGTTGTATACGTTTTTAATGTCTAGGACAGCGAATATATTAGCAAATAAAATAAACCGTAAACAAAAAAAGCTGGTCGAAAAAGAAAGATGAACTAAGACAACATGGTTGGAGGGCTGGACCACAAACGTGGAATGGATGTACCCAATTTATAATATATATACATTCATTTTAACTAAAATTGACTTTTAGATTCATTATATTAAGATTTTAATTAATAAATTTATTTATGTCAAACACGTTTTATTCATGGCTGTCTAGGTCTATGCCTGGCAAAAAAGGAAGAGGTACGGTAGATAATGTGAAATTATAGTTTGAAATTTAACGTAAATAATGTGACATTTTTCATGTACATATTCGATTGCTGTTTCGACACACCGGAGATCGCCGCTCCAAACAAAATTATAATCTGGGAGGCATGATGAACCCGTCGAGAATCGTTACAATTGAAATGTTACGTCATTCACGTTAAAAATTTAAATTATCTATCATTTTTTAGAAAGAAAATTGGACCCGTTATTCCAACTGTTTCCGATCCAGACATCGAATTTGAGTGGTCTAAAACTGCTTCGGTCCCACTTCACTTTGACTCTGCTCAGAAATGCTCAGTCTTGTTCCTCAGCAACTCTATCGGACCCAGTAGAGCTTCTCTGCTCCCCTTGTCAAACGCATCTATCTCTGTCGATCATGAAACCCTTGCTCACCTTCTACTTCCCCCATTTGCGATCTGTGGGAGCAAGTGCAGGCTTGGTTCCCGGGAGCCGAGTGGGAGCGGCGATCGAAGAACTGCATATAAAATCTCATCCTCCCTCCTCGAGGATCGGAACTCTTACGCCGCGACCATGTCGCCCGAGGATGGTGGCGCCTCTAATGAAATGCATGCCGGGTGAGTGATGGTGCCTCTTTTCATCTGATCGGCCCCTTTCTTTTTTATCCTCCTCTTTTTTGTCAATGGTTGCAAGGTATCATTCTCAAAAAAAAATGAAAAAAAAAAATGATGAACCAAGCAGCAGACAAATTGAACCAGGGGTGACCGGCTCGGCCCCACGGAAGTGCAAGGTATCATTCTCGAGCCAAGACTTGGAGATCAACGAATCAGTCGAGGGCTGTGTTGGTAATGATATCGTGGGAAATATGGGTTGTCAATGAAATCTATGTTGTCCACTTCTACTTCGGATACGGGTAAATTATCTTTTTAATCCTTTGGATCCCCATATTATAAATAGGCATTGATCCTGTCGCAGAGTGAGTTGAACTTCCAAGAGCGAAGCAGACCCGATTACTGTTGATGCTGGCTCCGACCTGCAAGGAAATGACCGTTAGCAACCCGTCGGGAAAAGTCCCCGGCAAGGCCCTCCGACGGTCAAGTTAATCTCCACGAGAAGAGAGCAAAGCAATGGAACAGTAGCGAAAAATCACTATTGCGCGTACCTGCGAATTAAGTGGAATGCAGAGGGGCTTATATAGTCGAGGGAGTTAACAGCTTCTGCCCACATCTGTCACTTTTTGTCTTATGCGGGGGTAGGGTATGATGTCTCATGCAGAGGCAGGGTAAGGGGCGCTATCAGCTCGCAGACAGGCGCCGTCCGGCGCCGCTCGGTCTGACACAAGCATCAGTTGCCGTGGTACGGAATATGGGGGTATGACAGGATGATACTGTGTCAGCGAGATACTCGCGATTCGGGCACAAACAGTGTCAGACCTACACCGACTCCCGTACCACTTCTGTTGGTGTTGTGTCAAAGAGTAGGTGTCCGTGGGGATCGCGTCAAATACCGAATGGGAGCGCTGACCGGTGGCTCCGAGTGAAACCTGACCATGCGACCACTACTTCCAAGATTGAGGCGGTGTGCTTTCCAAGTCAAGGAGCGCTCGGATTTGACTAACCCGACTCAATCTAGGGTTAGATGGTTAGGGGCTCGGGAGTTCTCCGACTCGGCAGTCAGTATCCCTTAATGTCGTATGCATATCGGTCGGGGTCAGACTCTCGACGCACCCGAGTGGAGCGGGTCGGGCCATATCCGACTGGCTGCTCGCTCGGGCGACTTGACTCGCTTGGACCCCGGAGACCTCCGGTCCCGACCCAACCTGATGTGACGCCAGGCTAGCAAGCCGAGCTACACGTGAACTAGGCCGGGATCAAGCATGTAAGTCATTCATCGAGGGAGACTTCATTCATTGGAGAGAACTAGAGAAGAGACAAGGAGAACATTCGTGTTAGAGGAAGGAATTTGGTTTGTGGACCATACGAGAAGGTTTGTCACTGTAATCTTCTCGTCGACAACAATAACGATATTTCTTTCGTCTTCAATTGCTCACAAAGAATCACGATAAGTGCTTAAATGTTTAACATTTTTTTTAGACTCCTTTTCCTAAAATAGACCATGCATTTAAATTAAGAGGCTCGCATTACCAATGTTGCCCCTCCGACAGTCAAGTCAGTGAAAGGACAAATGAGAGCATAAGGAACTCAAAAGAGGAAGATAGAAAGAAGTAGTCTTTGCAAGCGTTCAAAAAACCATACCTTCACTTATTTGCATGAAGGTTTATATGGATTCGATCGAAGAGGATCCACGTTGGCGACCACACCAGCTAAGGTCCGGTCGCGTGGAAGATGGCACGAGCGAAGTGCCGCCCCTTGATTGACCACACGAGTGAATCTCTCCATCTGTGGTAACAATTATGAGTATGTACCGCCGACTTTGTCTAATTATCAATTTGATGCCCCTTTCTCAAAAGGGGGGCGACTGGTGCATACTGACTCTGCATCAGAGGAGGTTAGAAGCGAGTATCCCAAAACAACCAGCTCAGCTTGGCTTCGATACAGCAAATCCCCTGACATAGTCGCTTAGCCTAAAGATGATCACTCGACCCAGAGATGACCGGGCCACCTTGGGTGGAAAGGGAAGTTGATTGGGTGTAATAGGTCTGGAAAGGCCATAGGCCGAAGCGGGTTTACTTGAGCAACATCACATGTCCACCCTCTGAGTCAGAGTGAAGAGTGAAGTCGAATGAAGTCCGATAAGTTAAAAAGTGAATGAAGAGAGTTGCTTTTAGTATGTCATACCTCTAAGACATCATTGTGGGCAATCAAAATACCTTCCAAATCCTCTAGTCCGAAACCTAGCATGGGTCCTATCCCCATTCATAGTTCACCAATTGACAAACATTCCTCCCAACTATACCTCTTCCAGGCATGATTAGAGTCACCATCCGCGACATCTCTAGAAATCATGTTGATGATTCTTCTAACTAGTCATCATTTGGGGGAGAAACCTCAAGTTGTGGTTCGAGGATAGGCTGATTTTGCCTTGGAAGGGGGGTCTTGGGATATTCGGGCGTCCTTGTCTCGGAGGATATCATGGAGGTTGAGGATGATACGGGATGGGAGTCATAAGCAAGGACATCAATTGGGGGCTAAGCACCATGGTGCATTCCAATTCACTTTCTTAACCACGAGAAGTATTGGTAGGATGCACATATTCATGACGAAAAGCACAATAAGCATTAATTTGTGACTTTGAGTTGTCGCGAACCTCGATCAAAGTTGAACGGTCTTCTTAAAAGTTGATGTTCTTCACAATTCTGCATCACCCTCTTATTTATTCATAAGGGGCGGGAAAAGGAAGGTAGCATAAGTAGGTCGGTTGTGGAAGGGATCGAGGTTTGAGACAACATTCATGAATCTCTGTTGATCAGTCTCCCATTGAATCTTGTTGGGCTCTCTGGGCACTACAAGAAAAAAGTTAAACTATAACGCTTTTTCCGCGTTGTCGTTAATGCTTAAAAAGCGATGTTGATGAAGCCGTTATAGAAAGTATATCTACGACAACGCTTTTTCCGCATTGTGGTTTGGAGCAAAGACAACGCTTTTTTCGCGTTGTCTATTGGTTTTTAAAAAGCGTTGTTATTGACGCTGTTGTTAAAAGTCGGGTATCAAAGACAACGCGGAAAAAGTGTTGTGGTTTGGCACAAAGACAACGCAAAAATCGTGTTGTGTATTGTTACTTAAAAAACGTTGTCTTTTTAATAGGCAGTGTTTTTCACAATTTATAATATTCATAATTTATAAATATTTTTATTCACAATTGATAATATTCACAATTTACAATATTCACAATTTACAAGCATTTTTATTCACAATTGATAATATTCACAATTTACACTGATAATAGTTTACAAAATTCACTTATAATACATTGCATTATTTACAAAAGTGTTTGTATTCCATATTAAATACAAAAAATATCTCAATTCACAAGTTCTATAAAACTTCATCATTCACAAGTTGTTCTTTGGGGCTGCTTGTTAACTCGATCTGCTTTAACACTGCATAAAAATAATAAATTGGGATAAGAGATTATATACACACAAATAAGACTGCTTCCATATGTGACAACTAAAAAGAATATAAAGCATACCTAGATGAACTATTAGAGATTATGATAAACAGAATCAATGTAACACTGACCTTTTGTTAACTGAAAAATATGCAGAGCACAACGCTCAACGGCAAGTCTTACTGGGCCACTCCCATTCTTTAACTGAAAAGATCTATGTCTAATGAACTAGGTTGCAGATTCAGTCATATCCATAAGTACTTGTAGTAGATCCTGGAACTCATTATCTTCCATGTACTGAGAATAAATAAGATTGTACATCAGTGCCTCAATGCAAATAAAACAAAAGTATACAAAAAATCTCATAAAGCATCTTAAAGAAACTAAAACGAAGCAGAAGCATTTGTAGCAAGTTGTTGTAAGTATTTCTCTAATAGTAGATTCATCTATCATTTCACAGCTAGACCAAATATGGTAATCAACTTCAGACCACTGTCTTGCAATAGAAACAAATCCCAAAAATCAATCACATAAAATATGTTGTATCTGAGACATGATTCCCATGACTTTTGTTGCAGAAACTCGCACCTCATCATCATCAAGTTGCAACATGGCTCTCAGTAAAGTAGCAAGTTACTTAAATAAGATTATAGATTATGTTATGTAAACATGGTACTGTTAGAATGTAGATTGAAAACTATTCATACTAAATAGTAGCAATTTCTTAAGGGAACTTAACATCAGTCATATATCATGCAGAATGAAACAAGTACCAACAAAATTTTAGTCCTTAAGTCATATAACTCTCATAAAGCATAGAAAAATAGTATGTCATGAGATTTGATATTGAATGGCAAACCAAAAAACGAAGCAAAAAGCTCAGATGTCATCACTGCGTTGAAACCAACTATAGGCACCAAGGAAGCTAACAGTGTTCTAAAAACCACCTACAAAGGCACAGTAATGTTATGTGACAAAAGTGTCACCTCTTTATTAAAAATAAAACATTTGATGTATTAGAACTAAATGACAGCTTAAAGCAAAGTAGCAAACATTTGATGTATTAGAACTAAATGACACAATCAAACAAGGAAAGAAAATGAGTTTCAGAAGGTTCCTACCAGAAATTCCATGTTCTGATGTCCTGTTCACCAAAGAAGAGAAGATTTTGTCAAGAATGAAACAGTTTGAGAGGCCGGAGCTACAATTATGTGCAAGTTAAATTATTAAGATGCATAATAAAACAAAAAATTCACTAGTACAGTGACCAAATAGTATACAAGGATAATCGATCAAAGACAAGTATTTAATATTCTAATTTTAAAGTCCAAGGAATCCCAGACAAGACAAATAAAAGCTCACAGGTATCACTAGTTTGTTGGATAAAAAAGATAACGCAATTTTATATGACCAGTAGCATCATGTAACGTTATATAATAGCATGGGCTAAGAAATTTTGAGATAGCATGCATTCAGTGGACTTCTATAACTATTGAACAATAGAACTTACTAATGCATATACATAACGACTGAAAGGCCCATCTGTAAACTGTTCCACGACATATAAAACTGATCTGCAAAAAGAAGACACTTTGATCATGAGATACAAGAGACAGTCTGGGATCAGAATCATTTTCGACATTTAGCAAGCTTTTAAACATCAAGACATCATTCTGAAAAATAATCCTTCACAAAAGATGGAAAGCAAAGGTAATATAACTAACAAGTACAAACCAATTATCCTTTTCAATTACTTACCTCTAAGTTTGTGGCCCCATAGTGAGCTCACACCATTTGCCTTGTGTGCTGCAAAAGTAGATAAGAAAGATATATAAGCTTAAGGAAAATGTTGAGAGAGAAGATATTGCCTTTAATAGAATGGAACAAGTGGAGGATAGACAATATTTTTAAAGTTCAATGCTTTTGCAGATGTAATCGAAATAAAAAAAACTAAGAATAATTAACAGATAAAAATTAAATGGATAGGCAAATAGCTGGCACAAAATTCTCAAGTCAAAACTAATAGTAACTTACTTCACCTACGCGTATAGAACTTGATTAGCCCATAACTCACAGTGAAGAACTTGATTAGCCGGCCAGAGAACATTTGATTGTCTGTAGCTTCGCAAATCTGAAAAACCTGCACAGATCAACATGCAATTCAATCAGATTAAAATGAAGAATAAAGGCTATATCAGTATAAAAATTGGGATAATCGAGTGTGATAGTTTCTCTTTTTTGACTGAAATGGCAAAAGCTTATTACACTTTGTCAGTATCCTTTTAGAAATTGCTCAAGGTCATCATCATACCTGGAAGATTTGAACGAACCAGAAGGTGGTTGCAGTGGTAATCAAGTTGTATACAAAATTTAAATCAGAATAAAACAGTGTATACCTTCACATGTAGCTCAGCTTCACATACTGGCAACAGAGAATATTATTAGAAAAAATAATAAAAAATTAGAATAAAACATTATGACTGGGGTGAGCATACTTGGGTGTTATCAAGAAAGACTGCTTCACATACCTCCATATGTTACAACTACAAAAGAATATAAAGCATACCTAGATGGACTTGTGAGGTAGAGACATGCTCGTTTGCAGTTTGTAGCATCTACAAGCTCATCAACTAACAGGTCAACATCTTCCTCCTATATATTACACTGACAGAAGATTACAAAAGCTAGAAAATTTACACTGATAACTATTATACAGATATCTTGTACTTGCATATTAATGCAAGCAAACATCCTTTCACTGCATGTGACAAGTTTTCCAAACTCACAAGTTTTACAACACATCATCAATCACTTAAGAGTTTCACGAGTTTTTCAATTCACAAGTTTCATAATCAATCCGCGATTGGGGCCAACTTCTGAAGCTCAATCTCATAACTATCCTTTGACACTGCCTAAAAAATGGAATTAGAAATTATAGAAAATACAATATAATGTAAGCTACTTTTAAAAAAAACATCATTCCATGAACTTAAATCTAAATAGAATAATGATCTTGTATGATTCCAAACCTATTCAGAAATATGATCTTGAATGCACTCCGTCAACTCGGCCCGAACCTCATCAATTTGATCACGAGAGTAACATGTTTTTGTGAACTGTGAACACAGACAAATTAAATTGGCGAGTGGTTAATGGGAAAAACAATCAACACTGATCACTTTGCAATTCTAAATAGTTAATGTCAAAGAATTTGAGATAAGCTTAATATAGTTACTATTGATCTCAGTGAATCTCTCTCGATAGTCTCAACTTCTTCAATAATTTGTTTCATGTATCTCATCACAAAAAAACCGCATTGTTTTGCATCCGGTTGTTGAGGAGCCTATATATGGTAATTATTGTCAAATAGTTAACGAAAATTATACACATTCCAATATATGTTAAACAAAAGTATACATACCTTAACTACTTCCCACTTAGCATTTTTTCTCCCTTTCCTTCCCTTGGTAGAATTAAACAAGCGTAATGCCCTTCATACGTTATGAATATTTGTTATATAAAATTTATATTAAAATATAAATTTACTGACAGAAATCTGAACTCACATTTCCATTACGTATTTACAATCATCATCTCGAATGCGGGAACTAAGGGAATCCAACACATAAATAGTATCCTTGTAAGGTTCAATTACACTGAGAATCCAATGGAAACTAGGCAAAGACATATGGTTAGATCATAAAATTTAATAAATTAGCGAATGGAAGCATTTTAAAGTAAAGTTTTATTTTGCACTTACCCGACATTACATGGCACCAAAACAATTTCATCTGATGATGCACCGATTAGCCTATCAGCTAAAAGAGTTGCCCTTTGGTTCAGCGTTTCAAGCTTAGCTGTTTTGTCTTGTGCCATTTTTGCTAGAAATGGGATTTTGTGGGGATTCCTAAATCTGAATTTCTTTGTAGTGTTATCTTTCAGCTTCTTTTTATACAGACACCTATCAATGCAAAGAAAATAAAATTAAGATACGAAACAATAATGTAAAGCAAACATAAGGATCACTCATAATGTATCATTAATGAATATAAAACATCATCTGTGAAGAAAATGTTTCTGAAATTGCTTAAATAATTTCACTTACCATATGTAGGCAACGATCAAATTTACTGAAATTGGCTCCAAATGATACAAAGAATTTATATCCTCAAGGTCCAGAAAAAGTTCACAATCTTCATCAAAAACTTCATTATCTAAACGCAGTGATATACACCTTCCTCCATCTAGAGCATGCTTACTGTAACAATATAACATATGTAATGATCTTGGGACACTTGTTGACAAACTAGGTTTCTTTTATGGTTGTTCAAACTTCTTCCTTCCAGGCTTCTAATAATATCAAATGTAAACAAGTTAGATAGCTAGGTTGAATAATAATACAGTCACAATTTAACTTGAACTATAATAACTCATATACCTTCTCTTGCTTCACAATCTACTGTTCAGGCCAAGCCACAACAAATCCTATGGCATCACCAATGACTTCACATTCACTTGGAATTGGATATGGCAAACGAGCTGATTTGTCCACTGCTTGATCAATGGAGACTCGAATGCAATTAATGGGAAATGGAACACCATGAAGCATTTTATCCTGTCCATTGAAACCAACAATTGTACCATATGCAGCAATATTTGTGGCAGATTCCAATGTCAGCGCAACTGATTAACCCTAAAATATAAAAAGGCATTTCGATTATTTTCAGTTTATAACGCTATACTAAAAATGAATATAACTATAACTTTGCTTTTATTATACCTGTAACACATCATCTTTACGGATAATCTGTACATCATCTTCGTCAATATTCATCTGATGAAACTTCACCGAGCAACTACCTTTGTCATCAATTGAATTTTCCCATGCACCCCTTTTATGCATCATAGCTTCAAGTTTTTGGATGCGTACATCTTGTTGTGAAATTTGCATCTTCGCCTCCTGCATCTCCCTTTTATGCTCAGCGATTATTTCTAGGGTAACATCAAATTTCTTCCTTGTTCTAGGAACATTGAAATAGATTGTTGGGTTGATATGACCTCCTATACCCGCACGCGGCCAGCAATTTCTTGAGTATCAAGTGCCTTGGTCAGAATATCCTCTTTTGGTCCTTCAATTTGCAGCTTACCCTCCCTCTTTTGTTGTATATATTCATCCTGTTATGCAACATTAAAAGAAATTATTATTATACAAGGTATCATTTTATTAAATTTACAGGTTTTATGTATTGTTAATTTGCTTACAATCTTGTGGACTGTGTTCACCAAATCTTCTCCTTGAAACTCTCCTCCTTTGTTGGCGCGTCCTTTCTTCCACATAATTAATAACTCTGTTGATGTCTTTATCATCACATAATTCATTCGCCTACAACAAAGAAAAATCAAATGACAAATGTGAAATAATTTTATGTGAATCATTTGGAATGGTTCTTAAAGGAAATATAGTTTACAAATACTTACAATTTCTTCAGCAAAGCATGCATATCCTTTGCGTGAGAGTCGATGAGGATATCTATTCTTTTTCCTCCGCTCTTTATTATCATCACTGAGTTTCTAGTTATTTCAAGCATGGGATATATCAAATTTGAATAATACATAGTGACTTTTGGTCGAACAGTTTCAAAAGAAAATATATTAAGAAACTTACAATGAATTCTTCTGAAATCCGACTAATGACAAACGCACGCCAATCTTCTCTTGTAATTTTAAAGCCAACAGGTGGCTCATTCAGCTCCTCAGGTTTGTCACGCCTGCTCATAATGAATTTTTGGGTGAGATGGGTTTTGTATTGCCTCCACTTACTGTTTGCAGATCTCAAACATCCCTTTTTCCACCTTGAATCCACATTATACATCAACTGTACATCACATAAGTGGAAAACATTAATAAGATTAACACAAACAATATTAAATATATATAATTAGAAGGTAAAGATTATAATTGTTAAAAATTGCTAACTTACATTCACTGATTCCCATATTAATTCTTTACTAGCAGCTGGGACATGCTTCCGTGTCTTGTATTTAATATTAATTTTTTGCCGAGCCAGCACACCAATGTAACTTTGCATCGCTATAGCAGCTGGTCCTATCGGTTGTCCTAATTGATTGAATGACACATCCTTTCGAATACCTTGCATTCTTTGCTTCGAAAGCTTATCTAACTGTGTCCGACCTCTAGAAGTTCTTGAGGTGGTGGTTTCTTTGGAATCCGCCACTCTATCAACCTCGCAACTCTGTTCAATGTCATCTATTCTGACTTCTTTGCCCTTATTCTCCAACTTAGCAATTTGGCTTATTCTTTTACTCTTCCGAACTGACTGACCACCTTCACAACTTGCTTTAGTAGATGCCATTGATCTGTAACAACTTATACTGAGCAACATAAGTTGTAGTTAGCGACATGCATAAACTCACAGCAACATGATAAATTAAACGATAAAAGCACAACAATATGATAAATTTACAGCAACAAGATTAATTTACAGCAACAAACTCACAACAGTATGATAAAAATTGAAAGATAATAGCAGAAACTTATATTGTCCACATAATTATCCCCACAGGTTAAATGTTTACAAACTTATATTCAAAAGTAGAAATTGTGTAATTAAATATTGTCAATCCAACTTCCATCACAGTCTTCACGAATACATGGCGGTTCATTATCATCTTCTCCGTCAATATCCATTGATGCTAACCCCTACTAAAACATTGATAGTGGATAGCAGTGTCCTCTAACTCTTCGCCTTGTAGGTATTCAAAGTACTCTCTGTTTGGTGTTGCAAGTACAACACTCCATAAAGGATCTTCAGGATCTTCAATATAAAATACTTGCTTTGCTTGGCTAGCCAGGATAAAAGCATCAGATTTGAATCCAAGTCTATTGAGGTTTACCAATGTGAAACCAAGATCATCTACTTTAATACCGTTATTATGCTCCACCCAATTACATTTAAACATTGGAATTTGAAATTTATGGTAATCAACTACCCATATTTCTTCTATAACTCCATAAAAAACCATATCTGACACAATAGGTTTTTTATCTTTTGCACTTGCAACTTGCATTGTCTTTAATGAAAATTTTGGTATATATCAGATCTAAAATAGATACATTTCTATTAATGAAAGACTCCATCTATGTACAGTTATTACACAAAATACAAAGCCCTTCTAATTGAGATAGCCAACTCCCAGATCCACTGACCTCAGTATTTTACATGATAAAAAAAATTCACTTTTAGTCACTCTGAAAAGAAAAAGGATGATTGTTTTCTTTGATAAGCAAAGTTGGAATTCATACTATGGATCAGGTTCGCTCTTGACAGAATTGTCAAAGCCCTTTATGTAATGTGTGCGCTTCCAGTTTCAACTGTAAATCTATGTGACAATATCTCCTACATTAAGTTGATGCAAGTTAAAAGCTAGTTTCACCTTCATAGAATACTGACAAAATGGTTTCTTGATTTTAGATATGGGTGATCTAGGCACACACAACCTACAGCAATTATGTAACCCAATATAGGCTAACAATTTTTTTAAAAAATTAAAACAATGGGTAGATTCTCTGTTCTCCAAGTTCACTATGAATTCATCAAAGTTGTAATTCTTTACTAAAATGTAAATGTAATAAAAAAAAAGATGTCATCCTTCAAAATTTCAATCCGCTGTCTTTTTGTTTTACATGATCATTTTGTTTTGTGATTAGTAATCTTCATGAGGTAAATACAATCAAAGTTATCTTCTTGTTGCATTTTGTAGTTTATTCTTGTGATCATCTTATTTCTTTTATTTCATTCGTAGATTCTTAGAACACCTGATCTAGTACACCTAATAGCATACTGTTGTACTTCCAGGTTTGGGTTGCAACAGACACTGGGAATCTGGAAGTAGCATACATTCCATTTCAGAAACCCTTAAGGATTTCGGAAACCCTAAACTGGAAAATGCCTAGGGTTTTAGAATCTATCGATCTTACTCCCAAAGCGGTAAGAGAGAAGTGTGATTCGAGGAGGATGTACCTTGGTGTAGTAATTTGCAACCCCCTTCTCCCCGAGCGTCACCAGCAGAAGCTTGAAATCTGACCGCCACAGAGTCAGAACGTCGGCGACTGCGAGAGAGAGAGATGGAGAGGGTAGTGGCGAGCGTCGTGATGCTGCCGCTGGGGTTCAGTTTCCACTCGACGGACGAAGAGCTCGTGGAGGATACTTCTTGGTGGTGAGCTAGGAGAAGATGTATGTTCACCAGATCGTACACAATGTCGATTTCGTGGAGAGGAGAGGATGAGGGAGGTGGCAATGAGGGAGGTGGAGGGAGGTGGAGGGAGATATTTCGCGGAGAAAAGAAGCGTGGAGAGATTTTTCGCGAGCCGCCGAGGGTTGGCAATGAGCGAGGTGGAGGGAGGGGATGTGTTTTTTATTTTAGCGGGAAATACGACAACGCTTTTAAAAAACGCTTTTGTAACAGCATTGTCTTTCATCCGAAACCACAACACTAAGCACATCGCATCATTATAAAACGTTGTCGTTATTAAAAAGTAAAACACATAGACAACGCTGTTCACTAAAAACGTTGTAAAACAAAAAAAGACAACGTTTTTTTTAAAAAACGTTGTCGATTGGGCGTTGTTGATTGCAAAAATTCTTGTAGTGATTAATTAGTGACCCAAATTACTCCTCCTATTTTGAGGACACTAAAAGATATAATTTTGAGGATGAGGAGGATATGGAACTATCTAAGATCAAGGTCATAATTAATAAAAATTACAAAAGTTCAAATAAATCTGAATTGTTAGAAAAATTTGAAAAGATAGATAAAGATGAAGCAGAAATTTTCGAAATAATGAAAATGATGAACTTAAATCCATAATTATTAATAAAACAAATTAATTCAAATAAATTCAATTAATTCAACAATTATTAATAATTCAATTAATTCAAATAATTCAAATAATTCAATGAATTCAATTAATTCAAATAATTAAATTAATTAAATTAATTCAAATAATTCAATGAATTCAATTAATTCAAATAATTAAATTAAATTAAAACTTAAATTATATTCAAATTAAATTCAATTTAAATCTTAATTAAATCCAAATTAAATTCAAATTAAATCTTAATTAAATTCAAATTATATTCAAATTAAATCTTAATTAAATTCAAACTAAATCTTAATTAAATACAAATTAAATTCAAATTAAATCTTAATTAAATTCAAATTAAATCTTAATTAAATTCAAATTAAATCTTAATTAAATTCAAACTAAATCTTAATTAAATTCAAATTAAATTCAATCTAAATCTTAATTAAATTAAAATTAAATCTTAATTAAATTCAAATTAAATCTTAATTAAACTCAAATTAAATTCAAATTAAATCTTAATTAAATTTAAATTAAATTCAAATAAATTAAATTAATTCAACAATTATTAATAATTCAAATAATCAATGAATTCAATGAATTCAAATTAATTAATTCAAATAATTCAAATAAATTCTATTAATTCAAATAATTCAATTAATTCAATAAATTCAAATTAATTCTTAAATTAAATTAAATTAATTCAAATTAAATTAAAATTAAATTAAATTCAAATCAAATCAAATTCGAATTAAATTAAATTAAATTCAACTTGATTAATTTAAACTTCAATTAATTCTTGATTAACTTAAATCCAACTAAATCTTAAATAATTAAACTCGAACTAAACTAAAACCTTACCTAAACCGCAATAATTAATTTAATAAAATTAAATATGTCAAAGTGGGTTGACATATTCGCGGGTTCACGACATGTATCAAATCGGGAATTTGATACATCTTTAGAAACGTAATTAAAATGCTTTGGACTTGTTTGACTCATGCATAATTGTCATGCCATGCATTTGCTAATTCCTTTAAATATATGACATGTCATTCATATTTAAATTTTATGCATATATTAGAACGGCTATAGGAAAAAGAATAATTGAAACTTGATCAACCTAGTATTGGGTGGCGGTGAGATGATAGTACGTTAGAGAAGCCTCTTCTAATAAGATCAAGTATACACTACTTGGTCTCTTAGACTGATGAAACTAGCCGAAGCTACCGATCCAAGATCCAAACTAGTTAGACCAGAATTTTTCAAAAAGTAATTTTGAAAATGAAATTTCATTAAAAGACTTTGTCAAGGAAAGGGTTGATGATCCAATAAGGCTACGGCCAAAGAAGGTCTAGTGCCTCGCCAAGACCTGGAAGCCAATTTTTGAAATTCAAATTCAAGTTACTTCTTGTCAAATTCAAATCTAACATAAGCTTCAATTAAATCTTAGAGTTAATAATAAATTAAGAAAAATGAGTTAAACATCTCACAATACACCTATAAGGCAACCATGCTTGTTGTATTGCTACATATAAAATGGGTGAGATGTTAAGGACTAATTAATTGAAAAATATTTTTCAAAATTGTTTTTCAAAATTGTTAGAATATCTTCCTAAAAATATATTTTCAAAATAGTGCTTCAACATAATAATATTTTTATGGAATTCATGCTTGTCTGATTGAATATACATATTATATGTTTTCAAAAATTATATCCTTTTAAAAAAAAATTGTTTGACTCACGCAATTAGACATAAGCCTCTTAGGACAACACTAAAGTTCCTTAAGGCACTTAAATAGAGTCAAACGATATCGGGTACAGGGGGAGTGCTTTTCATTTTTTTTTAAAATGGTTTTCGAAAACTGCACTTTAAACATTACTATTATTTGAAAATGCTTTTCGAAAACTGTGCTTTAAATCATTATCACTTGTGTTTTCGAAAAAGGTTTATGTTGTCTGTCTCTTTGACCTTGATAAACTCTAAAGACACAGAGGAAAGGTTCACTTCATGATCTTTATGACTCCTAGGATGTGTCAAATTTAGGGGGAGTCTGAGTCAAAAGAAGAATCTCAGAAAGTTTTTTTTAATCAATTATTTTGAAATTATTAGATAATTCCTTTGATTTGAATCAAACCTTAAGACTCAGAGGAAGAATACTTGTGGTCAACAAGCTTCCCAGGACTGGGTCAAGTTTAGGGGAAGGTCAAATTAAAAGAATTATAACATGTTTTCATATCTTCAAAATCTTGCTAAAAATCTAAGTCTTTCAAAATACTATTATTTTATTTGTCAGAATTTGTGTGACTTATGAAATTATTTTTGAAATAATATTTACTTGGGTTGGAGAATTTCCAGGACACTTAGGAAATGTCCTTGTAGTTAACAAGGGTTCCTAGGATGGTGTCAGACTGGAAGATAAACCAAGTCAAGTAAAAATTGGGTCCTCAAAAGTTCACACATTTTTTCAAAATGTACTAGCATATATTTTTAAAAGTACTATCATTTTTTGACAAAATTCTATTTTCAGAAAAATATAATAATAATATTTACTTGAGTTTGAAGAATTTCCAGGGCACTTAGGAAAATGTCCTTGTAGTTAACAAGGTTTCCTAGGATTGTGTCAGACTGGGAGAGAAACTTAGTCAAGTAAAATATTATGGTTTCAAAGTGTAATATTTTTCAAAAGTACTTAATTTTGTAAAAATTCAATGTATTTTTCAAAAGTATTTAATTTTTCAAAAAAATTCAATACATCGTTCAAAGGTACTTATATTTTTCACAAATTACAAATCTTTCAAAAGTACGTACTTGCATTTTTGTTAAAGATCATAATAATTTTCATAGTAATTGTACTTTTCAAAGCACATAGCATTTTTCAAAATTATGCATTTGTCAAAAATGCAATATATCATTCAAAATACAATGCTTTCAAAATTTTGCACTAAGTATTTTCAAAAAGAACCAAAGGTTTTTATTGTTGGTGCAAGTATTTTTTTTTAGTTTTTTTTGATGTGTGACAAAGGGGGAGAGGTGTGCTTAAGTTAGAAAAAAAATTTCTCCCAAAGATAAAAAATGTAGCTTCAAAAATTATACCATTTTTTTGTTTTTTTTATCCCAAGAATAGTAAGTTAGCCCCTTCAACCAATCTAACTTAAGTTATTGTCAAACATCAAAAAGGGAGAGATTGTTGGTGCAAGTTGCATCAATGATGTTCTCCTTTAAGTATTTTAATGTTTGACAATACACTTAAGTCAGTGATACATTGAACAAACAAAGGGGAGCAAAGGAGAAGTAACCTAAGTTGAAGAAAAGTCCTAGTTAACCTAGGCACTAAGTCCTGATCGAGGATTGGGCACTAAGACCTGGTGAGTGAAGCTGGGCACTAAGTCCTGGCAAAGGGCTGAGCACCGAAGACCTGCTCGGAAGGTGGGCACTAAGTCCTGGTCGGGGACTGGGCAAGAAGACCTGGCCGAGGGTTGGGCACTGAAGACCTGGTTCGGGGAATTGGGCACGAAGACCTGGCCGAGGGTTGGGCACCTAAGTCCTGGACCTAGGGTTTGGGCACGGAGTCTTGGTCCGAGGGACTGAGCAACTTAGCTGAGCGATGACTAAGGATAGGAGTAGAGACGGGTCAGGGTTTGGGCGTCTCGATGTCCGGAAGTGTCGGAAGCTAAGCAAAAGTCCACCCGAAGGACTGGGTGGCAACTGGCTCCTGAAAGGAGTAGGTGGAAGGTGCGTTCTCGGGGGTGAGAACTTGCGTCGGTTTGACCTAGGGTTTCGTGGAGATCTGAAGTCCGAACCAAGTCCTTAAGGCTAATATTATATGTATATGTGCTTTGTGTTTCTGTATCTTGCAGGTACCAAGATTGGAAGACAAAGCAGGCGGCTGGAGGCCCTGAAGCAGGGCGCCCCCATCAGTGGGGGGCCCCCATGCATCCAGGGCGCCCCCATTGATGGGGGCGCCCAAGACAAAGAGTGAAAATGCAGTTTAAGTGTTGAAGGCAGAATAGGTGTCAAGTGGGGCGCCCGGAGCGTCCGGGGCGCCCGGGTTCAAAGCTGTTTTGCTGTTTCGAGGTCGAAACATAGGATAAGCCTTCACGAGGGTGCCCGGGAGGTTCGGGGCGCCCTGGTCAAAGGCTTTATCAGCTGCGGCGAGGTCGGCGCAGGGATAAGGGTTGACCGGGTTTATTGGGGTGCCCCCAACGTCCAGGGCGCCCGTATGAAGCCTATATAAGGGGTTTCGACCCCTCTACTTCAAACACAACTTCTAAGTGACATTCTGATCATTCTGACCGACGACAACGCGCTAAAGACGAGGCTCTACGGCTGGGAGGCTCCAGGAGGAAGTGTGCGGCACTTCGGAGGTCCAGATCGGCCGAGCTTCAACTTTGTTTTGTTCGGTTTGTATTTAATTTTCCGTACTTAATTTTCTGTACTTGTGCTTGTACTTCTACACTGTAAGACGGGTTTTCTCCGCCTCCGGAAATTCCGGAAAGGAGACCAATAGTGGACTCACGCCGAGTTCATAGGCCTTGGACGTACTGACCCTGGGGGGTTGGGAACCAAGTAAATAAATCCCGTTGTGTCCCTGTGTATTGCTTTTATTTTGTTTATTCACTTTTCCACTGTGCTACTAACGTTCTATGTTCAGAACGATCCGAGTTTTTCTACGAAGTTTCCGCGAGAGTTTTTCACGGTCGATATTCACCCCCCCTCTATCGACGGCACCGGTCCTACATAAACTACCAATCATGCTCCTATATTGCTTTGAGTCTACCATTTTACCTTCAAGATCACTATCCATTTTGACATTTGTTCCTATAGGGGTAGATGCTACCTTAGCATTTTCTAGGCCAAATTTCTTAATGATTTCCCTAGCATATTTAGTTTGATATACATGAGTCCCTTCATTTATTTGTTTAACTTGTAATTCCAAAAAGAATGTCAACTCTCCCACAAGACTCATCTCAAATTCATTTTCCATGCATTTAATAAACTCATGGAGAAATTCACTATTTGTGAAACCAATGATAATGTCATCCACATATACTTGGGCCACAAAGATGTCCTTATCCTTAGATTTTAGGAATAGAGTTGGATCAATTGTACCTCTCCTAAAACCCTTAGATACTAAGAATGATGAAAGCCTTTCATACCAAGCCCGGGGAGCTTGTTTCAATCCATACAAGGCTTTTCTTAGTTTATAGACATGCCTAGGGTAATTTGGGTTTTCAAACCTGGGTGGTTGTTCTACATATACCTCTTCCTTAATGACCCCATTCAGGAATGCTGACTTCACATCCATTTGGTGAAGTGTGAAACCCATGTGAGTGGCATAAACTAACAAAATCCTAATAGACTCTAATCTAGCTACGGGGGCATATGTCTCATCATAGTCAAGACCCTCTACTTGATTAAACCCCCTAGCTACCAACCTAGCTTTATTTCTAGTTATCTTTCCTTGATCATCTAGCTTGTTCCTAAAGACCCATCTAGTGGTGACAATGATACAATCATTTGGCCTAGGAACCAACTCCTATACTTCACTCCTTTCAAATTGATTTAACTCCTCTTGCATAGCTAAGATCCAATCCACATCACCTAATGTCTCATTAATAGATTTTGGTTCTAATTGAGAAATCAAGGCAATTTGACTACTTTGTTCTCTAAAGTAAGACCTAGTCCTCACCCCTTGAGTGACATCACCCACTATTTGGTCAATGGGGTGATCTTGGTGATACCTTAAGGGCCTAGAGGTTATGAGTTCATTAACTACATAATGTTCATCCTCTAATGAACTCCTCTCTCACCCTTGATCATTGCCCCCTAAATGTAGGTCTTTAATTTCTTGGGTAAGGGGTTGACTTTCTTCTATATCCTTATCAATAGAAGATTTCCTAGGGTAGGTACTAGTAGTCTCATCAAAATCCACATTTGAAGACTCCTCAATTACCTTAGTCCTTTTATTATATACTCTATATCCTCTACTAGTGGATGAATAACCAACCAAGATTCCCTTATCCGCTTTAAATTCAAATTTCCTTAACTCATCCTTGGTGTACAAAATGTACACTTTACATCCAAAAATCCTAAAGTAATGAACTTGTGGAATTCTCCCATTCCACAACTCAAATGATGTTTTTCCTAAAAACCTATGAATTAATACCCGATTTTGGATGTAACAAGCGGTATTTACCATTTCGGCCCAAAGTAGCTAGGAAGCAAATATGCATTAAGCATAGTCCTAGCGGCCTCTTGTAGGGCTTTATTTCTCCTTTCTACTACACCATTTTGTTGAGGGATCCTTGGGCATGAAAATTCATGCTTGTACCCATTTTCTACACAAAATTATGAGAAGATTGAGTTTTGGAACTCCCCACCATGGTCACTCCTAATTCGATTGATTTTAAGGTGTTTCTCATTTTCAACCCTCTTACTAAAACCTATAAAAATGTCTAAGGTATCATCCTTATGTTTCATGAAAAATACCCAAGTAAATCTAGAAAAATCATCTACAATAACCAAACAATATTTACTCCTTACTAGTGAGGGAGTGCTATGACAATCAAATAGATCCATATGTAATAATTCTAAAGGTAAAGTAGTGCTAGTTAAGGTTTTACCTTTGTGTGATGACCTAGTTTGCTTACTCTCTTGGCATGCATCATACATTTGGTCTTTTCATACTTGATCATGGGAAGCCCCTTCACCAACTCCTTCTTGGCAACTCTTACAATGTTCTTCATGTTGATGTGCCCAAGTTGTCGGTGCCACAACCATCCTTCTTCTTCTTTAGATATGAGACACTTAGGCAAATTGTTAGAAGTATAAGCAAGATTAAGATAGTAAAGATTAGCCTCTCTATATCCTTCTAGCATAACACTTTCGGATACATTTTGTTTAATTAGACACTTTCTAGCATGAAACTCAACCCTATATCCCACATCACAAAGTTGACTTACACTAAGTAAATTAAACTTCATTCCTTTAATTAAAAGAACTTTGTGGATAGTGATTGTAGGAGATACTTCAATGGTGCCCCTACCAATTATTTTGAGTTTCCCACTATTTTCGAAAGATACGGTGTCTTCTTTTAGATAGCTAATAGTGGGAACTTGCTTACATCTCCAGTCATGTGCCTTAAACACCCGCTATCTACTATCCACATATTTGAGGCTCCCTTCACCTTCACCTATACAACATGGAAAACATAAGCTTTTGGTACCCAAATCTTAGTTCCACAAGCATCATTTAAATATTTCTTTGGTACCCAAGCCTTCTTTGCATTTCCCTTAACACTTAGTCTCCTAGAGGTACCCTTTCTACCCATAAGTGAAACAAAGGCTACCTCCTTGGTTTTTAGCCTATAACCTATCCCGGCTTTGTTATACACGGCTCTTTGGCTATTTATTATCATATCAAGGTTGCTAGAGCCAACTTGAAATTTCCTAAGTGCCTTGGTGAGGTCCTCTATCTTTTCTCTTAGTTCCCTATTTTCTTTTTCAAAACATGCATCATTTGAAACAATAGAGGGAACATGCAAATTGTCCTTAAGTTTTATTGATTCTAATTTAAGCATGCAAACTTCATTCTTTAATTCCTTAACTTTCCTCCTAGCCTTAGCCAAATCAACATTTGTACTAGTAATAATTTTGATAAGAGTAGAGGAGAGTAAGCTATATACCTCACTTACCGAAGCCTCGGAGTCGGATGATGAACCTTCACTTTCATCTTCACTACTAGAACTCCTCTCATCATCGGATGACTCCAAGTTGTCCACTCCCATTAGTGCGAAGTGGGACACATGTTCTTCTTCCTCCTACGAAGATGATGGATCATCCCAAGTAGCTTTGAAGCTTGTGGCATTCTTCTCTTTTCCCTTCGATTTCTTCTTGTCACCCTTCTTCCTATCCTCCTTCTTCTCTTCACTTCTCTTTAGTTGTGGACACTCATTCTTCATGTGTCCCTCTTGGTGGCAATTATAGCAAATAATGTCCTTTCCTTTGCTCTTGCTCTTTGAACCTTTCCTAGCATAAGACGTTAGAAAAACTTTTAAAGGCTCTATGCATTTTCCTTACCACGAAAGCTTCTTGGTCGCTATCCATTGAAGTGCTTGACTCCTCCGAGTCGGATGATGATGAATAAACGACCTTCTTCTTTTTCTTTTCCTTTTCTATAATGAATGCTACACCTTTTTCTTTAGATGAAATGCTAGCTTGCTCATGTAACTCAAACTCACAAAACAAATCATCTAACTTTACCATAGAAAAATCCCTTGAAACATTGTAGGCATCAACCATTGATGCCCACAGTGTAGTCCTAGGGAATGATTGTAAAACATACCTCACAAGATCGCGGTTCTCAACCTTCTCACCAATTACATGTAGCTCGTTGATAATTTCTTTTACCCTTCCATGTAGTTGGCTAACCGTCTCGTTGGTCTTCATTGATAGTGATTGTAGTTGAGCCACCAAGAGGTCCTTCTTTGTCCTCCTTGACTCGTTTGAACCTTCGTTGAGCTCGACTAGCTTCTCCCATAATTCCTTGGCGCTCTTGAAAGGCCCCACCTTGTTGAGTTGTTCCTTTGATAATCCGCATTGAAGCGTTGTGGCGGCCTTCGCGTTTGCTTGCGCCTTCTTCATGATTTCCTTTGTCCAAGTTCTAATTGGTAGTGACTCTCCTCTTTCATTGACGGGTGCATCGAAGCTCTATACAGTACTCATCCAATTTTCAATATCGTTCATTAGGAAGTACTCCATCCTACCTTTCCAATAGGCGAAGTCGTTTCCATCGAAGAATGGTGGCTTTGCGGTGCTATAGCCCTCTTGAAATGAAATTTCTTGTTACTCCGGTCAACGGTGAGTTCTCCTGAAGCGAACCGGCTCTGATACCACTTGTTAGATCGTGGAGCTTGCTAGAGGGGGGGGGGGGGTAAATAGCACTTTTTCGAACTTTCTCTACAAGATTGTTAGCATAATACAAATAATATAATAAAAATGTAAGATCCAATACTAACTCACAGATTTTACTTGGTATTCACCCCGAAAGGTGACTAATCCAAGGATCAACGCACGAGCACACACTCCACAATGAAAATCTCTTTCAAGGTGGAGAAAACCTTTACAAGGTTGTCTTCTTCCTCTTTACAAGATGAAAATAAACACGAGAGGAAGATTTAAGCACTTCTTACACTAACAACACTTTGGTACAATAAAGGACCGTACCTTCCTCGTGCCAAAAAGTCCTCTTTAAATAAGACTAAAGGACAACTCCATGAGTTGTCCAGCCCGACATCAGTCGACTGCCCCTGGGGCAGTCGACTGGTCTAGCCTTAATTGCTAGCCAACGGCTAACTCAACGGCTATATTTCGGGGTTACCAGTCGATTGCCCCTGGGGCAGTCGACTTGTCCGGGGTCTCAAACATTCTGTGAGTTTGAGAATTGGCTGGCAGTCGACTGTCTTTCTACCAGTCGACTGCCCAGCCTATACAATCTCTCTTTCTCACTCTGAAGACCCTCCTTCATGTGTGCCTTCAAGTACACTCCCTTGGCTTGCCCCTTGAAGTCCTCTTCCACCGGCTATCGTCCCTCGGATGCGCACACAAGCCTTCCCTTGGCTTGTCTCCATGCCACCCTTCACGTGTGCCCTTTGAAGTCTACTTCTTGGCTCACCCTTGGAGTCCTCCTCCCTCAGCTCTCGTCCCTCGGATAGGTTCTCCATGTGTGATTCTCCAAGTCCTGCAAACTCAATCACACATATTAAATAACAAGATAACACCCTAACTTTAAAGATGTTGACACACACATCAAAACTATGATCTTCCCGATCATCCTTGGGTCGATTGCCCCAACAATCCTGTTACGAAGCGAGGTGGTGGTCCCAAGGGCGAGATGGTCCTCCAGGGATCACGAGACCGCTGAGGATGGCCGTGAAGCTGACTCGCTCTTGTCCTGCAAGACAGAGACCATTAGAACTCGCCGGAAAAAGTCCCTGGCCAGACACTTCGACGGTCAAGTCAGTACTCGACGGTGGCAAGCGAATGGAAAGCAATAGAACAGTAAACAATGCACTATTGCGCGTACCTGAGAGATGCAGAGTGAAGAGGCTTATATAGCTGGGGAAGCTGACAGCTCCTGCCGCACCTGCCACCTGTTGCCATATAGCGAGGACAAGGTGATGCATGCCCAAAGGTGGCAGGATAAAGTATTGCATACTGGGTTAAGGAAAGGGGCACTGTCAACTTAATGGCCAATGCCATTTGGCACCGCTCGGTCTGACACCTGTGTATGTGGTCATAGTACGGGGGACATGGTATGGCAGGCAGATCAAGCCATCAGCGGGATATCCGTCGTTTGGGCCAGGGTGGCGCCAGTCCTGTGCCGACCCCGTACTGCTTCGGGTAGTCTGATGTCAGAGAGTGGTTGTTTTGCATGCTAGGACATGTTAGGGTTGACTGAGGACCCTTAAAAGGAAAGTGTCGACTAGGGGCACTGAGTAATCGAGGCCGACTGAGGGCATGTGATGAAGGTGCCGACTGGGGCACTGAGTAACGAGGTCGACTGAGGGTCTGAGATGAAGGTGCCGACTGGGGCACTGACTGTGATAGATTGGCTAAAGCTTCCTCGGGCTTGAGCTTACCCCAGGAGCGTGGGCGGCCACGCGTCGGCTGGGAGCCAAACCTAGAGGGGTAATAGATTGAGTTAGACATTATATGAATGCACGGGACGCCACGTGTCTCACTGGGAACCTCCGGAGAGGAGCGCGGGGTCATGCCCGCGAGAGAGTCTAGACGATGACCTGGGCCTATCCCTTCGTATTCCCGAGGGAGCTAGACCAGGTCGCCTGTATGGGCCTTCCATCCCACGGGCTCCCGAAGCCCGTAGATCTATCCTCTGCTGACTAGGCGCCAGGCTGCCGGGCCAGGCTACACATAAGCTGGTCCGGGATCATAAGCATCCCCCTCAAGTCTAGTCGAAGGAGACACACAGTCCGACTGGCCGAACCCTGACTCTGGCCTGAGCCTGGCGCACCCGAGTGATCAGGTTTTGTGGTCAGCCGTCAAGATCGACCCTGCCTGGACGACTCATCCACTAGGTAACTTGTCTCTTCGAAAACCTTCTCGCCTTCTTTCCGCGACATCATTGCGTATATTTTCTTTTATTGTCGCCTTAATGACCCAGGGCTCACCTCCCCAAGCCATTTTTGCCCGTATGACGAGGGATATGCCATCCCTCTTCGCGAATGCTCGACCCGCACGTGTGACCTGCCATCTCGAGAACTATCCGAGCTTGATCAGACAGCTCCGGCACGGTCCCGCGTTCCTCCCAGCTCGCCATCAGACGACTGGTATCCTTCTTCTGACCCTATAAATAGGCTTCTCACCCCGTTGTTCTTACCATTGCATCTTAACCTCAACACCGTTCTCCCGCCGCTTTGAGCTCCGCTAGGGTTTCGGCAGCCTTTCCCCTCCGACTTTCTTCTCCGGCGGTTGTTTGCTCCAGTTAGTTTCCTCTCTCTTTGCGATCTAATGGACTCCCCTTCTTCATCCTCCTCCCCTTCTCCGCCATGGTATTTGACCATGATAACTGATCTTACTGCTTCCGACTTGGAGCAAATTCAATCGGACTTCTTGATCCCCTCTGACCACCAGATGCGTCTGCCCAAATCAACCGATCGACCCAACTCTACTCCGTTGGGCTATTTCACTTTGTCTCGAGACCACATGCAGGCCGGTCTCCGATTTCCCATCCATCCCTTCATCTCCTCTATCTGCGAATACTTCTATATTCTCTTACCCCAACTGGCCCTGAACGCCATACATCTGATGTGTGGCTCGGCCATTATCTTTGCCTTGTATAAAATTCCCTTACAGCCCGAGCACTTCCATTCGGGTAACTTCTTCTTCCAAGCCCGAGCTAAAGCCTCTTTCCTCCTGAAACTTTCCTCCTCCAATAAAGGATGGAAAGAGCGTTACTTTTTCATTAAGCCTACCTCGGCCCCGAGCTAACCCTCAGCCTGGGTCGAGGAGCTTCCTTCCTTCACCCCCCTTTCCAAAAACTATCACACCTCTGCAGCCTATCAGTCGGTCACAGCCGAGCTAGAAGGTAGGCACTTCCACGGAGTGCATTTGCTAAGGGAGGAGATTCTTTCCGCCTTCGGCCTCAGCCCCATGCCAACTCCACCGTTGTCCGTAGTCGGTAAGCATGACGATATCTCCCTTGAACATTCTTTAACTCTGACTGAGCTCATGTTACTCTTGTAGTTTCCACGATGTTGTCCGCCTCCCTAAAGGAAGGCTTCAGACTGGACGAGGCCGAGCTGCAGACCCGGATTGCGACCGAGCTGGCCACAAGGGGAGGTGCCCCGGCGGAGGCGCCTCGGCGACCCCGACTCCGACCTTCCAGGAGTCAGCGCTCGCTGCTTTTGAGTCAGCGCCCCCAACAGCTACCAAGCCACTTACTCCTTCCAAACACCGACGAGCATCTTCCCCAACAGGAGCCTCATCCCATCCTTCTTCCAGCAAATGCTTGGAGAAGAAGAAGAAGAAAACAACTCCCAACTCGGGAACTTCCCCTACCTCCACCGCCATTGTTCTTGTTGCTGCCCCTATCGCCGATCCTCCCGCCATTATACTTGCTGCCAACCCCGTCGCCAATTCCCCCATAATTATGCCTGCGACCGACCCCCTCCGTCTCCTCTGCTGCTCCTGACCGGTCACTACCTGAGGGGTCAGGGACCCCATCCATTGGGGAGCCAGTCGACCTTCCGATGATGCACCTTCTGGTGCCCACCTGGTCCGACTGTCATTTGAAGATGCCGCAGGGCGAGCTACCCGACCAGCACCAAGATATCCGTATGTATGGGTCGGTGGCCGACCGTTATGCGCAAGGACTCGAGGAGTCCTACTTTCGGGGGTCTCGCAGCAAGGCCGACGCCTTCTTCCTCAAGGCCACTCAGGTATGTCCAGGATCTATTCCTTCCCTCCTCAAGTATTCTGTTTTCCAACCCTAAGGTTTATGTCTGTTTTGCAGCTCTGGGGGTCGTGCCATAGCCTGGCTATGGCACTCCTAACCCACGTCTTGGCCCGGGAAGAGGGCAAGAGGAAGGTGGAACGTTTGGAGACTCAGCTGAAGCATACTCAGCTTGTCTCTGACGAACCTATTTTAAACGACTTGCGATCCGAGGTCAAGGCCCTCCAGGACCAACTAGCTTATTCCGAGGAGTAGTTAGAGGCCGCTCGTAGCCAGGTCGAGACGGCGAACCTGGCTGTATCCCAAATGAACCTCAGGATCTCCGCCCTAAAGCATAACAAGTGGAAGGCTTGGGCTCTTCAAGCGAAGACCCAGGATAAACTGACCCATGCGGAGGCTCGGCTACAGGAGGCGTCCGTGACCGCTGATTCCCTCAAGGCCCAACTGGAAGCCAAGGACACAGAGGCCTTGGCTCAGATAGAGAGGGTAGCCAAATTGTCTGCCGAGCTCTTCTCCAAAGACCGGTCATTGCAAGACTAAAAGGAGGAGCTCGAATGTCTGATGAAGGAGAAGGCCGAGTGGGAAGCGGCTCGGGCAGAGCTGGTGGAGCTTCGCTCTTATAAGGAGACGGAAGCTGATAGGTTGGAAGCCCATAGGCTCGAGTGCATCAACTCCAAGGCTCATTATGATCAGATCTCGGAGTGTCTCCGGTCATGCTGATGCACCAAGCGATCAGCATGATTCGGCAACTTAAGCAAGGTGGGTACCTATCCTCCGACATGCCCCCCACAGCTGTCCAGCTGCAGGATATGCCAAGGATTTGCCCGACATAACCAGCCAACCTTTCAAGTGAGGGTCGGGCCCCTGGCTTTATTCTTTCTTTACGTGCAGAGGCAGTTGGTCCTCTGATTTTGTAACATTTTGGCTTTTTAAATGCAATCTTTTCCTTTTTACTCAAACTTTTTGTGACTGCTCTTACTTCCGAATGTTAATGATCATGAGCGAGAGTCATTCGGGTGAGAGGTCGTATGATTGACTCGGTTTCTGCGAGCCACTTGAACCACATGATGGAGCACCCGAAAACTTTGAAGTGTTTGCCACTCGGGCGAGGATATACTCGGGCTACTGGATTTTGCGGGTGTCCGCGTGGAACACTCGGATGTTATAATTTCAGACGGTAAGCTCTTCGAGTCGGCTGACTGAGAGCTAACCAACCGGTTAAGGAAATCTTACCAGCTTCATTAATGAGGAATCACACTGAGAAATGGGCTCTTCAATCGGCTAGCGCTTGGGGAGCATGAGTCGCTATGCATCGACGGGGACTTGAGCCACGGGACTCGTGAGAGCTCGCCTTCTTGTGATGATTTGGCCACTTGGTTGAGTCAAGCCCGGGGAGTGTGGGCCGCCACGCGTCTGACCAGGACCCGAACCAATGGAGTTGCGGAGCTTGCCCGTCTGTGAGGACATGACCACTTGGTCGAGTCAGGCCCGGGGACCGTGAGCCGCCATGCGTCCGACCGGGACCTGAACCAAGGGAGCTGCGAGAGCTTGCCCGTCTGTTAAGATTTGGCCACTTGGTCGAGTCAGGCTTGGAGAGCGTGGGCCGCCATGCATCCGACCGGGACCCGAACCCAGGGGAGTTGCGGGAGCTTGCCCGTCTGTTAAGATTTGGCCACTTGGTCGAGTCAGGCCCGAGGAGCGTGGGCCGCCACGCGTCCGACCGGGACCTGAACCAAGGGAGTTGTGGGAGCTTGCCCATCTGTTAAGATTTGGCCACTTGGTCGAGTCAGGCCCAGCGAGCGTGGGCCGCCACGCGTCCGACCGGGACCCGAACCAAGAGAGTTGCGGGAGCTTGTCCGTCTGTTAAGATTTGGTCACTTGGTCGAGTCAGGCCTAGGGAGCATGGGTCGCCTAATAATTATCATTTTGATAATCAATTTAGGCTCTCAAACTCATGTTTTGGTCCCTTTTTACATGCTTAATCTTGCATTTACACTAGGTTCCATGAGTTATTGCTATTTTTGACTTTGGATACAATTCTTTCTATATTTGAGATATTTTGACATTAAAATTTGAATATAATTTTGTAGGCTTTGAATGATCATGGACCTAGATCAGATTGGATCGAATTTGAGTCAGCTTGGGCTTTAATCCAGATGATCAAGCACTGGATAAATGTGGACCGTCCAATCAAGACATGGGAAGATCTGAGCCATCTTTCAGCTTCTGATCAATCCGAGCTCAAGATAGAGTTAATCAAGACCACAGATCATGATCTGCAGTTTTGGTCCAAATCAGAAGTCATTTGACCGTTGGATCAAGCTTAAGAGGAGTCTAAACCATCCATTCAAAAGGAAGGGTAATCTGAGCCATCTGTTGCAGATCTGATCCATCCAAGCTAAGGAGGAGCAGATCCTGACCATTGATGGAGATCCGGAAAGTTTGATTCCAATCCGAGTTGATCTGAACGTTGGATGAGGCCAGGATGATCACAGCCGTCCATTTTCAAGTGGAATTAATTAAAACAGAAAACTTCACCCCCAGCTCTGTCGTCGCGAGTTCCATCTGTTCTTCGTTTTCTTCTCAGCTTTTCTTCTCCGATCACGCACGGCCAACAACAGATCCGTTTGTTTTCAAGATTTCAAATTATAGAGTTCGATTTCCGGTTAAGTTTGCAACCAAATTCTTCTCTGAAAGGAGCTCAGGTGAGGGTTTCGCCGAAGTTCTGTTTCTGCCAATCGCTTCCATTTGATCGCTGGTTTTCTTCGTCCGGAACTGACAAAGCTTTCGAGGGGTTCTCTGAAGGCTTCTGAGAGTTTTGAGCTCGATCGCCATCCAGCCAATCGAGAAGGAAGAGATCGGACAGATTTCAGATAATGATCGATCGCTGCGATCAGACAGAGACACCACTGATCTGTCTCCAATCCGGTCAGCAGAAGTCCTGATCGGTCCAGTGACCGATCAGGAAGATCATTTCGCAACCAAGCCATTGCAAACTAATCAAGGGAGTTGTTCTTCGCTGGTTTTTGAGCTAGAGGGTTTCTAGCTTAGCTTTTGTGTGACGACAAGAGGAAATTTTGGCAAGGGACTGGTTTGATGTTTAATTTAGAAAAATTTTGTTTCTAAAATACTTGTTTTATTTAGTTGTTTCGATTTGAACCTAGCTACAATTCAGTTACGTTTCTTTAGCTTGCTTTGTTCTAGTTTTCATATTTCTGCAATTTAGCTACAGATATGATGCTTTCATACATTCAATATTAGTTCTTGAATTTTTAATCCCATAGTTTTGAATTTAATTGCTCAGTTGTCAAATAGGTTAAGGGTAGTTTCCACAATTCCTAGTTAGTTTTTGATTTAGCTGAGTGATAAGTACCATTTTATTGATTATTTTAATTGCTAAAATCCATGTTTGACTTATATTTTTATTGCTTAATTGTAATTTTGCCCTAGGTTTTAGAACTTCCTCTTATTTTGGACTTAATTGCAAATTTACATATTTTTGGATTATTTGGCCACTAAATTCTTGATCTATTTTGTAGGCATCAAAGGTTCAAGGACCTAGGGCATACTGGGTCAAACTTGAGTCGGAAGTGGAACCGGATCGAATTATTAAGCTTACGATTAATCCGGGCCGTCCGATTCAAAAGCGGCTAGATCTGAGCCATCCGGGATGATCTGAAGCAATCCGAGCTAGGGTTAGGGTTGATCAAGCACCCTGATCAAGATCTGAAGGTTTCATCCCAATCAGAGCTCAATCAACCATTGGATCAAGCTTGGAGGGCTCTTGATCATCCATTCAAAGATTAGGTTGATCTGGACCATCCGTTGCAAATCTGGAGGATCCGAGCTACCACGAGGCAGATCCTGACCCCTGATCAACATCTCAAAGTTTGGCTCAAATCAGAGCAAGATCAGCCGTTGGATTTCCTCAAATTGATCTGGACCGTCCGTTGATAACTATTTAATCAAACTCACCGCAGCCTTCCTTCCTCGTCGCGTCTCCGCCGCAGCTTCCTTCTTCGTTTTTTCTTCACTGTTTCTTAGCTAGATTTCTTCATCAAGGAGGCGCGATCCCTCAATCTTCATCCTAGATCAAGAATTGAGTCTTTGGCAATCGTTCTTTGAAGAATTCAGCTCCATTTGCGCCGGAACAGGGATTGCTTGAGGGTTTCGGCATTTCCTCAGTCCGACTCCGTTCTTCTCAACCATGATCCACTTCCAAGCTTCTGAGCCATTTGTAGGGTTCTCAGGTGAGCTCAGAAGCTTCCCAATTCATCATCGCAGCTCCATCAATTGAGATAGAGAGATTCGGATTGTAAATTCCAACCAAGCGCAGATTGGAACAGAATCGCCTTCAGAAACGAATTTCCACTGATTTGCTGAGCCTAGGGGTTCGAAGCCAGCTCTTGCTTGACGACCAAGAAGTTCTTGAGCTTGGGAAGGGTTGAGGAATAGTTTAGCTAGCTAATTTTCATGTTTTGTAGCTGTAATTTCATTTCTGCCGAATTCTGTTCTGTTTCTGCAATTTTCAGTTTTCAGCTGTCTTAGTTTGTAATTCTGAATTGTTTGGTTTCATTAGGTCTTTAATTCTTAGAGCTAAGTAGTTTAACAACTTGTTTAGTGAACAATCGAATCCAATTTCAATTCGTTTCTCTGTTAATTGTTGCGTGCCAACTACATAGCTTGCGTGCCATTCAAATTCAGTAATTGTCTTTCAGTTTCTGATTTGTATCTGAGTGTTGGTTTTCTATTTTGTCTCCTCATTTTGTAGTGGTTAATTCCTGCATTCGAGTTAGGTATAGGTTTGCTTAGTTAACTTAGAGCTTAGTTTCAATTCTTGCAGTTCATTCTAGGTTTTCAGCTCAGCTAGTGCTGAATTTCTGCAAATTGAATCTGAATCACTGCATATTTCGTTTCTGATTTCTTTTGCTTTTCAAGTTCTGGTTTCATGTTTGCATTCCTTTACAGAATCTTGTTTAGTACTTTCCTAAAACCTGTGCCTCCCCAATCGAACCACTCAGTTTTAAAAAGTTGAGTTGAAAGCTCACTCAATTATTAATTTAGAGTTAGTTTTGGCACAAGGAGTTCTCCCTTGCGTGCCAACTGCCTTGGATCCATTCGCATCGAATTTCAACTTGATTTTGTGGGATAAGATTGTGTTTGAAATCAATAAGTTTGAATTTACCTAATTCTGAATTTTGTGGGTAGTGATTGACTTCCAAAAACATTGCATGCAAAATTGATATTTGTTGCTTGTGAAAATTTCCAAATCTTCTTTGCATTGATTTGTGTTAAGCTTGATTAATTCCGAAAACTTCATCACTGCCTTTGCTTCATTTCTTAGCATATCTTTTGTATTCTTGAAATCGAAATCAGATCTGTGATTTTTTCCAAAATTGTGTAAATGCCTTGATGAGATTTTCCATTGTTTGAGTCCATGGATTGCCATTACTTTGTTTAAGTTGCTTGGTTCAGTTTCCTTCTTTCTTTATGCTTTCATTGCGATTTTATTTCCGATTGCAACCCAGAACCCGAACATCTATTTGAAACCCAAAAACACAAACGACACATAAATACAAGTTCGAATCAAACACGACAACTAGCCCCGAGAAAAATACGACCTGTGGCCCCTATATTACATTTTCAGATTTTGATTGTAAAAAGGGTTTCCAGTTATTTCATTCATATCTAAATTTGGTAGACCCACATTCGTGACAGTCATTTTGGGTCCATCACTGAGTTCATTCTATTTCGAATTGTTATTTCATTCATATTCGCAAAATCCCCATTTCAATTGAAAACCCCAAACATTAATCGCCGAATTCAAGCTTGAATTAAGCACTCTTAACTAGTCCTTGGAAAAATATGACTTGAGACCCCTATACTACATTTAGCTTTGTGAGATTAAGGGTTTTCAACTTATAAATTCAAATTTAAGGCTCATCGTGACACTTGATTGTGGGCAATCATCACCGCCACGCGTCCGACCGAGACCCAAACCAAGGGAGTTGCAGTTTACCATGGGTTTGGATTAGGTCAACCCTTTCTGTCTTGGTCGTTCGGCCGACCAGGCTACGTCCTTTCGATCGTCCCATCGGGCCGATTCGTATCCTGCATTTGGCGACTACATTAATTGGCGAGTGGACGTGTCACTGGGGGAATGACGTATCGGGTAGCGAGACGTCAATCACCAGTAATTGGTGCCTCCGGGCAGCGAACCGTCTGTCACCGGCCGCATGCTTGCGTCCTATCGAGCCTCAAGATTCTCCCCTGATCTGATCGGAGGGCTCTCGCTCGATCCCGCCACGAGCAAGAGGCCTTCTTGGAACTGTTGAGGTCGACCGCTTCCCCCTATATATAGACGCGGGTTGCAGTTCTTGCCATCAACCAAAACTCCAGTAGTCCAGTGCTTCTTGATACTCCTCTCACTATCACGGTCGTCCTTCCCGATGATACCTCTTCACCAGATGTCGTCCATGGATTTGGACGAAGAACTCTTCGAAATTCTCCTTCCCTCCGGCGAAAATTCTCCCCTTAAGACAACTGCACTTCCGACAACAACTTCCACCCCTGTAATTACTTCGAGTAAGGGGAAAGAACCGGTGCGGGAGGTGCTCGCTTCCGATCTGGAAGTCGTAGATATGGCCGAACAACCACTAAAGACCTGGCGCCAGATGCTCCGGTCGGCTAACTCCTTATCTTCACGCAGAGCTGCCGCCATTCCCTGCCCGGTGAAGGAGGTCGGGGTTCTTGCTCCTGCAGAGCACTCTGTTGCAGCTCCGATCACATCCAAGCCTGCAGCTCCCCCTCGAGTGATCTCTGTTCAGGAGATCACTCATCCTCCACTAGCTCACGAGGCCACTCTTCCTCCACCAACTCGCAATGCTTCCCCCGTTGTGCCCCAGCCAGGGGCTTTCATTCCAGCGTCCTCTGTTTAGGAGGCAATTCTTTCTCTGCCACCTCATGGGGCCTCCTTTGTTGCACCTTCGCCAGTAGTTCCCACTTTAGGGATCTCTGATGAAGGTGTCACTGCTGTTTGCTCTCCTTTGACATAGGCCTCCTCCCCGAGCGCTACGACTCGCGGGGCTTCCTCTCGCCTACCCCGACGTTCTCTGTCCACTGGCCTCTGCACCTAGTCATGCCGTCCCGGGCCGACCCTACCGCGGGCTACCGAGCGATCCCTAGCTTTGAGCCCGAGTTCAAGGAGCAGGCTCAGGCAGTGCATCTGTATGGCCTGCTCGGCGAGCACTTCCAAGATGGTCTCCAGGAGGCAAGCTACTGGAGCCCCACCCAACGCGCTGACGCCTTCATCTTGGGGGCCAGTCAGGTTTGTTTTTCCTTTCGCCTGTGTTTCTTTCTTTGACTTTAATGCTTGCTGTCCTGCTTGCAGTTCTACGGCTCAGCCTATGATATAGGTGTCTGCCTGATGAGCTACGCTCGGGCTCTGCAGCGAACAGAGGCTCGGGCGGAGAGACTGGAGGCGCAACTCCGCCATGCGGAGATGCAGTCCAACGAGGAGTCTCTGAGCCGGCTACACGTCGAGAACTTGAACCTTCTCGACTGCGGCTTGGGGTCGGTGGCCTACGTGGACGAATTGACTTCAGCGCTAAACCTTGCTAACGCCTCGGCCGCCCAGGTGCAACGCCGAATTGTCCACTTAGAGCAGACAGAGCGCGTGGCTCGGGACCTTGAAAGCCAAGCCAACGCGGAACTGGTTAAAGTCAAGGCACAGCTCCTGGAGGCGTGCCATACTATCTCTGTCCTCGGAGCATACCTAAAGGCCAAAGAAGAGGAGCTTAGTGCCCGCTCGGGAGAACTTCAACGACTCAAAAAGGAGCATGGCATCCAGTAGTCGGTGCTGAAGGCGACTCAGCGAGACTTGAAGCATGCTCAGTCTTATGCCGAGGCTCTACGCCGTGCCAAATTCCAACACCAAGCCCGTAGGTCGGCCCATGAGCCATGAGCAACGGTTGTGGGATGTGTCCCGCTTTTCATTTCTTTTCTTTTTGTTAGAGGCCGAGCCTCGTTTTTGTACCAGCACTGCTTTTAAATATCAGTATTTCCCTTTGTGTTTCTGTATGCATATGCTTCTGTACTTGTATGAGTGTTGGGGGCTCGGGCGTACGCGATCCGAGTGAGGCAACGCCGGCCCGACCCAGACTGACGAGTGAACGTCGGAAATACCCGTACGCGAGGATTTCACCATGTCAGCCACTCGGGTGAGAGTGCGAATGCACGATTCGGTCTTTATGAGCGGCAGAGTTAAACACATGAGCGTCGCAGCATCCAAGTGTTGGCCACTCGGGCAAGTGTGGTGGAGCAGATGAATACCAGGTCTGAGTCGACTGAACGAAACTGCCGGCTCGACTAGCTCGGAGCACCACCGCTGAGTGAATTTGATTTAGGGGAGCATAAGTTGCCAAAGTACTCGGCTGAGGAATCAAGGCATGGAAGTTCTTAAGGCTTACCCTCCCATAGGTCTTCTCAGAATGAGAAATAATGCACTCAGTCGAGCAGGACTCAGGGAACGTGGGCCGCCACGCTGATAACTACCATTTTATTGATTATTTTAGGCTCTAAAATCCATGTTTGATCCATATTTTACATGCTTAATCTTGAATTTACCCTAGGTTCCATGGATTAATTCTATTTTGGGGTTTATTGCAAATCTTTACAATTTTGAGATGTTTTGATATCTAATTTGAATCTGACTTTTGTAGGTTGAAGGATCATGGACCTAGGTCAAGTTGGGTCAAGTTTGAGCCAGAATCGGACTCAGATCAAGACGATCAAGCATTGGAAGACTGTGGGTCGTCCATTCAAAAGGCAAGGAGATCTGAGCCACCATAGCAGATCCGAGTGATCCCAACTGAGGAGAGGTAGATCTGACCATCGAATTGAGATCTGGGAGTTTAGGGTTCAATCAAAGAAGATCCGACCGTTGGATTGAGCCAGGACGACCTCAGCCGTCCATTGCTAAGTATTTAAACAAAAATCCCTCAGAATTCGGCGTCGTCGCGTCTTCGCGTCTTCGCCACTGTTCTTCGTGTTCTTTGTGTTCTTCATTTTCTCTTCTTCGTTCTTCATCCGATCGCGCGGCCACAACAGAGGAAGCTTGGATTCAAGATCTCAAAGCACTGAGAGCGATTTCCCGAGCAGATTGTGATTGTTTCTCGTCGCTGCAAGGCTCTGCGGAGAGGGCTTCTCCAAAGCGCCGCATTCCATCCGATCGACTCCCGTCTGTCCATCTTCATCACGCGGAGCTGTCGAAGTATTCAGAAGGGTTTTCTGAAGATCTTCGAGGGATTCTGAACCACAAACGCAACCCAATTCATCAACCAAGAGGAGTTCGGATGGAATCTTCAGCTTCGCCAGTGGACCAGCACAATTCGTCCGTAAGCAATCAGCTTCAGATGATTTGTGAGCTAGAGGGTTTCTAGTTGAATCTTGAGTGACAGCAAGATAGTTCTTGAATTGGAGAGTAAATCTGTTGTTTAGTTTTAAACTTTTACATTCGTTTCTGAATTCTGTTCTTCGTAGTTTGATTCTTCGTAGTTTTAATCAGCTTTTCAGAAATTAAGGGAGGCTCTTACCTCAGCTCCTATCATTAGAGCCCCTGATTAGAATTTTTACCTTTTGAACTAATGTGTGATGCATCTAATTTTATAGTTGGAGTTGTTCTTGCATAGAGGGTGGAGGGAGCACCTTATGTTATCTGCTATGCTTCCAAGACCCTAGATGCTGCACAAGCCAACTACATCACCACTGAGAAAGAGCTTTTTGCCATTGTTTTTGCTTTAGACCGGTTTAGATCTTATTGTTGGAGCAATCAGCCCTAAGATAGTCCGGAGTGACCATGGGTTTTGATGTTTGGGCAAAGGGTTTAAGTTAGGTTTACCCTTGTATTTGATATGCATAAGTTGAGTGTGCAGGTTGTACAGGTTATGCATATGGACCTGACTGGACGGCCTCAGTACGGTGAAGGATGGCATGGAAGCCAGCTGGAGGCTGGCGTGCGCATCTGAGGGACCATGGAGTGCAGGGACGATGAGCTGATGGGCGCGGACTTTGAGGTGTACGTGAAGGGTGGCATGGAGGCAAGCTGGAGGCTTGCGTGCGCATCCGAGAGACGAGGACCAAAGATGAAGAGGGCGCGAAGGCAACAGTCGAGGCTGCGGATGAGGAGTCGGTCGAGTCGTGAGGGTACGAGTGCAGTGTGATTGTACTCGGGAAATCCTAGGGTTTGAGTGCGGAGTGAAATGTACTCAGGAAGGGTAACCTTAGGTGGGTGAGTAGACCAGTCGACTGGCCTGGTGGCAGTCGACTGATGGAACTCACAGAAAGGTCTCAGCCTTGGGACCAGTCGACTGCCCTGGGGCAGTCGACTGGTAGCGGCTGGTGAGTTGTCTAAAATTCAAACGTTGGGGGTTGCAACGGTCGGATTTAGCTGGCACCAGTCGACTGCCCTGGGGGCAGTCGACTGGTAGCGAGAAATCAGCCCGAGTCCTATTTAAAGAGGACTTCGTGGTGGCTGAGTTTCTTGACGAATCTTGCTTGGCTAAGGCAAGGTAGTAGTCTTGTGTGCTCAGGAAAGTGTTTAGTGATTGTGGAGAGGTTTCTCCACCCACAAGGAGCAACACGTTCTAGCCGGAGGTTATCCGGAGATTGATCCACCGACGGATTGTTGGATTAGTCACCCGACCGGGGTGGATACCAACTAAAATCGTCGTGTTAGCATTGGTTAGTGATTTTATTATTGTTTTACTATTATTTCCGCTATGCAAACTAACCGTGTAGGAACAAGAATTTGGCGAAACGCTATTCACCCCCCTCTAGCGTATCGGAACGATCCTAACAATTGGTATCAGAGCAAGGACTGCTCTTGATCGGACTAACCGCCGAGGGAGCACACGCTAGAGGAGAAGAAACAATGAAAGATAAGTTGGGGGACAACATCTACACCCCACCACCCTACGACAATGAGGATTTCGACTATTGGCGGGCGAGGATGAAGAATTGGCTTAGCATGGAGTGGGAGTGCATGGTCATGCTAGAAGAGCCCTTCGAAGTTCCAAAGGACAAGCATGGAAAGAAACTTCGTCCTAGATATTGGACTCAAGAGCAACAAGACTACTCTAGGGCAAACAAGAAGGTAATAGATGTATTAATTGATGTTTTGCCTAACAATATTTTGAGTATTGTAGGGAATTATAAAAATGCACACGAATTATGGACTAAGTTGGTGGAATATCACAAGAACCCTACACAAACTCAAGGAGTAGATGAACCCGAGGAAGTGAGCTCAATAGCTCAAGAGGAGGAAGAAGTGTCCACATCCTCAAGTGAAGAAGAAAGTGAGAGGTCATCCACCTCATCTAGAGAAGAGGAGGAGGTCACCACCTTAAGGATTGAGGGGGAGGAGAGACCCTCACCTACACATGATCAAGAGGAAGTCTCCACTTCATCCAAGGGTGAAGAGGAAGTCAACCAAGCCTCAACCTCCACCAAAACAAGGACTAAAGACCACATTGTATGCTTTGGGTGCAATGAAAAGGGGCACTACAAGGATAAGTGCCCACTAGGTAAGAAAAAGGAGGTACACCCTAAACCCATTATAAATTCCTTTAAAGCTAATGTGGGTTGTAGAATTGGTGAAGCTCAAGCTAAAAGGAAGAAGATTCGATGCTTCACATGTGGAGAACTAGGGCATTATCACACTAAATGCCCTAGAAAAGGTGAGCTAAAGAAGATGGAAAATCTAAGAAGATGGGAAAAAGAAGAAAGAAGGAAGAGAAGAAGCTCACAACAAGGAAGGACTACAAGGGTAAGGGAGGTACCCTCTAACCCTAGTTTAAAAAGAAATTCGATTTCAAGTTCTTCTTTACATTTCAAGAATCATGTTAATTACCCACCCATGCATGCTAGAACTCATGAGAATTGTTTATTTGTGCATAATCATGGATTTAAGTACAATGATAAGACTAAGGGTAACAAGGTAGATCATAACCCTAAGAAAAGCATGCATCATGATAGACCTAAGACTTGGGTACCTAAGGATCAAGGCATTGACCCTAAGAAGGGGAGACAAATGCCTAAGAAAATGGATAGGTCTAGGAATGTCCAAAGTGGACATATGGAATCCAAGGTTAGAGGGTAAAAAGGGAAAATCAAGCCTTAAGGGCAAGACTTGATACTTTAGAGAAGACCTTAGAAAGATTCAAGATTGGATCTAAAAGTCTAGACATGGTGTTGGGTAGCATCAAACCCAACTATGATAGGTCGGGTTTGGGCTATCAATCCAAGACCTCCAAGGGCAATGGAAAGAAGTACGCTGGGAAAGCATACAATCTTAGTAAGGAGGGAAAGTCTAAGGATGGCAAGGGGATGTCATCCAAGGGTAAAAAGAGTGACCTAACCAAGGACAAGGTGTCCAAGGTTAAAAAGGTCAATTTTGTAGGCCAAGAGTCACCGGTGGCACACCGGTGTGGCCTAGTGTGGATGGAGTCACCTAGGGAGGTGGCTAAGGCTAAGAGCTCAAGGGGGAGCTCTAGGAGCTTTTGGGGTCCATGGTAAATGGATCTCAAAAGTTTCTTCCTTAGGAAATTAGATGAAATGTGCCAAAAAGTGTTGGAAGACTTAGGTAAGTCTTAATCCTAGATTTTGGCACATTAAAAGGAGAATTTAGGGGGGAAAAGATGAAAAAGGAGAGTTAATTGATAAAATTGAGGTTTAATGGTGGAACACCATATAATTCAATGATATAAATGAGTTGTGATCAAGGAGAAGAGGATGCATGGAAGAGAAGTGAGAATTAGCGCTTTTAGGATGAGCTCATTTGATACTTTTTAGAAGAAGTAGGATTTCGTGCCAATCTTAGGATTTGGAGTACATTTATTTGGAAACATATTTTTCCCAAGTAGATATTGGCTTCACAAATCTCCCCACAAAATTTCAGAATTTTTGGAAATTTGTAGAATTTTTAGGACATTTCTGAAAGTCGAACTGAAAACCTGAAAATCAGGTGGCAGTCGACTGCCCTCAGCCCAGAAACTCTCTGGAATGTTTGGCAGTCGACTTCCCATTTGGGCAGTCGACTGGTACATGAGAGTAGGCATAAAAAGGGGGAGTTTCGACAATGAGAAGTTACAAGATTGTTATGGGATATGATGTAGGGTTAAAACTCTTGGTTATGACTTCATAGTCCTTGAATAAAGTGTTATCCCATGATTTGATAAGAATTTATTGGATTTTATGGAAATCAAGAAGGATTGATAAGGTTCCCTAGGTATCTAAGATTTAGAGGTTAAACAGGGAACATTGAGGACAATTCCATGTGTCGAATTATAATGGGTAGATTTGACAAACACATGGAATTAGAAACGAATTTGAAAGTTGATACTTAATGCAAAATCCTTAAGAAACTTAGATGTGTACCAAAAGTCAAGCACACTTGATATTTCCATGATATCATATTTTTCTAGGATAGGGTATATCCTAGTAAGTGTGCTTGCAAACTTTAGAGTTTTTAGACTTTTGTTGAGTTCTTTTTGGCACTTAGGGAAAAATTACCTCGGGCAATGCTATAAGAGTGTCAAAGGGGGAAGAACTCGGGTGTTAGGTTGTGTATGACTCAATGTGGTGTCTAGGAGGTTAAGTTGGGTAGAACTTGACCTGGGAAAAATGAAAATTGGGAGAAGACATGGGTAAAGGGGGAGGCTGCCTCCTAGTTGCCTTGATTTTCATTTTGAAATTTTTGAGTTTTGTGTCAAACTTGGGAATGGTGATAGATACATGGGTAGATGTATTTTTCCCAAGTAGGTATGGGTACCACAAAGTTCTCCACGAAATTTGGGAATTTTTGGAGATTTGTGGAATTTCTGACGCATTTCTGAAAATGGCCAGAAAAGACTGAAATCAGAGTATCAGTCGACTGCCAGAGGCTGATTTGGGTATCAGCAGCTGGTTTGGGGTCCAAATGACAAGGAACAAGTGTGTGGGGGTCTAGTACACTGTGTTTAGGGTCATTGGGAATTTAAAGAACCAATAATTGGGTAATTATTGGGTTCTTTTTGATATATGGCAAAGGGGGAGAAAATTGTGTTTAAGTGGGAAACCAATACCTTTGCTAGAAAGAAACCCTAGGTTTAGGGGGAGCTAAGCTTCTTGGCGTAAGGGGAACCTTGGAGAGGTTCTTTAAAAAAAAAAAGCCTTTGTAAGTTCAGTGCAGGGGGAGCTTGGGAAAAGCTTTAAAAAGCCCGCTCTTAGAAAAATTCCTAACTTTGGGAAGTTAGGTGTGGAAAAGTCCTAACTTGGAGGGTTAGGTGGTGAAAATCCTAGCTTGGAGGGCTAGGTGTAAAATTCCTAACTTGGAGGGTTAGGTGTGGGATGCCTTGGGATAGGATCCAGTTATGCATTGCATATGCATTCATTTAGCATGATTTTTGCTATTTACTACTATCTTGCTTTCCTAACTTAAACGGATTGCCAAACATCAAAAAGGGGGAGATTGTTGGAGCAATCGGCCCTAAGATGGTCCGGAGTGACCATGGGTTTTGATGTTTGGGTAAAGGGTTTAAGTTAGGTTTACCCTTGTATTTGATATGCGTATGTTGAGTGTGCAGGTTGTACAGGTTACGCATATGGACCTGACTGGATGGCCTCAGTACGGTGAAGGATGGCATGGAAGCCAGCTGGAGGCTGGCGTGCGCATCTGAGGGACCATGGAGTACAGGGACGATGAGCTGATGGGCGCGGACTTCGAGGCGTACGTGAAGGGTGGCATGGAGGCAAGCTGGAGGCTTGCGTGCGCATCCGAGAGACAAGGGCCGAAGATGAAGAGGGCGCGAAGGCAACAGTCGAGGCTGTGGATCAGGAGTCAGTCGAGTCGTGAGGGTACGAGTACAGTGTGATTGTACTCGGGAAATCTTAGGGTTTGAGTGCGGAGTGAAATGTACTCAGGAAGGGTAACCTTAGGTGAGTGAGTAGACCAGTCGGCTGGCCTGGTGGCAGTCGACTGATGGAACTCACAAAAGGTCTCAGCCTTGGGACCAGTCGACTGCCCTGGGGGCAGTCGACTGGTAGCGGCTGGTGAGTTGGCTAAAATTTGAACGTTGGGGGTTGCAACGGTCGGATTTAGCTGGCACCAGTCGACTGCCCTGGGGGCAGTCGACTGGTAGCGAGAAATTAGCCCCGAGTCCTATTTAAAGAGGACTTCGTGGTGGCTGAGTTTCTTGACGATCTTGCTTGGCTAAGGCAAAGTAGTAGTCTTGTGTGCTCAGGAAAGTGTTTAGTGATTGTGGAGAGGTTTCTCCACCCACAAGGAGCAACACGTTCTAGCCGGAGGTTATCCGGGGATTGATCCACCGACGGATTGTTGGATTAGTCACCCGACCGGGGTGGATACCAACTAAAATCGTCGTGTTAGCATTGGTTAGTGATTTTATTATTGTTTTACTATTATTTCCGCTGTGCAAACTAACCGTGTAGGAACAAGAATTCGGCGAAACGCTATTCACCCCCTCTAGCGTATCGGAACGATCCTAACACTTATTTGTTGTGCTCACATGTTATTGTTTTTTCTGATCATGCAGCTTTAAAGTACCTTTTGAAGAAGTCAGATGCTAAGCCTAGGCTAATCAGATGGATGCTCCTACTCCAAGAGTTTGACTTGGAAATCAGAGATAGGAGTGGCAAAGAAAACCTGGTTGCAGATCACTTGAGAAGAATTGAGGGAGATGGATCTCCTACCACTATTGATGATGACTTTGGAGATGAGCACCTTCTTGCGATACATGGAGAGTCACCTTGGTATGCAGACCTTGTTAACTTTTTAGTAGCTCATGTCTTTCCTACACAATTTTCTAAAGCTCAAAAGTGATGCTAAATTTTACGTGTGGGATGATCCTTATTTATGGAAGTTTTGTAATGATCAAATAATTAGGAGATGCATACCCGACCATGAGTTTTATTCTGTCCTTACATTTTACCATTCATCAGCCTGTGGGGGCATTTTGGACCCCAAAGAGCAGCTAGGAAAGTGTTTGAGTGTGGATTGTATTGGCCTACCCTATTTCATGATGCATATCTATTTTATAAGAATTGTGATAAATGTCAGAAAACTGGGAATATAGGAGCTAGAAATGAGATGCCCCAACATACTATGTTTTTCTGTGAGATTTTTGATGTTTGGGGAATAGATTTTATGGGACATTTTCCTGCATCCTGTGGATACTTGTATATTTTGCTTGCTGTAGATTATGTTTCTAAATGGGTGGAGGGCATTCCCTCCAGGACTGATGATTCTTGTGTTGTTGTTAGTTTTGTCAAGTCACATATTTTCTGTAGGTTTGGAATTCCAAGGGCTATAATAAGTGACCAAAGATCTCATTTTTGCAACAAACACATGAAAGCTCTACTTAGCAAGTATGAGGTTGTGCACAAAGTTTCTACATCCTACCAACCCCAAACAAATGGACAGGCCGAAATTTCTAATAGAGAGATCAAATCAATTTTGGAAAAGACCGTTGGGCCTACTAGGAAAGATTGGAGCAAGAGGCTTGATGATGCACTATGGGCCTATAGAACGGCATACAAGACACCCATTAGAATGTCTCCCTACAGATTAGTCTATGGGAAAGCTTGTCACCTACCCGTGGAAATAGAACATAAAGCATATTGGGCGGTGAAGGCTTGCAACTTTGATACTACTAAGGTGGGAGAAGAAAGGAAGCTTCAATTCCAAGAACTTGAGGAGATTAGACTAGAAGCACTTGAGAACTCAAGGATCTACAAGGAAAAGACTAAGATTTTTCATGACAAGCACATATTGAAGAAAGAATTCCAAATTGGCGACAAGGTTTTATTGTACAAGTCAAGGCTCAAATTGATTAAGGGTAAGTTGAGGTCAAGATAGGAAGGACCATTTTTTGTAACTAACATTTTTCCTTATGGTGTTGTTGAAATCAATGATGAAGCTAATGGTTTTGTTTGGAAAGTTAATGGTCACTGGCTCAAGAAATACTTTGAAGAATTAAAGGAGCTAGAGGTGGATGGATTGGACATCAAAGATGCTATCTACCCAACTTAAGGGGAGTTTATTTTTCTTGCACTTTTATTTCATTTTAAATACCATTTTATTGTTTTCAAGTAGTTAAACTTTTCTTTTACAATGAGTTTTTGTTAATAAATGCTTAGGTAGTGTAGGATGAATAAATAGTCATTGTAGATACCATGTTATTTCTTTTGACACTTTACTTCTTGCATGAGTAGGAATAAATGTATCTCTCTAGGTTTTCTCTATATCATTTTAGAGTCTCTTGAAAGCAAATTAAATTTGGTTGTTAAAACTTAGGATTTGAGCTAATGGATGAAAATTCTTGGATGCTTGAGTACTACTTGGTTATGGATTCTAAATTGATGACTTGAGATGAATTATTTCTACCTAGTGAGGATTTGGCCTAATTTTTGTGATACACACATGTGATTGTGCTCTAGAACTTGCTTAGGTTCTTTCAAAACCATATTTCTATGATTGGACCACATTTATAGAGGTTAATCACTTTGTCTTCCCTTTTCATATGGGTTTTTGCAATAATCCTTGTTGATACATGCTTTATCTTTTTTTTCCTTTCCCTATTTTTTCTGCTCATAACTATATTTCCCCATGGACTTGGTTACTTTGGATTGTTCTTGATGTTACTTTGCCCGGGACGGTCAAAAGTTTAAGTGTGGGGGAGGTGGCTAGTGTTTTGGAAATATTTTGTATCAAGGATGCAATTCATTCAAATGAAGGAAGGGTGTCAATTCGAGTTGAGTTTTGTATCAAGAAGGAGTTGCAAGAAGTGGCTAGGAAAGGTAACAATTGAAGCATCTACATTCCTAAGTATTATTTGATATTTCAAGTTTTATGAAGTATTGTCTGAAGGGAAGTGAAGGAGTACTCTCACTGCAAATCCGCTGGAATCATTGATGCATTGCAAGTAGAGAAGAAAAAAAAAGAGAGAGAAAAATTTCTGTGCTAAGTGGAAAGGAGTTGGCAAGAGATCAATTGAAGAATTGAGGGTAGTGTACCAAGAGCGAAGTTAAAAATTCATCCATCAGTTCAGTTGCAAGAGAAAGAAAAAAAAGAGAAAGGAACTGAGAAGAGACATTTGCTGTGAAAGCAGCTGAAAAAAAAACACAAAAACAGAAAAGAAAAGAAGAAGAAAAGAAAAAAAAAATGAATGAATGAATGAACATGAATTGTCAAAAGATGGATAGATTTCTGAACTTGAAGTCGTGAATAAGAGGCTAGTTGGATTTGAGATATGGGATTGAAAGAAAGAAACAAGGCAGAAATCAGTTTCAGATTCAGAAATAGAGTTTTGGCTACTGATCAGACTCTGATCGGTCCCGAGTCCGATCAGGGAGCAGCCAGTTCGATCAGGTGATGCCCAGTTCGATCAGAAGTATTCCAGTCCGTTCCAGTGACCGATCAGGCAGATCGGTCCAGTGACCGATCAGTGGAGTTGGCACAACATAGAATACAGAATTCAGTAATATTCCTCATCTAAATCAGCTGATACCTACCCATTTTAGCTGAGATTCCATTGAGAGGACTATACAAGTGGGCAAAGTGCATTAGAAACATTCTTGAGCATCCAAGTCTTCCACTTCCTTAACTTCTCCATTTGCTAAACCTTTATTTCATTCTTGTCATTTCATATTCCTTTAACGTGTTCTAATAAACTTTTGTAGATGTGGATCCAAGTCAAGAATGATGGTGGAGAGTAGATAATAAGCAAGCTTATGGTAGTGCAAGGAATATGTGTGTTTGAGTGAGCTCTACTTCACCAAAAATGTAGACTTTAGGAAGAGAGCCACTAAATATTCCCTTGAGAGGCTTTGTGAGTTTAGTTAGTCTCAATGAATCATGAAGGATGAAATATGCTAAGTTGTTGATTTAAGGACAAGATACTAGTCCATTGAGCTTAGATTTTTGAGAATTGACAACCCTAGGTAATTTCTTTTCAACTGTTTCCAACTATGATTGAGAATAATTTAGAGGATACATGTTTAGTTAGCTTGTGTGAGACGCTCAAGTTTAAGTGTGGGGGAGTTGATAACTACCATTTTATTAATTACTTTAGGCTCTAAAATCCATGTTTGATCCATATTTTACATGCTTAATCTTGAATTTACCCTAGGTTCCATGGATTAATTCTATTTTGGGTTTATTGCAAATCTTTGTAATTTTGAGATGTTTTGATATCTAATTTGAATCTGACTTTTGTAGGTTGAAGGATCATGGACCTAGGTCAAGTTGGGTCAAGTTTGAGTCAGAATCGGACTCAGATCAAGACGATCAAGCACTGGAAGACTGTGGGCCGTTCATTCAAAAGGCAAGGAGATCTGAGTCATCCAAGACAGATCCGAGTGATCCCAGCTGAGGAGAGGTAGATCTGACTGTCGGATTGAGATCTGGGAGTTTAGGGTTCAATTAAAGAAGATCTGACCATTGGATTGAGCCAGGACGATCTCAGCCGTCCATTGCTAAGTATTTAAACAAAAATCCCTCAGAATTCGGCGTCGTCGCGTCTTCGCCACTGTTCTTCATTTTCTCTTCTTCGTTCTTCATCGGATCGCGCGGCCACAACAGAGGAAGCTTCGATTCAAGATCTCAGAGCACTGAGAGAGATTTCCCGAGCAGATTGTGATTGTTTCTTGTCGCTACAAGGCTCTGCGAAGAGGGCTTCTCCAAAGCGTCGCATTCCATCCGATCGACTCCCGTCTGTCCATCTTCATCACACGGAGCTATCGAAGTATTCAGAAGGGTTTTCTGAAGATATTCGAGAGATTCTAAACCACAACCGCAACCCAATTCATCAACCAAGAAGAGTTCGGATGAAATCTTCAGCTTCGCCAGTGAACCACCGCAATTCGTCCGCGAGCAATCGGCTTCAGAAGATCTGTGAGCTAGAGGGTTTCTAGTTGAATCTTGAGTGACAGCAAGATAGTTCTTGAATTGGAGAGTAAATCTGTTGTTTAGTTTTAAACTTTTGCATTCATTTCAGAATTCTATTCTTTGTAGTTTGATTCTGTATCTGCAAACTTTCAGGCACTGATCGCTCTGTCGACCGACCCAAGCATCATCTAATCGGTCTATCGACCGATCAGGCTTGCTTCTGATCGGACTGTCGATCGATCAGGTAGTCCAGTTTCAATTTAACCTCTGTTTTGTTTAAGCTTGACTTGTTTCAGATCATACAACTTTGCAGTTTAGACACAAACTACTTACATTCAATCTTAATTCTCGAATTCCCTTAGTTACAGTTTCCTTGCACTCAATTTTAGTTTTGAATTCCAATTTTATCATTTCAAGTTGCATGGTTTAATTGTCAATTAGTTTAAGTGTAATTTTTGCAATCATGTTTTCTTAGCTAAGTTCATCTTGTTACTGCTACTTCCTTCTAAATTGCAAAGCAAACCCCCATATTTTTCGAAAACCCCAAAACATTTGACGACACACAAATTCGAGCTCGAATCAAACATCCTAAACTAGTCCTTGGAAAAAACACGACTTGAGACCCCTTTACTACATTTTATTTTGTGAGCTAGGGTTTTCAATCTATAAATTTCTAAATTTGAGGCTCATCGTGACACTTATATTGGGCTCTTTCACGCGCGTCCGACTGAGAGCCGATCCGAGGAGATGGATGGGAGCGGATTCCGATTGACAACTTGCGCAAAGACGAGAGTCCGGACACTGGCTCAGGCTGATTCTCAGGAGCGTGGGTCGCCACGCATCTGATCGGAGACACTGAACTGAGTGGGGCACGGAAGCTGGTCCGCTTATAACTTGATGGCAAGGCAAGAGTCTAGACACTCGGTCGGGCAAGACTCAGGGAGTGTGGGTCGCCGCACGTCCGACTGAGAGCTGATTTGAGGGGATGGATGGGAGCGGATCCCCATTATAACTCGTGTGGAGACGAGAGTCTGGACACTGGTTCAGGCCGATTCTCAGGAGCGTGGGCCATCACGCGTCCGATCAGAGACACTGAACCGAGTGGGGCATGGAAGCTAGTCCGCTTATAACTTGCTGGCAAGGCAAGAGTCTGGACACTCGGTTGGGCAAGACTCAGGGAGTGTGGGTCGCCACGCATCCGACTGAGAGTCGATCCGAGGGGTTGGTTGGGAGCGGATCCCGATTGTAACTCGTGCGGAGACGAGAGTCTGAACACTGGCTCAGGTCGATTCTCAAGAGTGTGGGCCGCCACCCGTCCGATAGGAGACACTGAACCGAGTGGGGCACGGAAGTTGGTCCGCTTATAACTTGCTGGCAAGGCAAGAGTCTGAACACTCGGTCGGACAAGACTCGGGGAGCGTGGGTCGCCACGCGTCCGACTGAGAGCCGATCCGAGGGGTTGGGTGGGTGAAGATCCCGATTGTAACTCGTGCGAAGACAAGAGTCTGGACACTGGCTCAGGCCGATTCTCAGGAGCGTGGGCCGCCACGCGTCCAATCGGAGACACTGAACCGAGTGGGGCACGGAAGCTGGTCCGCTTATAACTTGCTGGCGAGGCAAGAGTCTGGACACTCGATCGAACAAGACTCAGGGAGCGTGGGTCGCCACGCATCCGACTGAGAGCCGATCCGAGGGGTTGGATGGGAGCGGATCCCGATTGTAACTCGTGTGGAGACGAGAGTCTGGACACTGGTTTAGGCCGATTCTCAGGAGTGTGGGCCGCCACGCTTCCGATCGGAGACACTGAACCGAGTGGGGCACGGAAGCTGGCCCGCTTATAACTTGCTGGCAAGGCAAGAGTCTGGACACTCGGTCGGGCAAGACTCAGGGAGCGTGGGTCGCCACGCGTCCGACCGAGAGCCGATCCGAGGGGTTGGATGGGAGTGGATCCCGATTGTAACTCGTGCGGAGGCGAGAGTCTGGACACTGGCTCAGGCTGATTCTCAGGAGCAAGGGCCGCCATGCGTCCGATCGGAGACATTGAAGCGAGTGGGGCACGGAAGCTGGTCCACTTATAACTTGCTGGCAAGGCAAGAGTCTGGACACTCGGTCAGGCAAGACTCAGTGAGCGTGGGTCGCCACGCGTCCGACTGAGAGCCGATCCCAGAGGTTGGATGGGAGCGGATCCCGATTGTAACTCGTGCGGAGACGAGAGTCAGGACACTGGCTCAGGCCGATTCTCAGGTGCGTGGGCCGCCACGCGTCCGATCGGAGACACTGAACGGAGTGGGGCACGGAAGCTGGTCCGCTTATAACTTGCTGGAGAGGCAAGAGTCTGGACACTCGGTCGAGCAAGACTCAGGGAGCGTGGGTCGCCACGCGTCCGACTGAGTGTCGATCCAAGGGGTTGGATGGGAGTGGATCCCGATTGTAACTCGTCCGGAGACGAGAGTCTGGACACTGGTTCAGGCTGATTCTCAGGAGTGTGGGCCGCCACGCGTCCGATCAGAGACACTGAACTGAGTGGGGCACGGAAGCTGGTTCGCTTATAACTTACTGGCAAGGCAAGAGTCTGGACACTCGGTCGGGCAAGACTCAAGGAGCGTGGGTCGCCACGAGTCCGACCGAGAGCCGATCCGAGGGGTTGGATGGGAGCGTATCCCGATTGTAACTCATGCGGAGACGAGAGTCTGGACACTGGCTCAGGCCGATTCTCAGGAGCGTGGGCCGCCACGCGTCCGATCGGAGACACTGAACCGAGTGGGGCACGGAAGTTGGTCCACTTATAACTTGCTGGCAAGGCAAGAGTCTGGACACTCGGTCAGGCAAGACTCAGGGAGCGTGGGTCGCCACGCGTCCGACTGAGAGCCGATCCGAGAGGTTGGATGGGAGCGGATCCCGATTGTAACTCATGCGGAGACGAGAGTCTGGACACTGGCGTAGGCCGATTCTCAGGAGCGTGGGTCGCCACGCGTCCGATCGGAGACACTGAACCGAGTGGGGCACGGAAGCTGTTCCGCTTATAACTTGCTGGCGAGGCAAGAGTCTGGACACTCGGTCGGGCAAGACTCAGGGAGCGTGGGTCGCCATGCGTCCGACTGAGAGCCGATCGAGGGGTGATTGGGAGCGGATCCCGATTGTAACTCGTGCGAAGACGAGAGTCTGGAATACCTGCGAGTGGAGTGAGGACCGTGTTTTTCCACTATCATTGGTGTAGTACATTTATATTACAAGTTTTCATTCGGTCACTCAGTAGGGCTGAAGGTGGATCACACTCCAGGGTCAATCTAACTTCTTTCCCTGCTCATTCTCCAAATAATAAGCCCCTGAGGCGAGCTTTTGGATAATTTTGAAAGGTCCTCCCCACTGTGGCTCCAGCTTGCTAACATCTCCGACGGGTTTGATTCTTTTTGAGACCAGGTCCCTCACTTGGAATGCCCTCGGCAGCACCTTCCGACCGTACTTCTATTTCATTTTCTGCCGGTACGCGAACATCCTAGCGGCTACCTTGTCGCGGATTTCGTCGACCAAGTCCAGCTCCAGTTGTCTCCTTTCCGGGTTATCCTCGTCATAAGCTGCCTGCGGGTCCGATTCACACCCGACCTCGACTGGGACCACAGCTTCGCTCCCATAGACCAGCTGGAAAGGTGTGCTCCCAGTGCTTTCCTTAAGCGTAGTCCGCAGAGCCCATAAGACGCTCGGGAGCTCATCCACCCAAGTTCCCCCTGCATGGTCCAGCTTGGTCTTCAATCCTTTAAGGATTTCCCGATTGGCTACTTCTGCTTGGTCGTTGGTCTGTGGGTGTGCCACAGAAGTGAATGCCTACTTGATGCCATATTCCGAACAACATTCTTGTATCTTACGGCCTTGGAACTGTCATCCATTGTCCGAGACGAGTTTATGTGGAATTCCATATCGGCACAGGATGCTCTGCCATAGGAATTTGATCACCACCGTCTCAGTGATCCGTGCTAGGGTCTCAGCTTCTATCCATTTAGAAAAGTATTCCACAACCACGAGTAAGAACTTCTTCTGAGCTGCGGCGACCGGGAATGGCCCCACAATGTCCATGCCCCACTGATCGAATGGACACGAGACTGCTGAGTCCTTCATCATCTCCACAGGTCGGTGTGGGAGGCAGTGGTGCTTTTGACAAGATAGGCAGGTGGAAACCAGCTTGTGAGCGTCCTTTTGCAGCGTTGGCCAATAGTAGCCTGCCAATAATGCTTTGCGAGCCGTTGCCCGAGCTCCTGAGTGGTTTCCACAGACTCCCATGTGAATCTCTCGTAGCACATAGTCTGTGTCTTCCTCCCCCAGGCACTTGAGTAAGGGTCGGGCGAAGGCTCTCTTGTAGAGTGTGCCGCCTACCAAGGTATACTGAACTGCTCACTTTTTGAGCAACCGAGCTTCTTCTCGGTCGGCTGGCGCCACTCCTTCCATGTGGTATGCGATGAGTGGGGATCTCCAGTCGAACTCCAGCTCTAGCTCGTCTTGCCTCTCTATCTGCATGATCGTTAAAGCTGGGCCGCCTGGTTGCGGCAGTACCCAAGAGCCGACCGAGCTGGCCAATTTAGCCAACTCATCTGCCTTGAAGTTGTTTTCTCTTGGAATCTTCTGGACTTGTACCTCTTGGAACTCAACCTTCAATTTCTCATAGGCTTCTATAAAGGCCTGCAGCCGATCACTATTAACTTTGAATCTACCGGCCACTTGCTGCGTGACTAGCTGGGAGTCAGAGTAAAGTATCACTCGAGTTGCCACAACGTGTTTGGCGGCTTGCAACCCGGATATGAGGGCCTCGTACTCAGCCTCATTATTTGTGGCCCTGTATTCTAGTCGACAGATAAGTGCATCTGCTCCCCTTTCGGGGAAACCATCAGGATGTTGATCCCGGTTCCTGATCGAGCTGACGAGTCATCCACATATATCTGTCATGCCTCTTCAACTTCGTTAGCATGCAGTTCACTCAGAAAATCCACTAAGGCCTGTGCCTTGATAGCCGGCCGCACCTGGTATTGGATATCGTATTCGCTTAGCTCAGTTGTCCACTTGATCAACCAGCCGAATGCTTCGAGATTAGAGGTCACTCGGCCCAAATTGCTATTCGTCAATACCACAATGGGGTGGGCCAAGAAATAAGGTCGGAGCTTTTGAGCACCCAACAACAACACATACGCCAACTTCTCGAGTGTCGTGTAACGACACTCGGCTCCTTTCAGTAGATGAGCAAAGAAATACACTGGGTGCTGCTCGGCTGCATCTTGCTTGACCAAGACCTACTAACCGAGTCAGTCGATGCGGCTTAATAGACATACAGGACTTCCCCGACCTCCGGCTTGGCTAGTATGGGCAGCTCGGCGAGATAAGCCTTCAGCTCTTCGAACGCCTTATCACAATCGGCATCCCACTGAAACATGGTGGCTTTGCGGAGGGTTTTGAAGAACGACAACCCTTGTTCGGCTGATCGGGAGATGAACCGGGACAGAGCTGTGATCCGCCCGGTGAGCCGTTGCGCCTCTCGGAGATTTCTTGGTGGGGGCATGTCCAGTAAGGCACAGACCTTGCTGGGATTAGCTTCGATGCCCCGCTCAGTCACGATGTATCCGAGAAATTTCTCGCTCCGGGCACCGAAGAGACACTTAGCAGGATTCAATTTGAGCCCGTACCTACGCAGTGTTTGGCACGTCTCCTCAACATCAGCTATCAGGTCTCCGGCTCGGGTAGATTTGATGAGGATGTCGTCCACGTATACTTCAATGTTTCTCCCGATCTGAGCTCGAAAGACCTTATTCATCATCCACCGGTAGGTAGCTCCAGCATTCTTTAGGCCAAATGGCATGACGGTGTAACAGTAAGTACCGTCCGCCGTGATGAAGCTGACCTTCACCTGGTTCTCGGCAGCCAGGGGTACTTGATGATATCCCTGGTAAGCGTCCAGCATGGATATGAACTCACTGCCAGCTGTCGAGTCCACCATCTGGTCAATCCGAGGCAGAGGATAACAATCCTTCGGGCAGGCCGTATTGAGATCTCGGAAGTCGATACAGACCCGCCACTTATTGTCTGGCTTGGGTACCAACACAATGTTGGCTAACCAGACGGGGAACTGCACTTCACTGATGTGGTCGGCCTCCAGCAGCTTCTCTATCTCAGCCCAGATCACTTTATTTTGCTCGGTGTTGAAGTCCCGTTTCCTCTGCTTGACGGGCCGAGCATGGGGATAAACATGGAGATGGTGCTTTGCCATCTCCGGTCGGACGCCTTTCAACTCTTTGACCGACCAGGCAAAAACGTCTTAGTTCTGAGCCAAGCACTCCAGTAAGGGCTTCTTCAGCTCCTCAGGCAGCCCTACTGCAATCTTGACTCGGGCCTCCTCCCGATCTGGGAGGAGTTGTACCTCCTCCTTATCTTCGCGCAACTCGGCCCACGGGAAGGCTTGGACCATGTTGCAATCTGAGAAGGGACGTGGAGCCTTTTAGGTCTCTACCCGGACGTCGTTGACGTAGCACCTCCGAGCCACTTTCTGGTCACCCCTAACCTCTCCTACCTTGTCCCCAACTGGGAACTTGACCTTCAGGTAGAAGGTGGAGGTTACGGCTCGGAATTCGTTGAGGGCCGGTCGACCTAGGATGGCGTTGTAGGCAGAGGGAGCATCAACCACCAAGAAAGTGGACCATCTGGTCCTCTTCAGTGGCTCCTCTCCTAAGGAAATGGCCAGTCGGATCTGGCCGATTGGCTGCACTTGATTCCCCGTGAATCCGAACAACGGGGCCACCACCAAGTCCAACTGGGACATCTCTATCTGAAGCTGATCAAATGCCTTCTTGTACAGGATATTGACCGAGCTTCCAGTGTCCATGATGGTGTGGTGGACTTGATAGTTGGCGATGACAGTCGTAATGACCAGCGCGCCATCGTGTGGGACTTCTAGTCCCTGTAGATCTTGGGGCCCGAAACTGATCTAGGGCCCTGCGGCCTGCGCCGAGCTTGTGCTGACTTGATGGATTTCCAACCGGCGTACCTGCGCCTTTCGGGCTCGGTTGGAATCTCCTCCGGTTGATCCGCCTGAGATGACATTTACGCCCCCTCGGACGACATTCTGCTGGTTGGCCGACTCCTCCTCCACTTCTTCGACCTTAGCTCGGTTCCCTTGAGGGAATAGATTGCGAGCGACCGGGGGATTCCCTCGGAGCTCTTCGGTGACGGGGTCTATGGCCCTGCCTCCTCGGCCTATGCCACACCCCGGGGATGCTTGTCGCCCTCATCCGCAGGGAGCCAGAGCCCAACCTCGTCTAGCCTGTCGGCATTCTTCGATGGCGTGGCTGTGGGTCTGGAACGTGCAGTATGGCCTCCACCAAATCGGGAGGCACCCTTGGTCCACCTGCTGCACATGTTGCCTTTCGCCCCCCCCCCCCCACTCGGTTAACGGGTCCGCGAGAGCTGCGGATACTGATGAAGCAGAGTCGCGCTCTTGAACTTCATCAGGTGTTCGTCCGGATCAGTAGTCCCCGCATACTCGTGTATGGTAAAGAAGTGGAGGTGATGGGGAACTGGGTCTTCCAAGACCCACGGGGCAAAGGGACTGCGTACCAGGATAGCTGGAGCAGGGTCGGCTGGGGCCTTCCCCTTGTCCAGACGCATCTCGTGTATCTGGTTGGACGCTGAGCCCTCTGCTGACAGGGAGTGGGCCTTGTCATCTTGACCTCGGTAGAAGGCCGCAGGGATGGGCATAGAACCGCCCTCAGGTCGGGCGGGCCTTCCTGGACCTCCGGAAGGTCGAGGTGGTGCGGGCTCAAGGAAATGGGGCATCTAGCTGGCAGCCTGTGAAGGCCTTTGAGAAGCCCTTTGAGCTCGAGTAGCCATCAGGACCTCGTATTCCTCACGGGTGACAGTCATCACGACCGGGTTGGGGTCTCCCATCTTCGCTTCCGATCAGGCGGGACTGTCCTCCTTCTAGCGCCAAATTTGATCCTGTCGCGAAGCGAGGTGGCGGTCCCAAGGGCGAGATGGTACTCCGGGGATCACGAGACCGCTGAGGATGGCTGTGAAGCTGGCTCGCTCCTGTCCTGCAAGACAGAGACCATTAAAACCCATCGGGAAATATCCCCGGCCAGGCACTCCGACGGTCAAGTCAGTACTCGACGATGGCAAGTGAATGGAAAGCAATAGAACAGTAAACAATGCACTATTGCGCGTACCTGAGAGATGCGGAGTGAAGAGGCTTATACAGCGGGGGAAGCTGACAGCTCCTGCCCCACCTGCCACCTGCTACCTGCTACCATATAGCGAGGACAAAATGATGCATGCCTAGAAGTGGCAGGATAAAGTAGTGCATACTGGGTTAAGGAAAGGGGCACTGTCAACTTAATGGCCAACGCCATTTGGTGCCGCTCGGCTTGACACCAGTGTATGTGGTCATAGTACGGGGGGACATGGTATGGTAGGCAGATCAAGCCATCAGCGGGATATCCGTCGTTTGGGCCAGGGTGGCGCCAGTCCTATGCCGACCTCGTACTGCTTCGGGTAGTCTGATGTCAGGGAGTAGTTGTTCTGCATGCTAGGGCATGTTAGGGCCAACTGAGGACCCTTAAAAGGAAAGTGCCGACTGAGAGCACTGAGCAATCGAGGCCGACTGAGGGCCTATGATGAAGGTGCCGACTGGGGCACTAAGTAACGAGGCCAACTGAGAGCCTGAGATAAAGGTGCCGACTAGGACACTGACTGTGATAGATTGACTAAAGCTTTCTCGGGCTTGGGCATACCCCAGGAGCGTGGGCCGTCAGGCGTCGGCTGGGAGCCAAACCTAGAGGGGTGATAGATTGAGTTAGACATTATATGAATGCACGGGACGCCACGTGTCCGACTGGGAACCTCCGGAGAGGAGCGCAGGGTCATGCCCGCGAGAGAGTCTAGACGATGACCTGGGCCTATCGTATTCCCGAGGGAGCTAGACCAGGTCGCCTGTATGGGCCTTCCATCCCACGGGCTCCCGAAGCCCGCGGATCCATCCTCTGCTGACTAGGTGCCAGACTACCAGATCAGGTTATACATAAGCTGGCCCGTGATCAGCATAGATTCATGATGATTACAAGAGTACATATTTGGATTCAAAGTTTTTATATGTTCCTTAATTAGTTTTGTCTGGATGAAGGTAAATTATTTTTTTTAGTCCACTAATTAGTTTTGTCTCGATGACATTAAACTTTTAAATGATAAAATTAAATTTTAAAGAAGTGGAAAATTTATTTTTTATTTTTTATTTAGTATTAGATATCTAACTTATACAAATAAATTTTAAGATAATTAATTAGTTTCTAAGAAAATTTTCCACTAAAGTAAATGGATAAGCTCTTATATAGTAAGGTGATTTATCAATATTATATTTACATTAAGAAAATTTTATTTATTAATTTATTAAAATTAAAATTGGATAATTAAAAAATTAAGATGAATACGAGTTGGTGGGTGAAGATAGAAGTTCATCAGAACATTAACATCCATGTTTGAAAATTTTTTAAATAAAAAAATTGAATTAAATTTCAACCAAATTAAATTTTATTATGAATTGAATTGAATTTTTATGTTTGGAATGAGTTAGTAAATAACAAAATTGAATTGAATTTTTTGATTTAGAATCTATCATAATTGAATTTAATTTTATATTTTACCATTTTGTCCTTCATCTAAAATGACACTGATTGAGAAATAAGGGCTATTTAGTAATTTTTATTTGTTAGAGTAATTTCCTTTACAAATCAGACCTCTTTAATATGATTTATTTTGAAGGATTTGAAAGGAATTGAATTTTAATTTTTTATCAATTCCTGATTAAAATGTATTTCAAATGATAGAATTGAATTTAATTTTAAAAAAATTCATTCTATCCCTTTTCAAATAAGATGTAAGAGAGTAGGAAACTGTATAATTTTTTATAATCTATAATTTTAATATTATAAAAATATGATAAAATTAGATAAGTTACATATATCAATCATGACCTTATTTTTGTGGAGATTCTGAACTAACTGCCGATCAAATTTTCAGTTACAGCAGACAAAAGAGTACGTTGAATACAAGGACTCCTACAAATTTCATATCATGTAACATCCTCCGTAATCTCGATGAACAGAAAGGAGCCTCCGGGACTATGGTACAATGGTAAGGCGACTAGTTACTATTTCAGATATTCATAGTTCGATCCCTAACTATGACGTATTTGTAGGAATTTTATCTCCAAATGGGGCGCGAGCCCTGGGAAGCTGGGCTTTTAAATCGCCTATTGCGAGTACTTCCCAATTTATCCTGACGATCGATAAAAACTTTTATGAAGTCAAATCGATCGTCCGAATTTAAAAAAACCTCGTTAATCATTCGATGAACAAGAAGGACAGTCCTCACGGATCGACCTAATCACTAATTATGTGGATAATTAATTCATCAAATCGTAGAGAATATAAATATCTCTTTAATATTTAATTTTTTCATATAAAAGATTATTATATTAAAATAAAAAATATTTTTTATAATTTATTTGTATATACTAATTGAGAAGCCGATAATATTAAATTACCTAAGAGGAATGTTATCATCTGTATTCTAATGAACGAAAAGAACCGTCAATCAAATATTTCAAGATTATTTAAAATTTAAATTGGTTGAGAGTCCAATCAGAATGATGTAAAAGATGATGAGTTTAAAATCGATGAAGATATTTTCATTGGTATAAAGTAATTTTGGATAGATTTTATAAATAAAATCATGAAGATTTAGATCAAAATGAATAATATTATTTTATTATGAAAATGTATAAATCCTTTTATAATAAGAAATGATATTAGAGCCTAAAAGATCTTGTTTCAAAAGATGAAAAAACCTTTTCAGTAGAGTCAAGAACCATGTTAAATATTTTTGTTCTATTTGGATGCTGGATAAGAATGAATATTCATTCAAGAATAATTGAATGATTTGAAAATTTAAACATTTAAATTATAAAAAATATACCGTTGAATTGTCATCTTCTCAACATTTCCTTACGGGCTTAGGCTTTAAAATTTGAAACATCTCCGGTTGATTATCCTGGTTTATATTTTTCTCTCCCAAAGTCAACATAAGCATTAAAAGTTCCTTTTTAGGATGTGTTGCGGGATCGTCGTGTCGCGACTTCTCAATAGCCATCACAATACGAAGCAGACGAGTTCATATGTCCTAGAAGATGTCTGTCTCGCCTATATCACATTCGTTGGCGATGGTCAACGAGTCGTCCAATTGCCAATTGGACACCACCGATGATTTTTTATCGATGTCTCGAATCAAACGATATCCTGGGAGAACGGTGAACCAGTTAGAATCGCCGCAATTCCAATCTCGGGGGATTTGACGGTGAATTCGACGAGATCGCAATTGCGACGATACCGACGAGTTCCCCGTAGCCCTCAGGGTATGATTTTATCGGGACGGCGACCGGAATCCGCCGGTGATGTCCGATTAACGATCAGATGACTGATCACCGGGCATTGTCGGTGCGTGTGGGATAGGGGACAGAGAGAGGAGTGGGACAAAGGATTTGACCTCAATACGAAGAGGGAGCATAAGGATTGCTGAGCTATGGTGTCCGCTCGGGTGCCGCCCAAGAATCCCAAGCATCCTCTCAACCTATTTGGGACAACCTACTCGGGACAGCCCGCTCAGGACAAGTTTGCTCAGGAGTCTAAACGACAGTTAGCTGCATGTATTCAGGGAACATAATGAACGCCGCCCGAGCGAGATAGGCACACATGGCCTGGGTAGCAGAAATTGTTCTAAGAAATACTTAGGAGTATCCCTTCAAGGTGAAAACTAAGGAGATATCAAGCGATGTCCCTTAGTAGAATAATAATTAAGTAGCCTTTAAGGCGCCACCAAAATATGAAAAGGTCATATTAATGAGAAAAGTTAGAAACGTATACAAATGAATGTCTCAATAATAATCTTCAATAATTAGCAATAATGACAGTCATGAAGAAGATGCCATTATTGCCCTTAATGACGGAAAATGAAGAGTCACGGTCAAGAGTATAAAAGGAGTTCAGGAGCCCCAAGGAAAAGGTCTAGCAATTTTCCAAACTCTTCTCCCATTACACTTTCAATTTTATATCTGACTTAAGCGTCGGAGTGACACTGCCGGGATCCCTCCCGGCGCCATTCTAATGTTCTTCTCATTTGATGTTGTGATTTTAGGTCTCGGTCTCCTACTCTCTTTCCCTCCCACACACCAGTACGCATCACCAGGATCCACCATCTACGCCATCGGCTTCCGAAACATTTTGACATCGTCTGTGGGAAGACATTTTTACCAGAAGTTGTAAGCTTGATAGCGAACATCGTCAACTCAACAAACGCAGTTTTAACACGAGAAGAGCTAGACCAAATCGTGGCGGCAGTCCGAGGGGTGATGGAACAACATCAGATACAACAAGCGGCTTCCAAAGGGGCCTCTACTTCGGTGGGAAAGTTGTAGGCCTCGCCTCGCCCCGCCTGCCCCCTCCCCCCACAAAAAAAATTGCCCACGGGAGCATCTCAGGGTCATAAGTGTGACCCCACTGAGGCCTCTTAAAAAGCGCACTTGATGGCCTCTAACACGCCTCCCCAAGGAATTCAAAAGGGAGGGTTTGCATGCATTCCTCCCTTTGTCAATTATGAGCTGTCACCATTCACCCAAGATATTATTGACGATTCGATGTCCCGACATTATCGACCTCCTTCAATTGGGGAATATGCTGGCAATACGGATCTAGAAGACCACCTTTACAAGTTTGAAAATGCAACACTGTTGCATCAGTACACTAATGGGGTGAAGTGTCGGGTGTTCCTCAACACCCTTTTAGGAGCCACCTAACGGTTGTTCGAGAAGTTGCCCAATTACTTCATTAGGTCTTTTGGAGATTTTGGACGACCTTTTTACATCATTTTATGAGCAGACGGAGGTACCACAAGACTGCTCTCAACTTGTTCTCCCTCGAACAAAAAAGTAAAGAGACTTTGAAAGACTACATCCAACGCTTCGGTCAGATTCATACATCCTTCGATTGGACTTTAAGCAAGGGTCTTGCGATTGGGGATGTATTGAGAGATCCCCACGTGGTGACTTTTCAATAGCCACCACAATACGAAGAGGGAGCACAAGAATTACTGAGCCAAGGTGCCTGTTTGGGCGTCGCCCAAGCATCCTCTCAACTTGTTCGGGAAAACCTACTTAGGACAGCCCACTTAGGACAGGCTTGCTCGAGAGTCTAAACGATAGTCGACCGCATGTATTCGAGGAAAATAACAAACGCCACCCGAGTGAGATAGGCCCACATGGCCCGGGAGGCAGAAATTGTCCTATGAAATACTCAGAAGTATCCCTATTAGGGTTAAAAATTAAGGAGATATCAAGCGATGTCTCTTAGTAGAATAATAATTAAGAAGCTTTTAAGACGACGTTGCCAAAATATGAAATGATCATATTAATAAAAAAAGTTAGAAACATATACAAATGAATATCTTAATAATAATCTCCAATAATTGATAATAATGACGATTATAAAAGAGATATCATTATTGTCCTTAATAATGAAAAATGAAGAGCCACGATCAAGAGTATAAAAAGAGTCCAGAAGCACTATGAAAAAGTCTGATAATTTTTTAAATTCTTTTTCCTTTACACTTTCTTTTTAACTTAAACATCGGAACGACCTAAGCAAAAACTCCCTCATCTCATCATTCTAACATTCTTATCTTTGGAAATTATGATTCCAGGTCTTGATCTCTTATGCCCTTTGTCTCTCATCAAACATCAATTCGTACCATTGAGATCCACTATTCATGCCGTCAACTTTCAAAACATTTATGAATCTTTATTTTTATTTAATCCATCTCCTGTAGCCTTTAGATATGATGAGCTGGGGTGCAAACCTTCGGATTACAATACAACGATAGGTTGAACTAATTACTATTTTAAATATTTATAATTCAATCTTTAATTACGATGTATTTTATAAAAAAAATTCAAATGGGACGTGAATTCAAATACTGCGGACTTTTAAACCATCTACCATAAAAGTTTTTTGATTTATTTTAATAATTAATAAAAAAATTATATGAAACCGAATCCACGTACTGCCTGGTCTAATATAAATTTGGTGAGCTGGAATCGTTGGATAACAAGTTTCGTTATTCCTCTCCATTAAGGATCCAACTCGATTGGATGTGCGAGGGGTTCGAGGAGGATCTCTATGATCTTGGTACCATTAACAAGTCAAATCCTGTCAGTGATCTTACTCAGTTTATATGCCTATATTTATTTCTGTATCCATTTTTTTTAATCATAATTCTCTATCGATATTTCATTGGTAAATTATAGAAAACTCCTCAATATCTTTTTAATCTTTACATGTATTCTTCACATCAATTTTTCTTTATATTTACTCCTTGATGGATTAAATATAAAAGAGTGAAAATTAAGTATACATCAGTGAAAACTGAATATAAAAGAATGAAATTTAAATATAAAAGAGGGAAAATTGAGTAAAGGGTTATTGATGTGGTGGATGCAACCTTATATACTCAATTTTCTAACTTTTATACTCAATTTTTTTCAAATAATACTCACCAAACTGTCTTGTCAATCCCATCAGAGACTGCATGCAAAGAAAAATTTATCTGGGGATTACATACAAAGTTAACTTAGTATGTGGGGAATTTATGAAAATTTACCCATATTTCATCCACAATTTATAGTAAAAAAAAACCTAGATATGAGAATGTCAAAAGACTTGTCTCTTTTCCATTTACCCCTCGACTCCACGCCAAAGTTGATTTTTGTTATTTCTTGTTTTATTTAAAAAATAATAAATAAGAATATATTTAGATTTTAGAATATCATTTGTCAAATTTATAGAAATTGAAATGACCTCAATCATCGTAATCCCTACGTCTATTAATAAATGTCGATTGAAATTTATAGATAGACTTATAAGATTTAAATTTTTAAAAAATTAATATGGAAGAAAATAGTATAGTAAAATATTTATGATATTTATGTATGATTCGGTTATATATATATATATATATATATATATAGAGAGGAGAGAGAGAGATGCTCCGCTACGGATCGCGTGCGCGACACGCTTGATCGGTCACCAGATCGATCAGGCGTTGGCCTGATCGGTCATGCCTGATCGGTCCGGTGACCGATCAGGCCAACGCCTGATTGGTCACGGAGGGGCTCGGCGAGTCCTCCAATCGTACCGGCGGCCTTCGGCCGCCGTCTCCGAACAAAACTATAACCCAGAAGGGGTGAGCGATAAACCTTATGGGGTAGGGTGAACCCGTCGGGATACGGTGATCGGTCACGGAGAGGCTCCGTGAGTCCTCAGATCGTACCGGCGGCCGAAGGCCGTCGCCCCTGAACAAAACTATAACCCAGGAGGTGAGCGATGAACCCTAGAGGGTAGCGTGAACCCATCAGGGTATGATGAACCCGTCGAGGTACGCTCCTGAGCTTTCCTGAGCCCCTCCGTAACCGATCAGGCCAATGCTTGATTGGTCACCAGACCGATCAGGCGTGTCGCGCACGCGGTCCGCAGCAGAACAATTATATATATATATATATATAAATTAATCTAGGTATATTTGTAATTTAATTGTTAATTATGATATATTTTATAAAAAAATTTCTTTGAAATAAGACGACAATCATAAAATGTTACATTATCAAATCGTTTACTATGAACGTTTTTTAATTTATCTTAAAACTTTTTATGATCAAATTTACTATCCTAGATTTAATTATTATCTAGTTTATATTTTTGAAGCCTCCAAGAATATGGATAAAAAGGATGGCAAGATTCGACATTTAATTATGACATGTTTTATAAAATGTTTTTTCTAGATAAAACGTATAGTTATGAAATATTGATCCTTAAATCGTCCATCCATCTGAATACATTATAATTTATTTTAACTATCCATGAAATTCAATTGTCATTCATATCCGCTGTGCGACTTCAGGATTCATGTTTAACTCATCGTTGTCAATATTCTCAGGCCCACAAGAACAGTACTAGTCTTTTTTTTTAATATTCGTTGTAAAAGATTATTTGTTTATCTTCGTCAATTTTTCTATATTAATATTAAAAAAATAAATTATAAAAATTATTAATTTAGATATTATAATTAGAGCAATGATAGGGAGAGTGAAAATGAGAGTGAAAATCATAGTGAATGATGTGGTATGACGTGACACTTTACATGCACATGTCCGATTATCACTTAGACACCATCGGCGGTCTTCGGCCGCCGCCCCGAATCAAACTATATCCTGGGGGGCACGGTGAACCCGTCGAAGATCGTGCATACAAGGTGCAACGTCATTCACTATGATTTTCACTCTCTCATTTTCACTCTCCCCATCATTATTCTTATAATTAATATATTTTTTTTAATACGCGCACCGACCTGACTAAATGAAAGACATGATACGATGCGGAATAATTAAATATGGTGCGACTGATGGGGCCCTGCCGAGTCAGCAGTGACGGACGAATCTGAAACCCAGGTACGCTTTCACGTGGCGCCAACGTTAATGATTATTAATTGTAGATAATTTATCAGAAGGCATGCATGCATTTTGATCCGCACGTACGTACATGTGCAGTGACGTTCGTTAAGTTTACTGTAAATTTAATCAGCCCGCGTCAACCCAGTTACTCGCCAACGCTGATTTTTCACAATGGTTTGACTAGGCAATTGTGATTTCATGGCTAGCTTAGTCGCTTGATTGTTTAGTTGTGGCCGTTGCGATTTCGTGGCCGCAAGCTAACTTTGATCTTTAATTTCATGGTGAGGTAGTCACTCGATCAGTCGTCATAGCTCGATTGTTTACAGCCATGAAAGTCACTACCAAGCAATAGATTTTGAGGTTAGGCGAGAGATCTCAATTTCAAAGGCTTAATTTTTGTTTTTTTACCTAGCTACAATTTAGTTCAGGTATTAAATGAATAAGCAGAGGGGTATTTTGAAAAATTAGTGCATGATTTATTAATTTAAAAAGAATGATACGATAATTTAATTATTTCATAAATTTAGGGGGTTTGTAAATTGTTTGGTTAGGTCAATTGTCCTTAAAATATATTTTTAAATTAATTTAAATAGTTTATTAAATAATTTTAATTAAATTTAAATAATATTAATTGAGTTAATAAATATTTTTTATATTTATAAAAATACTCTATATATAATATTTTTGAGAAATTTAAATTAATTTATTCTAACATATTATGACAGTTATTTTATACATATTATAATTACATAGAATACAAGTATTATCGATATAAGAAATATGATTGGATATTGATACAGAGGATATTGTGAACCTCTACATAGGATAAGATGGTCAATTATTTTGCTGATGAAGTAGTCAAAACTTGGTCGGCTCAATGTGACTTTGACTGTGGACAACCGATCAGATTTTAGAGACCCCCAAAGGTTGCGACTTACCACACTAAAGTTCTTTGCAGACTCAGAGACCTGTTGTTGACCAGATTTTCTCGACTTCATTGGTTCGCTCCCTCTCACTCCTTGATTTGAATGACCCATTCTTCAATTAAGCTCTTCTTGTCACACTCCTATTGGATCCTTTCGACTTTAGGGGCTTAGCTCCTCTCAATTCCCTAGAGATGAGCAGACACACAATCAGACCAGTTCTCCTGAGACTAGGGGTTTCACTCTTATATCTTGTATTACCCCATTGGGCTCGCATTAAAATTCCTCTTATGTGGGCTTGGCCCTGGAAGCCTAACAAGCCCTGTGGTACGCAAGCTGACCCTACAATAAATGTTGCACTTGGGGCGTCAGAAACATATGTGATAGTATCCTTATATGGATACGGGATATGGGGCGTTGTGACTGGTCAATATTGTAAAAATCTAATGATTTGATATTTTCTTTATCATGATGCGACACATAATTAATGAAAGAGATTACAAAAGTATTATAAAAGGAGTCTTACCCTCACAGGTAAGGTACACTTTTCGCTACGTGCACATCCTATATATTTTTTTTCTACTGTTCATCTTCTACATCTCCTCCACCTCATTAACTTAATCGTCGGAGTAGCTGTGTCGAGGTACCTCCCGGCCTGCTTACTAAAGCTCATTTTTTCTCCATGCTTCGTGAGTTTGTAGGTGCCCCTCCTTTGAGGACTTCTTCCAGTCAACCTTGGAAATCATCTCACCAATATTCTATCTTTTATTGATTTCATACATGATCAAATTTGATACCATATATGAGAAAGTTCTATGAGAAATATGCCTGATCTGAAATGTAAAAATGGAAGACGTCGAAAAATTCCCTACTACACCATGACCTCGGAGGATTTCAACACTTCCGTCGCTGTACATTACAGGAGTGAGAGAGCGAAATTTCTTTGACATTATTTTCAATTGAACACAACGTCAGAAGACGACGAACCATCGACCTGGTGAGATCCTTACTTTCTAGATTCTTGGTTGGCAAAAGAGGTCCAGGTTACATCAAATTTCAAGCATCAACTTTTTATATACCTCAGCCTACCAATCAATGCCATTTTTATAGATTGACTAGGTGTTTCCCTTCATTGTCAAGCCTAATTTTTCATCATATTCTCACCCTGACTCCATGGGCATTCGGGAGTTGAGGGAATGAGTCATTCTCTCATCGGGATGTAAGCACCCCGGGTTACTTTTGATGTGATCAATCGAGTCATGTTAAGTCCTATCTGTGTTTGATGTCATGTCTAAGTATGCAGGAACTTAGAAGCATAAGAAGTTGAGCAGAAGATATAGTGAGTGAGAAGGATGACATAGGAAGCGAGTCGACTAGTTTAGTGCATCCGAGGGACGAGGAGCTGCGAAAGAGTATATCAGTGGATGAGAAGGATACACGCGACATCCGAGTGATGAGAAACTGGAGAGGAAGTCTGCTCGAGGAGAAGGCTGGAGTGGAGTTCGGATGAGCTCAACTCCGGACTACCAAAGCTTCAACCAAGTGAGCGGGATCGAAAACATCAACTTTGAAGTTGATCTTGAAGGCCCGAGGTGCCTTAGCTGTGACTAAGGGTGCCTTGATTGTCCAATTTGAACCTGCCATAAAATGGAACTGAGACACCTTAGTTGTGACTGAGGGCACATAATGAATAGTACTTGAGCTGCACTGGGTTGAAATTGAGGCGCCTCAAGTGAATAGCATGACAAAAAAATGTTGCTGCGTAGATAAAATCTTATCCAACTGAGACGTCCAAGGTCTCAACTAAGGCACCCTGACTATCACATCAGCAAACGGTCACTTTGACCAATTGGTTATAAATAGTCCTCTAGAGCTAGGAATGATGAACAACAACTTATATTCATTTTTCTATTTACTTCAGAGTATTAAAGGCTACTTCTTCAACGAAGAAATTTTTTCTAGTTGAGCTTTCAATGCCTTAGATTAACAACCTCCTTGGTTGCAAACTAAGTAAATTCTCCGTGTCTCTTACTCTTCTTTTTTATGTTGTTTGTTTTATTTAACTAATCTGATTATCATTGATAAACAAAAGAAAGAGAAAGATCTAACTTTACTTGCAAGGCTATTTACCCTCCCCTTTAGCCGGCCGACCCGACCTACATAGAATTCTCTCCCCAACTCCTTGGGCATTCGGGAGTTGAGGGATTGGATTATTCTCTCTCTCAGCGGGATTGAGTCATATTATTTTTTTATCCCTGACTCCATGGACATTCGGGAGGCAAGGGATCCGATTATGCTCTCCCTCAGCGGGATTAAGTCATTATTTTCTCTCCCTTACTCCTTGTGCATTCGAGAGTTGAGGGATCAGATTATAATCCCTCTTGGGATCGAGTCATTATTTTTTCTCCATGGCTCTGTGGGCATTCGAAAGTCGATGGATCATATTGTTATCTCCCTCAGTAGGATCGATATTAGTCCTCTCCCTGACTCAGCGGACATTTAGGAGTCGAGGAATCAGATTATTCTCTCTCTCAGCGGGATCAATTCACATTATTTTCCCTCCCCAACTCCATGGGCATTCAAGAGTTAAAGGATTGAACTATTGTCTATAGGACGGTGATGAGATCACCCGAAAACCACATCATGTTCAAGTATATATAATTCTATTTTTCAAATATGAGTTGTTAATCTTCTTTGCAGCTTTGCCATGACCATCAACCAAGTCACTCGATCCCCTCCACAAAGTTTGAAAGATTGAGTGTGTGTCTTCACGCTGCCAAAGACTGAGTGTGTGTTAATTTCTATGCCTTCAAAGACTAAGTGTGTGTCTCAATGCCACTAAAGATTGGGTGTATGTCTTCATGCCGCAAAGATTGAGTGTTGTCAAGACCAAAGGGATTTAGATATCTTCATAATGGTATGATATTGTTTATTTTGAGCTTAATCCCTTATGGATTTGTTTATAAACTTTACCCAAAAGACCTCATACCAATGAAGATATTTTTCCCTTATAAGTCCATTATCTTTCTATGTGTTTTCAATGTGGGACTCTATTTGCAATTTTGAAACTCCAACAAGTGTGTGTTTCCATGCCGCAAAGACTGAGTGTGTGTTTCCACGCCGCTAAAGATTGAGTGTGTGTCTCCAAGCTGCCAAGGACTGAGTGTGTGTCCCCATGCCGTAAAGACTGAGTGCGTATCTCTACATGGCTAAAGAATAAGTGTGTGCCTCCATGCCGCCAAAAACTGAGTACATATTTCCATGCCACAAAGGCTGAGTGCGTGCTTCTACACCTAAAGACTGGGTGTGTGTCTCCACGCCGCCAAAGACTGAGTGTGTGTCTTCACGATGCTAAAAGTTGAGTGCATGTCCCCATGTCGACGAAGACTGAGTGAACATTGCCATGCTGCAAAAAGATTATATATGGTCGTTCACTCAGCACAGAGATTATGATCACTCGCTTAGCCATACGACAAGCTCAGTGCCCCTAATCCTGCGCTAGCGATTCACGTTACGATAGGCTCAGAGACTCTTTCCTGACTCCTTAATCGGAAGCAATTTGCCTTATGATAGTGTTGGATCGAGTAAACACGATAGAGGGGGGGGGGGTGAATATCGTGAAAACGTTTCGGATTGAAAAGAGAAAGTACGCAACAGAATTTAAATAAAACACTCACAGAACTCAAGTAGTTTTACTTGGTTCGAAGTCGCGTTCGGCTCCTACTCCAAGGCTCACGGTCCTTGACCGTTTACTGCGGGCAATTCTATAGTAGCGCAAAACGGTTACAAAAATTATTACAATATGAGTGCAGTAACTAAACAAATGTACTCTTCATTACCGACGCCCGGTGTGGATCGTACTTCGGAGCGGAGGGTCGTCGTCGGCGCTAGAATGTCGAGAACGGAGTTTGCCGGAGCAGAGCGCTTGAACGAAGAGAGTAGAGGCGTTGGAAAAAGTGTTGTCGAAGCCTTAGGGGTCGAGCCCCTTTTATACTGCTCCTGGGGGCGCCCTGGACGCTGGGGGCGCCTGACACGTTCCTACGGATCCCAGAAACCTCATCCGCAGCTCGGTCAGCGCTTATCCCTCCAGAATTGGCCTCGGAGCTGACGGGGGCACCCGGGACGTTGGGGGCGCTCCGGTTGACTTGGTCTGCTGGCTTCGCGGCTGATTTCGCTTCGATCACTGGTTGGCTTGGACCCAGGGCGCCCGAGACATCCAGGGCCCCCGGGACCATCAGGGCGCCCGGGACCTTGAGGGTGCCTATCCCAGTAAGCTTCCGAAGCGATTCTTACTTTAGCTGTTCGTTTAGCTTTGACCTTGGGCGCCCGGGACCTCCCGGGCGCCTAGCCCAGCTACTGCCCCTCTCCTTTGGGGCGTTCTGAGCTGCAGACACACATTCTTTTAGTCCCTGCATCCAAGGTTAGTTCCACAACAAACAAAGCAAAAATGTTAGTTAGTTTATACAGCCGTAGCTGTCTTGGTTCTAACTTTGGGTCTCCCAAATGGAACCCTAGGTCGAACCGACGCCTACTGTTCCCTCGACGGGGGAACACATCCTCACCTACTCCTCTCAGGAGAGTTTACCTTTTGCCAACTGGCTCCTCCGGTTGGACTTTTGCTCGATGCACCTGACTAAGTCTTCGGTGCCTAGCTCCTTGCCAGGGCTTCGTGCCCAGTCCTCGACCAGGACTTCGTGCCCACCTTCCGAGCAGGTCTTCGGTGCCCAGCTCCTTGCCAGGGCTTCGTGCCCAGTCCTCGACCAGGACTTTGTGCCTAATGTACCTAGGGCTTCTTTTCCTGTACACTCAGTGAACACATTAGATCAAGACAACATCTTAACTTTTGAACCCTTTGCCATTATCAAAACCCAGATTCGACTTAGGTGCTGCCTGCACCAACAATCTCCCCCTTTTTGATTTATGACAACCTGGTTCAAAAAGTTAAGTTTAAACAAAAAGCAGGTAAAAATGCCAACTTAATTTCCTCCCCTGGAAAGAATCTCCCCCTAGGTTTTTCAAAGGTTCATGGGGTTTAAAAAAGTTTATAAGTCTAAAAGGGAATTGATTTTTCAACACTTAGAACATTTTCAAAAAGTTTTGAAAATATTTTCCAAAAAATTTTTTTGGGTTAGACACTTGGAAAATTTGCATTTAGAGAATTTACATTTAGAAAATTTTCAAGTAAATTACTTAGTTTTTGCACTTTAGAAAATTTTCTAAACTTCTTCTGAAGTTTTTAATACTTAGAAAAACTGAAGTCTTAAAGAATTTCTACCATATTTTTGAGTTGTGAAAATTTTAGCACTTTAGAAAGTTTTCAAGACAATTTTTGAAATTAATACTTAGAAACATTTCTATTAGAGAAGTTTAACATAAGTACTTAGAGAAATTTTGAACATAGCTGGGTCAAGCACTTAGAAATAATTTTGAAAATAGCTTAAGTCAAATACTTAGAAATAATTTTGAAAATAGCTTAAGTCATTTTACTTAGAAATAATTTTGAAAATAGCTTAAGTCATTTTACTTAGAAATAATTTTGAAAATAGCTTAAGTCATTTTACTTAGAAATAATTTTGAAAACAACTTAAGTCAAATACTTAGAAATAATTTACTGCAATTGACTTAAGGGATTTTACTTTTTGAAATTCTACTTTTTGAAAAAAAAGATAAATAAAGTTTTGAATTTTGAAAAAAAATTTAAACCTTCTCGCCTTTCCAATCTCTCCCCCTTTGCCATATATCAAAAAACAATATAGTAACACAATATAGCAAAAGAAGTAAGGTGCTGTACTGAACCAATTCAAAGTATAAACTGGGCCAAATCAATTTGAATTATCTCTTTCGGGTCCTGTCTAACCCAATTAGCTACTTACTAACTGTTATAAACAGTAGTTTTCGCTAGGGTTAGTCAAGTTAAGTGTTCTGTTCAAGTTAGATTTTCTAAGCTTGACACTTAACCTGATTACTGTTGATTGGTATTTAGTGCCCCAATTACTGCAGATGCACAGACTTAAGCATCTTGAATCAAGGCAAAGACTTAAGCATCTCAACCCATTCTAGGTGATCAATCAAAAGTACCCTAAGGTGCTTGTGAGATGCTGGCTTCTAGATCTATAGGTGCATGCAGTTCTAGGGTTAGGGCCTAAACTAAGTCCATTTGCGAAAAAGCCCTAGTTTTGAAAGGGGGTAATTTTTCATAAGAAAACTAATTTGAAAAATTATTTTAAAAAATGAAAAAAATGATTTTTCAAATTAAGTAGGAACTGATAAGTAATAAAACAGTTTTACTAAAACAGAAGTAGAGAAAACCTATTCTACCAAGAATAACAACTGATAAAGATCAGATAATCAAGAAAAGCAACTAGTCAACTAGATAAGTCAACTGGTCAAAGCGAGGACCAGCATAGTCACACCACAGTCAAATACAAGTCAACCCTACTGAGTAAGGGTAGTCAACCAGTCAATAGTACAATATCAATCTGAACTAGGAGGAAGGACCGGGATGATCAGATGAGCTGGGCTGCCAGGATCGAAATAGCGACATCATTTCATTATACCGTGCGTCGCTAGTCTCTCGATCGGCTCTGCGGGCATCCATATACTCTGCATGATTGGCTTCTACTTCCTCCCTGAGACTGTGTACCTCTGTCTTAAGTAGAGCTAGCATCTCGTCAGTCGTCGGAGGTGGGGGCTCGTCCATCTGCTCTCGAATCTCAGCCGCCAGATCTGCGACATCGACCTCTATCTCCTCATCAGAGTCGATCTGGGGTCTGGCCCGCTGACGTCTCCATTACAAAACCCCGATACCCGAGACCTCTATGTCCGCTAAGGAAAAGTTTCTAAAACCTATTTCATCAAATTCGGTCATCGCAGTCATCTCTCCATCGGTGATATTACGACCGTGATGATGAAGAATGGAGGTGATGATGTGGCAATAAGGGGTGCGTACCCGCCCCTGAGTAGTAACACTGGACGCATATAGAATCATGTGGAACATGTGGAGTCCAATGTCGATATCTAGGTGATGGATCAATGCGTACAGTAAGAAAGTGTGGAATGGTCGCATAGTCGCGACGTCCCTAGTGGACAAAGGTAGAATGCAACGGACTAGGACTCTATAAAGGGCGTAGTCCTGGACCTGAAGATCTACAGACTGAAATCGCCTAGCCAAGGGGTTTCGAGCATCTCTATAAAAATAGGAGTATAGGGTGTCCAGGTCAATGTGAGAGTAGGGAGCATCAAAGGGAGGATCTCTAGGAGGATAACAGCAAAAAGTGGACTGAGAAAGTCGTAGTCCAAGAAATCTATTGAGCAACGAGGGTGTTATTGTCAAGGGCATCCCTTGAACTGTGGTGACAAATATAAGGTCATTCTGTCTAACTATATTGTTGTAGAATTCTGCACATAGGGTTGTGTTAATGGGATGAGTGCAGAAGACAAGGTTATCAAGTTGATAGAAGTTTATGACATTCATGGCTAATGGACAGGATTGAGTAAAAAACTGTCTATTTAGGAAACTCGTTTTGATGGGTTTATACGTTGTCCTAGCAAATTTATTACAAAGTTCCAAGGTCGGGAACCTAGGGTCGGGGCTAGGTTCGGTCCCGGGGTTTGGTTGATTTGCACGACGTTTTCTAAAGTAATAATAAACATGCGTTTAAGAGAAAACATGGTAAGGAATTTAAAGAAGGAATTTAATTCTAAGTACAAAAGAAATGATACCGAGTCGCCATCCGGGGAGGCATGGTTGAGGTGGAGTGGTCGAGGGCACAAGAGGGTCGTTCAGTCGCCTTGGAAGGAGAAGAGTTAGAGAGGACAAGTGTTTTGGGTGTGGCAAAAGAAGGGGGTTTCGGGCGGTTTATATAGAGGTGTTAGGTCGGGCGCCCGGGAGGTCCCGGGCGCCCGGGTCAGAGGATAGCTGCTTTTGGCAGTTTTTCTGCCCTGACCTGGTGCTGGATGGGGGCGCCCGTGATGGCCTGGGCGCCCGGAGTCAGGTCAAAAACTGTCATACGCAGCTTTTTGGGTTTTGACCTGTGCTTGGGGGCGCCCGTGAGGACCCGGGCGCCTAGCTTAGCTAGGTGTTGACAGTTTTTCTGCCTTGATTGAAGAGAAAAGGAATGGGGGGCGCCCGAGGGATCAGGGGCGCCCGGGTTGTGTAAGAGTTGACAACTTTTGATGTATTGTTGATCAGTTTGACCATTTGACCAAGGTTTGACTATTATTGTTAACCAGATTTGACTATTTTGACCATGGTTTTGACCAGTATTAACTGGATTAATCAAGTAATATTCAGGTCAACTCAGTTCTAAATTATAGGTTTTAATGTTCGTACTAAACAAGAGTACAGGGATCAGATGAATTTTAGTTAAGTTAAATTTAACCATCTCACCCGTTCTAGAGTTGTCAATCACGTTTACCTTATGGGTTTTTGTGAGATGGGGTTTAGTAGAAAAATTTATTTTGAAAAGACCATGATTAATTTTGAAAAGTTAAATTAATTTTGAAAACAATTGTTTTAAATTTATTTTGAAAAAGAGTGTTTGAATCTACGATTAACTGAATATTTGTGTTAGATTCGAATTTGACAAAGAATAAATTGAATTTGAATTTCAAAAATTGGCTTCCAGGTCTTGGCGAGGCACTAGGCCTTCTTTGACCGTAGCCTTATTGGATCATCAACCCTTTTCTTGACAAAACCTTTTAATGAAATTTTATTTTCAAAATTACTTTTTAAAAATTCTGGTCTAACTAGTTTGGGTCTTGGATCGGTAGCTTCGGCTAGTTCCACCAGTCTAAAGAGACCAAGTAGTGTATACTTGACCTTATTAGAAGAGGCTTCCCTAACGTACTATCATCTCCCGCCACCTAATACTATGTCGTTCAAATTTTAGTTAATTGGTTTAGTCCTTAATCTAACCAGTCCTAGGTCTAAGCATGGTGAATTGCAGAAAATAAATAGACAAGCAATCATGCAATTTTAAACAAGAAAAGAAATTTATTTAACTATAAAGATTGTTTTTAAGTTGGCTCCCCCTGGACTAAAACCACGATAATGGTTCGGCAAGATGTGAATCTTATCCTTGGGGATCCAATACTGATTTGATCCAGTTTGATTGTTCAGGCAAAGTTTGGGTACCCATGCCTGAATTTTAGGTCTAGACTGATTCAGTACAACATAGTATGACCTTTGTCTCGCCTTGGTTCGATAGCCTAACCCGGATCGATTTAGAACCGACTTCTGCTTTCCAAGGATCATGTCAAGACCCTTGGTACCAGAAGTGAATCGTTCTAATGCTTCTCTAAGGCCCTTGACTTGAGTTTTCAAGGAGGAATTCTCTTTCTCAAGTTTTTCAACTCGAGTAGAGGTTCCTTCTTGAACCTGCTCAGTTAAGGATCTTGAGTCAGCTTCCTCTTTCAGGAGTTTTACTTCCTGTCGAAGGGACTCAACTCGGATTTTGGCTTTCGCCAAGTCACGAGATAGATAGACAATTAATTCAGATAATTGAATTCTAGAAAACCCACTTATAGTGATTTTGCCGTCCTCTGAAAATGTGAGCTTTCCGTCGTCCGACTCCGATTCTGATTCGGTCTCGATTTCTTCCGAAGCAGTTAGGGCGAGCAGGTTCGACTGTGGGGCCTCTTCTTCTTCTTCGGAGGAAGATTCGTCCCACGTTGCCTGAAGGGCCTTCTTCCTTCTTGTCTTCTTGGCTTCTTTCATATTAGGGCATTCCGATTTGAAATGTCCCTTCTTGTTGCATTCGAAGCAGATCACACTTGATTTGTTCTTGGATGGTTCAGCCGGATCTTCCTTCTTTCGGCTGGCTTTTCTTCTGTTGGACTGATTCTTCAATTCCTTGTAATAGTTGCGGGCAAGTCGGACCAGCTTGGGTCGATCCCCTTCGCTGTCTTCTAAGTCTGAGTCTGAGTCAAACTCGGGTGCAGGTTGCGGCTTCTTCTTGACCGTTTTTCCTGTCTTGCCCGCAACAAAAGCAATGCCTTTCTTGGCCAGGGTGCAGTTAGTCTTCTCATGTAATTCAAGTTTGGAAAATAACTCATCTAATTTGATTTTAGAAATATCCCTTGAAACTTTGTACGCATCTACCATAGATGCCCACAAAGTATTTCTCGGGAAGGCGTTAAGAGTATACCGGATCAGGTCACGGTTCTCTGTTGGGGCAATCAGCCCTGAGATGATCTGGAGGATCATGATATTTTGATGTGTGGCCAATATGGTTAAGTTAGGAGTTGTGTTGTTATCATATGTGTACATGAGTGTGCAGGTGTACAGGTACACATGGACTTGGTTGATGTCTTCAGGTGAAGGATGACATGGAGGCAAGCTGGAGGCTTGCGTGTGCATCCGAGGGACCGTTGGATAGCAGAGATGATGAGCCGAGGGACGCGACTTCGAAGCGTACGTGAAGGGTGGCATGGAGGCAAGTTGGAGGCTTGCGTGCGCATCTGAGGGACGAGGGCCGAAGATGAAGAGGGCATGAAGGCAACAGTCAAGACTGCTGGTGAAGAGTCAACTGAGTTGTGAGGGTCTGAGTAAGAGTGTTTGTACTCAGGGGCTAAGCCCGGAGGGTTTGAGTGCGGAGAGATTTGTACTCGGGAGTAAAACCCTAGGCTTAGGTGTGTACCAGTCGACTGGCCCAGGGGCAGTCGATTGGTGTTGACTGGAACAGCTGGCAGATTCGAACGTTGTACTGTAACGGTCGAATCTGAGTGGGACCAGTCGACCGCCCCAGGGGCAGTCGACTGGTAGCGGTTGTTTTCAGATTCGAGCCCTATTTAAAGGGGCTCGTTTCCTACTATTTGACTTGACGAAACTCACTTGGGTAAAGTGAGTTAGTAGTCTATTATGATCAGAGGGCTTCCAAAGTGTTATGGTGAGGTTTCTCCACCCACAAGGAGCGACAGATCTAGCCGGAGGTTATCCGGGGGTTGATCCACCGACGGATTCTTGGATTAGTCACCCGACCGGGGTGGATACCAAGTAAATCAGGTTGTTAGCATTGTTTTATTTATTATTTACTCTGCATATTATTGTTTCTGCTGTGCTAACGACTTGTAGAGATCAAAACGATGAAAAAGTGCTATTCACCCCCTCTAGCACGCCTGAAACGATCCATCAGTTGGTATCAGAGCTAGGACCGCTCTTGATTGGAATAACCGCCAAGGGAGCAAAGCAAAGCTAGAGGGAATGATGGAAGACAAACTTGGAGAAGATATAAACTCACCACCACCATACGAGCATGAAGATTTTGATTATTGGAAAGCTAGAATGAAGATGTGGCTCGGCATGGATTGGGAATGCGTAATGGTGATAGAAGAACCATTTGAAATCCCTAAGGACAAGCATTGAAAGAAGCTCCGACCTAGGTATTGAACCAAGGAGCAACAAGAACAAGCAAGGGCCAATGAGAAGGTAATCAATATTTTGGTTAATATTTTGCCTACTAATATTTTGGGTAGTGTAGGGAGCTATAAAAATGCATATGAGTTGTGGAGTAAATTGAAAAAGTGTCGTGACAACCCTACACAAACTCAAGAAGTAGAGGAGCCCAAAGAAATAAGCTCAAGTGTCCAAGAAGACCCAAGAGAAGGGGAATTATCAAGTGATGTAGAGGAATCAAGTGAAAAAGGATCCATTTCATCAGAAGAAAAAGAAGAAGTATCAATATCAAGAATTGAGGGGGAGGAGAGACCCTCATCCCCACTAGAACAAGAGAAGACTTCCACCTCCACCAAAGCTAAATCAAAAGAGCATATTATATGCTTTGGTTGCAATAAAAAGGGGCACTACAAGGATAAGTGCCCACTAAGTAAAAAGGAGGTAATTCCTAAGCCCAAATCCATTCAATTTAAATCTAATGTGGGTTGTAGGAATGAGGAAGCTCAAAACAAAAGAAGGAGAATTAGATGCTTCACATGCGGGGAGCTCGAGCATTATCATACAAAATATCCAAGAAGTGGAGAGCTCAAGAAGATGGAGCACCTTAGGAAATGGTAGAAAGAAGAAAGGAAATGGAGCACTCATCAAGGGAGAGCCCCAAGGGTAAGGGAGGTAACCTCTAAGTCCACTTATGCTTCAAATTCTTCCATGAATGCTCAAAATGGTTGTATGAATGATAGAATTGATAACAATTGCGTGCCCATGCGTGTTTTTGGTTTTAAATATCATGATAGGAATAGAAACATGTTTGTGTGCCAAAACCCCAAGAATTCTATGTTTCATGATAAATCTAGAAATTCTAGGGCTAAGGGCCAAGGCATAAATCCTAAGAGAGGGAGAAATATGCCTAAACAAATAAGTAGACCTAGAAATGATCAAATTAGGTCTAGTGATCCTAAGGTTAGGAAGTTAGAAAAGGAAAATCAAGTTTTAAGAGCAAAACTTGATAAGTTAGAAAGAAACCTAGGAAGAGGCATTCAATGGTCCAAGAGATTGAACATGATATCAAAGGGCCAAAATCATAGGAATGGTAGGCCGGGTTTAGGATACCATTCTAGAAGGGCTAATGTTGATAAAGTATCATATTCAAGGATGCCCTATAACTATGGTAGAGAGAAAGTCAAAAATGGCAAAGAAAAACCATTTAAAGGAAAATAAAAGAAGTTGACCAAGGAAAAAGTCTATAGGGTTAAGAGAGTAATAGTGGAAGGTCAAGAAGCACCGGAGAAGCACCGGTGTGGTCTTGCCTTTGTAGAAGAGTTGTCTAGGGAGGTAACTAGGGCTACAAGCTCAAGGGAAAGCTCTAAAAGCCAAAAAGGGTTCCATGGTCAATGGATCTCAGGTGGTTTCTTCCTAGGAGATTGAAGAAGACGATAGGGTGTGCCAAGAGGGTTAAAAGGCAAAGGTTGGTCTTAATCCTAGAGAATTGGCACACTAAAGGGAGAATTATGGAATAAAAGGGAGAAATTGGTTTTAATGCCTAACTACCATATAAATTGATGCTAAGAATGGATTATGAATGAGTATGGGAAGAAGCATCAAGCTAAGGTTGAAATTAGAACTTTTGGGAAAGGTTTCATGATACATTTTAAAGGAACTTGGAGTTTATGCCAATCTTGGAATTTGGGATAATTTTGATTGAAATTATATTTTTTCCAAATAGACTTAGGATCCATAAATCCATCCATGAAACTTCATAATTTTTGGGATTTTTTGGAATTAGATAGGCATTTCTGAAGTTTGGATTGAAAATCTGAAAATCAGAATATCAGACACCAGTCGACTGGCTGGAGGTCAGTCGACTGGTAAAACCCACAGAATGTAATTACACTCTGGCCCAGTCAACTGCCCAGGGTCAGTCGACTGGTACGCCGATTTTATAAAAGGAAAGGGCGCGCCGGGGGGAAGCCAAACTCTAAGGTTTTGGCGATTTCCCGGCGATCATCACCTCTCTCAAGCTCCTCCTTCGATCTTATGTCCTTTCAAGCCCTAAAATCAGTCTCTAAGTTCTCCTTTAACTCCGATCTACCTCTAGGGTTGGTGGAAAACCCCTCTTCTCAAGCTATTTTCTCAAAACCAACGACATGAAAAGATTAGCAAAGAGGTATAATGATTTAAGGTATCTTTCTCCATTTAGACCTTGTATTGATACTAATATGATGTTTTGTGTATGTTTTCTTTGGTATTTTCTCTTTTGGAGGGTTATCTTGGTATGCATGCATGTGTTTGGGATATTAGGGTTGTGTCTAATGTTGGTGCAGGAAGCACCATATCGAACCTTGTTTTGATATTGGCAAAGGATTCAAAGTTAAGTGTTATTTGTGATCTAATAAAGTTACTCAAGTGTGCAGAGACAAAGTCCTAGCGAAGGGCTGCTAGGCACCTGGCGAAGGACTGCCAGGAAACAAAGTCCTAGCGAAGGGCTGCTAGGAGTCGAAGACCTGGCGAAGGACTGCTAGGCACCAGGCGAAGGACTGCTTGGTATCGAAGCCCTAGCGAAGGACTGCTAGGCACCGGGCGAAGGACTGCTCGGTACCAAAGACCTGGCGAAGGGCTGCTAGGCACCCGACGAAGGACTGCTGGGTAAAAGTCCAACCGGAGGAGCCGGTTGGCAAAAGGTAAATTCTCCTGAGAGGAGTAGGTGAGGACGCGTTCCCCGTCAATGGAACAGTAGGCGTCGGTTTGACCTAGGGTTCCATTTTGGAGACCCAAAGTCAGAACCAAGATAACTACAGCTGTAAAATTCATTAACATTCTTGCTTTGTTTTGTTTGGTACTAACCCTGGATGCAGGACCGAAGGAACGAGTTTCTGCAGCTCAGAACGCCCCAAAGGAGAGGGGCAGCAGCTGGGCAGGGCGCCCCAGAGGTCCCGGGCACCCCCAAGGTGAAGGCAAACAAGAGTTGAGCAAGAAAACGCTTCGGAAGCTCACTGGGCCAGGTGCCCCCAAGCTCCCGGGCGCCTCGGATGCCTCGGGCGCCCTGGGTCCAAGCCAACGAAGCAACTAAAGTCTATCCAGCCGAGAAGCCAGCAGATTGGGTCAACCGGGGTGCCCCCTGTGTCCCGAGCGCCCCCGTCAAACCTCGAGCCCGATCTTGGAGGGATAAGGGTTGACCGAGAGGTTTGCGGATCGAGTGACACGCGGAGGGTGCCCCCAACGTCCAGGGTGCCCCCAGGTGCACTATATAAGGGGCTCGACCCCCAAGGCTTCCAAAAATATTCTTCCAACGCCAATACGCTCTTCGACTCAAGCGCTCTGCTCCGGAAACCTCCCATCTCAAGATTCAAGCACCGACGACAACCCTCTGCTCCGAAGTACGATCCACACCGGGCGTCGGTAACGAAGAGTTTAATTTTTAGTTTACTGTACTACAACTGTAATATTTTTCTGTAAACATTTGCGCACATATAGAATTGCCCGTAGTAAACGGTCAATAACCGTGGGCTTGGAGTAGGAGCCGACCACGACTCCGAACCAAGTAAAATCACTTGAGTTCTCAACTTCTAAGAGGTCTAGGGGTGAAGGTTCATCCGACCAGGTCCACAAGCTCCAGAAGAGTCAATATTTAAGAGCTTAGAGTGTAAAAAGAGGTTCGAGGAGAATGAGTTTGTTTCATTGCCTTGTCGGTACCTTAACAAAACCTATTTCGAAGAGAAAGCGCCACAAATTATTGAGATGGTGACTCACTTTGGCATAGAACAATTGGTATACTGCCAACATGACATTAACATTGATCTATGCAAGGAGTTCTATGCAAATTTGACTGTATTGATTCAGAAAATAATATTTAAGAATCAAGAGTGGTCGGCGTTACCATTCCCTTCACAGCCATGATTTTAGCCAGTTTCTTAGAGTGTCGGGCGTCAAACAATGTTAATACCTATTTTCCCAATGTTATTGAGCCACTTGAGTTTCCCGACGTCACCATTGATCAGATTTATCTGCACTATTTTAGAAGACATAGGCATAAATCTGAGCGTACCTTTGATGCAAAGCCCATGAGTCCATCTAGCCATGTTCTATATAAGATTGTTGTAGAGTGTATCCTACCCATTGTTACTAAGGGGAGGGTAAGGATTCAGTTGCCTCACTTAGTAATGATGTATGCCCTTGAGCGACGGTTGGACATAGATGTGTCTTTGCATGTATTTGCCTCGATCTGTCACTTTTCCCAGAGTGTGAATGGGAAAATCTATATGCCTTTTTGCCATATGTTGACTGAGTTTTTCCAGTTACGGTTCGGTATTCGGGTCACCAGTGGTCAGGTCAGGCACCTGTCCAAGGACTATGATCAGATTGGCACACGCCAATTGTCCTTGGCAGGTATTGAGTGTAGACAGGGGGCATTTGCTTGGAGGGAGTGCCCGGAGGCCACTGACGCAGATGAGGAGCCTGGCGAGCTGGTCACACGTGCAGAGTTCACCCAGCTTTGATCTGATGTCCACAGCCTTCAGGAGGAGGCTCACGTCATTCGTGAGAATATTCACGGACTTCGGCAAGCGGAGCAGCGGCTTGAGACAAAGGTTGATAGGATTACCAGCCGCTAGGATGATATGTACGAGATGATGCAGCAGTGGCATCTCGCTTTTCAGGGTCCTCCTCATCCTCCTCCTCCTCCTCCAGGCGGTGATGATCACATGTTCTTCTGATCAGATGGTGCAACTGTTGGGAGTGTTCAGTGTTGAGAGTGATTATCATTTGTTGATGTATTATACCTCTCAAACACCTTCTATTTTGATGATTGTATTTATTTGGATGACTTCCGGCCTTTTGGCCCTAGATACTCTTGTGATGTTTATCTCTTGACAGATCTTATGACTCCATGTATTATACATTTTCCTTTATGATTATCTTATTAAGATCTTGTCTTATTTTGATGATGTCTTTGATTTTAAGTGCTAATTTATTGCTAAAATATGTTGGTTTCAATTATGCTTCTTATATATGTGTTCTTATAATGGTTTGTAATCCCATATTAGTTACATGGTTTACTATATATTGGTTGCAAGTTGCATAATGAAATATTTATAGAAAAAGGCATGGAAATGTGTTGATCTTATAATCATTTAGACTCAAAAAAAAAGAGGGGGAGGTCTTGTCAAAATGGATACATGTATATGCAAAAAGGGGAGTTTGGGAATCATTTTAAATGTCAAATGGAGCTGGCAGAGAATGACAAATATAGGATACCATGATTAGAACTCAATGTTGATACAAAGTTGACTTTATTTGAGAGGTTTTGAGTTTGTACCAAAAGTCAAGCACGGTTGATGTTTTTCATGAACCAAATTTTTCAAGGGTAGGGAATACCTTAACAATCGTGTTTGCAAAGTTTAACATTTTTCCAGATTTTCTGGAATTTTTTATTCATTTCTGAATTTCGATTGAAATTCTGAAATTTGCCGTATCAGTCGACTACCCTGGGGGCAGTCGACTGGTAGTGTGGGCAGAATGGGTTTTTGTGATTTCTGAGGGGTTTTTTAGAAATCTGGTTAAGTTCTATTTGGCACCAGGGGTAGGATTGCTTGGGGCAATTTTTTTTGATGGTGTCAAAGGGGGAGAACTTGGGTGTTAAGTTAGGTTTGGGATGAAACTTAACTTAGGTTTGGTTATAAAACTTTAGAGTTAAGTTGGGAGAACTTAACTTGGGATTAGCAAGAAGGATTGAAATTTGGGAGAAAGCGTAGGTTAAGGGGGAGGTAGCCTCTTGTGTGTTATGCTTGAATTTCAATTGTTTTTGCTATTGTTATTGCTATATGTTTACCTAACTTAACATATTGCCACACATCAAAAAGGGGGAGATTATTGGGGCAATCGTCCCTGAGATGATCTGGAGGATCATGATATTTTAATGTGTGGGTAATATGGTTAAGTTAGGATTTGTGTTGTTCTCATATGTGTACATGAGTGTGCAGGTGTATAGGTACACATGGACTTGGTTGATGTCTTCAGGTGAAGGATGGCATGGAGGCAAGCTGGAGGCTTGCGTGCGCATCCGAGGGACCGTTGGATAACAGAGATAATGAGCCGAGGGATGCGGACTTTGAGGCGTACGTGAAGGGTGGCATGGAGGCAAGCTGGAGGCTTGCGTGTGCATCCGAGGGATGAGGGCCGAAGATGAAGAGGGCGTGAAGGCAACAGTCAAAACTGCTGGTGAAGAGTCAACTGAGTTGTGAGGGTCTGAGTATGAGTGTTTGTACTCAGGGGCTAAGCCGGGAGGGTTTGAGCGCGGAGAGATTTGTACTCGGGAGAAAAACCCTAGGCTTAGGTGTGTACCAGTCGACTGGCCCAGGGGCAGTCGACTGGTGTTGACTGGAATAGCTGGCAGATTCGAACGTTGTACTGTAATGGTTGAATCTGAGTGGGACCAGTCGACTGCCCCAGGGGCAGTCGACTGGTAGCGGCTGTTTTCAGATTCGAGCCCTATTTAAAGGGGCTCGTTTCCTACTATCTGATTTGACGAAACTCGCTTGGGTAAAGTGAGTTAGTAGTCTATTGTGATCAAAGGGCTTCCAAAGTGTTGTGGTGAGGTTTCTCCACCCACAAGGAGCGACAGATCTAGCCGGAGGTTATCCGGGGGTTGATCCACCGACATATTCTTGGATTAGTCACCCAACCGGGGTGGATACCAAGTAAATCAGGTTATTAGCATTGTTTTATTTATTATTTACTCTGCATATTATTATTTCCGCTGCGCTAACGACTTGTAGAGATCAAAACAACAAAAAAGTGCTATTCACCCCCCTCTAGCACGCCTGAAACGATCCATCATTCTCTACCTTGTGACCGATTGTGTGTAGACCGTTCATCAGCTCCTGAATTCTGGCGTGGAGCTGAGCTGTAGATTCGCTGTCGTTCATCGTGATTGTGTACAGCTTGTTTAGTAGTAGGTCCCTCTTGCTGATTCGGGTGTCGGAGGTTCCTTCGTGCAACTCAATTAACTTACTCTAGAGTTCCTTTGCACTGTTGAATGGTCCCACCCGGTTCAGCTCTTCTTTGGTTAGGCCGCATTGGAGTGTTTGAGTTGCTTTAGCATCGGCCTCGATCTTTCTTTTCAGTGCGGTATCCCATTCAGTGTAAGATTGTTGCACTCCTTCAGCGTTTTTAGGGATTTCCAGTCCAGATTGGATTATTATCCACATGTCCACCTGAGTTTTCAGGTGGACTTCCATCCGACTCTTCCAGTAGGAGAAGTCCTCCCCACTGAAGAGTGGTGGTCTGGCTGTACTGAACCCTTCTTGCATGACCATTTAGGAATTTGAAAATAAAATTGGAACAAAAATAAAAAAATGTCCCAAGACTTGGTCTTGGATTAGTAGTGCGGGAAGAAGATAGATATAAAATGAATTATCGAGTGGTGTTGCACCAACCTCGATTAACGATAAAAATTCGATTGAAAAAGGAATTAAAATTTTAACAAAAAATCCGGAAAACTCCCAAATTGGTGGTTGCACCAAATTTGAGCTTCCCCGCTCTGATACCATTTGTTGGATCGAGTAAACACGATAGAGGGGGGGGGGTGAATATCGTGAAAACGTCTCGGATTGAAAAGAGAAAGTACGCAACGGAATTTAAATAAAACACACACAGAACTCAATTAGTTTTACTTGGTTCGGAGTCGCGTTCGGCTCCTACTCCAAGGCCCACGGTCCTTGACCGTTTACTGCGGGCAATTCTATAGTAGCGCAAAACGGTTACAGATATTATTATAATATGAGTGCGTAACTAAACAAATGTACTCTTCGTTACCGACGCCCAGTGTGGATCGTACTTCGGAGCGGAGGGTCATCGTCGGCGCTAGAATGTCGAGAACGGAGTTTGCCGGAGCAGAGCGCTTGAACGAAGAGAGTAGAGGCGTTGGAAAAAGTGTTGTCGAAGCCTTAGGGGTCGAGCCCCTTTTATACTGCTCCTGGGGGCGCCTTGGATGCTGGGGGAGCCTGACACATGCCTACGGATCCGAGAAACCTCATCCGCAACTTGATCAGCGCTTATCCCTCCAGAATCGGCCTCGGAGCTGACGGGGGCACCCGGACGTTGGGGGCGCCCCGGTTGACTTGGTCTGCTGGCTTCGCGGCTGATTTCTCTTCGATCACTGGTTGGCTTGGACCCAAGGCGCCTGAGACATCCAGGGCGCTCCGGGATCATCAGGGCGCCCGGGACCTTGAGGGCGCCTGTCCCAGTAAGCTTCCGAAGAGATTCTTGCTTTAGCTGTTCGTTTGACTTTGACCGTGGGCGCCCGGGACCTCCCGGGCGCCTAGCCCAGCTGCTGCCCCTCTCCTTTGGGGCGTTTGAGCTGTAGACACACATTCCTTTGGTCCCTGCTGTTGGATAGAGAGAAACGATAGAGGGGGGGGGGTGAATATCGTTAACGTTTTTCGGAAAAACTTAGAGCAAGTACGCAGCGGAAATTAAGAAAACAGAATCACATAGAGACACGATCGATTTTACTTGGTTCGGAGCCTGGGTCGACTCCTACTCCAAGGCCCACGGTCGTTGACCGTTTACTGAGGGCAATTCTATAATCGCACAAAGATTCTTACAAAAGATTACAGTTCTAGTACAGTAGTAGTATAACGGAAATAAAAATTAGTTCTTCGTTACTGAAGTCCGATATGGAATGTTTCTCGGAGCAGAGGGACGTCGTCGGCGCTTTCATGTCGAGTTGGAAGGTTTCTGGAGCGAAGCGCAGGAGCAGAAGAACGTTACAGCGTTGGAAGATTTGTTGCTTTGAAGCCTGGGGTCGAGGGCCTTTTTATAGGCCCTGGGGGCGCCCGGAACGTCGGGGGCGCCCCCCCACGTGTCACTCGATCCGTCTCGGTCTCGATCAGCTTCTGATCCCTTTACATTCGGGATCAGCTTTGACCGGGGCGCCCGAAGCGCTCGGGGCGCCCGTATTGACCGGGTCAAACTTTCATCCGTTGGCTTCGAGGGGAGCTGCTTCGGTAGTTGGCGCTGGGGGCGCTCGGGAGCTGCGGGGGCGCCCGGGAGCACGGGGGCGCCCCGCCCAGCAGCTGTTCGAAGCCTTCCTTACTTACATTGTTTTGTATGCACCTTGGGGGCGCCCGGGACACTCCGGGCGCCCTACTCAACCACTGCCTCACTCCTTTGAGGTTCTCTGAGCTGCAGACACTCGTTCCTTTGGTCCTACATCCAGGGTTAGTCCAAAACAACATAAAATAATAATGTGTTAGTTTATACAGCCTTAGCTGTCTTGGTTCTGACTTTGGGCCTCCAAAATGGAGCCCTAGGTCGAACCGACGCCTACTGTTCCCTCTCGACGGGGAACGCGTCCTCACCTACTCCTCTCGGGAGAATGTACCTGATGCCAACCGCTCCTTTGGTTGGACTTTTGACTAGCGGTCCTTTGCCAGGTCTTGGATACCGAGTTGTCCTTCGCCCGATGCCTAGCAGTCCTTCGCTAGGGCTTCAGTCCCAAGCTGTCCTTCGCCTGGCGCCTAGCAGTCCTTCGCTAGGGCTTTGTACCCTGGCATTCCTTCGCCAGTGCCTAGCAGTCCTTCGTAAGGCTTTGTACCCTGGCATTCCTTCGCCAGTGCCTAGCAGTCCTTCGCTAGGGCTTTGTACCCTGGCATTCCTTTGCCAGTGCCTAGCAGTCCTTTGCTAGGACTTCTTAACCTGCACACTAGAGTAACTTGTTAGATAACAAGTAAGACTTAACTTTTGAGCCATGTTGCCATTATCAAAACTCAGGTTCGACTTGGGTGCTTTCTGCACCAACAATCTCCCCCTTTTTGATTTATGGCAACCCTGGTTCAAAAAGTTAAGTTTAATCAAAGCATAAAAATTACCGTTTGTTCCCTCCCCCTGGAAGGAATCTCCCCCTAGATTTTTCAAAAATTCGTGGGGTTTTTAAGTCAAAAACTTTAAGAAGAGTTTTGAAAAACTTAAGTTTTGAGTACTGAAAATTTTGACGCCTTAAATTTAAGGTACTCAAAAGTTTTGAAAGCTTAAGTGTTAAAGTGCTTGGTAAAATTTGAACATTTTAAGTATTTAGAGTTTGAAAATCTTCAGTTTTAAGTACTTAGGAAACTTTTGAAAATTTGAGAACTTAAGTACTTAGTAAAGTTTTGAAAAGCTTAAGTACTTAGTAATTTTTTTAAAAATTTTAAAAAACTTAAGTACTTAGTAAAATTTTGAAAGTACTTAGAAAAAGTTTTGAAAAGCTTAAGTACTTAGTAATATTTTGAAAATTTGAAAAAGCTTAAGTACTTAGTAAAATTTTGAAAGTACTTAGAAAAAGTTTTGAAAAGCTTAAGTACTTAGTAATATTTTGAAAATTTGAAAAATCTTAAGTACTTAGTAAAATTTTGAAAAGCTTAAGTACTTAGTAAAATTTTGAAAAGATTAAGTACTTTGAGAAACTTAGTACTTTTTGAATAAAGGATAGAGAGAAAAATTTGAGCTTTGAGCTAGAAAATTTTTAAATTCTCTCATTTCCTTATCTCTCCCCCTTTGCCATATATCAAAAAACAGATAAATATAGCAGAAATTAAATTGCATAAAGGAAATAGCTTTCATAAAGGAAAATATTTGCATGATTTTGCTGTACTGAACTAATTCATAATAAGACTTAAACCAAATCAGTTAATTTTCTTTTGTAGGGACCTGTCTAACCCAATTAGCTACTTACTAACTGTTATAAACAGTAGTTTTCGCTAGGGTTAGTCAAGTTAAGTGTTTCTGTTCAAGTTAGATTTTCTAAACTTGACACTTAACTTGATTGCTGTGTAAGTTGTATTTAGTGCCCCAATTACTACAGATGCACTGACTTAAGGCATCTTGAATTAAGGCAAAGACCTAAGCATCTCAACCCTTTCTAGGTTATCAATCAAAAGTACCCTAAGGTGCTTGTGAGATGCTGGCTTCTAAATCTATAGGTGCATGCAGTTCTAGGGTTAGGGCCTAGGCTAAGTCCATTTGCGAAAAAGCCCTAGTTTTGAAAGGGGGTAGTTTTGAAATAAAACTAAGTAGGAAAAAATTTAAAAAACTGATTTTAAAATTAAGTAAGACAGTTTTTCAAATTCTTTTAGAAACTGATTTTTTTAAAGCAGTAAGAAAATCAAAAGTGGAGTTAATCTATTCTACAGAGCACAATTCTAACTGCCTTTCAAATAGGACATAACAAGTATTCATTTTCATAAGTCAGCTAGTCAAATAGAACATAACAAGTACTGAAAATTCAACACAGTCATACAAGTCAGGCATAAGTCAACCCTACTGAGTAGGGGCAGTCAAATAGTTACTGGTACAATGCTAAGCAAATCTAAGACGAGGGACCGGGATGATCAGAGGAGCCCGGCTGCCAGGATCGAAATAGGGTCATCATCTCGTGATACTGTGCATCTCTGGCCTCCCTCTCAGCTCTAAGGGCACTCATGTAATCGGTGTAGTATCCTAGATTTGTTGCCATTCCTTCTTCGTGGTTCGCCTCCACTTCCTCTCGGAGACTTTGGACCTGTGTCTCCAAATGTGTCACTCTCTCGTAGAGTGTCGATGGAGCGGGCTCGTCTATGTGTGCTCGGGCTGCTGCTGCTATATCTCCAACGTCAACGTCTACCTCCTCATCTGAGTCGATCGGAGCCCCGGCCTGCTGTCGTCTCCAACTCAGAACCCCGGTGGCCGATACCTCTAGACCCGCTAACGAGAAGTTCCTAAATCCTATTTCATCAAAGTCGGTCATGGCGGTTATTTCACCCACGGTAATGTCACGACCGTGGTGATGAAGGAGGGAAGTGATGATGTGGCAGAATGGAGTGCGCACTCGTCCCTGGGTCGTAACATTGGACGCATGCAGAATAGTATGAAACATGTGTAGTCCAAAGTCAATGTCAAGGTGATGGACTAGGGCATACAGAAGAAAGGCATGAAAGGGTCTCATGGTCCCGAGATCTCTAGTGGAGAGTGGTAAGATACAGCGGACTAGGACTCTGTACAGGGCATAGTCCTGTGCCTGAAGGTCAACGGCTTGGAATCGTCTATTTGCGGGGAGTCTAGCTTCCCTATAGAAATAGGAGTGGATAGTGTCTAAGGTAATGTGAGAATAGGGAGGATCAAATGGAGGATTCCTAGGGGGATAGCAGCAAAATGTGGACTGGGAGGGTCGTTGTCTAAGGAATCGGTTCAGCAAAGTAGGGGTGATAGACAGAGGTATCCCTTGAACAGTAGTGTGAAACATGAGATTATCTTGTCGAACTATGTTGTTGTAAAATTCTACACATAAGGATTCATTAATGGTATGAGTGCAGAATACAAGATTATCTAATTGATAGAAGTTTATAATATTCATGGTTAAGAGGCATGATTGGGTAAAGAAATGTCTATTAAGATAGCTTGTTTTAATAGGCTTGTAAATGGTTTGAGTAAACTTATTACATAATTCTAGAGTAGGGAACCTAGGGTCGGGACTCGGTTCGGCACCGGGGTTGGCCGGGTTTGGTCGACGTCTTCTAAGGGAAGGAATTTAAAAGAAGTATGATGGTATTGCATTAAATAAAATTAAAAGTAAATTTAAATGCAATAAAAATTATACCGGGCAGCTCGGGGAGGCATGGTTGAGGACGAGAGCTTGCAAGGTCTCTTGATCTTCTTGTAAGGAAGGAAGGGTGGAAGGAAGTTGGTTTTTAGTGTGGGAAGAGAAGGGGGTTCGGATGCCCTTATATAGGCAGGTCAATGGGGGCGCCCGGGAGCTCCCGGGCACCCGGGACAGGGGTCACTGCCAAAGGCAGTGACTGCGACTGGTTGGGGGCGCCCGGAGTGGCCCGGGCGCCCTCGTCAGGCTGCTTTTGCAGCTTTTGCTGCATTGAGTGTGATAGGGGCGCCCGCGTGGTTCCGAGCGCCCTGGTCAAAGGCTGAATTTGCAGCTTTTGGTTTTGAGAGAAGGTAAATGCAAAAAGGGGGGGGGGCGCCCGAGGAGTCACGGGCGCCGGGACTGTAGCAAAACGACAAGTTTTATGTCTTGTCATCGTTTAACCATGGTTTAATCGGTTTGATCATGGTTTGAATTGATTTGACTGCTTGACTTGTGGTTTGACTATTTTAACCATGGTTTGACCTTGTTGACCAAGGTTTGACCATGACTTTAATTATAGGATTAACTCATAATATAGGCATAAAAGAATTTACAATTGAGTCTTAATCTTACTGTCTCACCCAATCTAAGGTTTTCAACCACGTTAGCCTTATAGGTTTTGTGAGACAGGTTTTGATAAGTAAAATTTATTTTGAAAAATTATTATTTATTTTGAAAAACCTTAATTAATTTTTGAAAACAGTTAAGTTTATTTTGAAAGGAAATGTTTGAATCTATACTTAATTGAAAGTTGTGTTAGATTTGAATTTGACAAAAAGTAATTTGAATTTGAAATTCAAAAATTGGCTTCCAGGTCTTGGCGAGGCACTAGGCCTTCTTTGGCCGTAGCCTTATTGGATCATCAACCCTTTCCTTGACAAAGCCGTTTAATGAAATTTCATTTTCAAAATTAATCTTTGAAAATTTCTGGTCTAACTAGTTTGAGTTTTGGATTGGTAGCTTCGGCTAGTTTCACCAGTCTAAAGAGATCAAGTAAACTTGATCTTATTAGAATTGGTTTCCCTAACATACTATCACCTCACCTCCACCCAATACTATGTTGTCAAGTTTCAGTTAAGTTTGTTCAGTCCTTATACTAACTATTTCTAAGCATGGTAAATTGCAGAAATTTAAATAAACAATCAAACATGCAATTTGCAATCAAGAATTAAATTTTATCTAACCATGAATATAGTTTTCAGTTTGGCTCCCCCTGGACTAAAGCCACGATAATGGTTAGGCAAGATGTGAATCTTGTCCTTGGGGATCCAATACTGTTTTGATCCAGTAGGTTTGTTCAGGTACAGTTTAGGTACCCATGCCTGAACTTTACTTCTGGACTGATTCAGTACAGCAAAATAAGATCTTTGACGGGATTTGGTTCTATAGCCAAGTCCGGATCGATTTGGAACGGACTTCTGTTTTCCAAGAATCATGTCAAGACCCTTGGAACCAGAAGTGAATCGTTCTAAGGCAGCTCTAAGATCCTTAACCTGAGTTTTCAGGGAGGAGTTCTCTTTCTCAAGTTTTTCAACTTGAGTAGGAGTTCCTTCTTGAACTTTCTCGGTTAAGGATTTAGAGTCAGCTCCCTCTTTCAGGAGTTTTACTTCCTGTCGGAGGGATTCGACTCGGAGTTTGACTTTCGCCAAATCTCGAGAAAGATACGAAATAAGTTCATTTAACTGACTTCTATTGAAACCACTTACCTTGATTTCACCGTCGTCTGAAAAGGTTAGTCTGCCGTCGTCCTGTTCAGATTCTGACTCAGTCTCGACTTCTTCTGAGGCGGTCAGGGCTAGTAGGTTTGACTGGGGTGCTTCTTCTTCTTCTTCTGAGGAAGATTCGTCCCAGGTTGCTTGGAGTGCTTTCTTTCTTCTTGACTTTTTGGTCTCCTTTAGGTTTGGACACTCCGTCTTGTAGTGGCCCTTCTTCTTGCACTCGTAGCAAGTCACGTTGGGCTTGCTTTTGTCATTTGTGGGTTCAGCTGGTTCGTCCTTTCTTCAGTTGGCCTTCCTTATGTTGGTTTGGTTCTTCAATTCTTTATAGTAGCTTCGGGCCAATCAGACCAGCTTAGGTCGATCTCCTTCTTCGTCTTCTGAGTCTGAGTCTGAGTTAGACTCGGGTTCAGGTTGAGGTTTCTTCTTTGTTGACCTTCCAGTTTTTCCTGCAACAAAGGCAATACCTTTCTCGGCCAAATTGCAGTTAGTCTGTTCATGAAGTTCTAATTCGGAAAATAATTCATCTAGTTTAATTTTTGAGAGATCCCTTGAAACCTTGTATGCATCTACCATAGATGCCCACAAGATGTTTCTAGGGAAAGCATTTAAAGCATACCTTATTAGGTCACGGTTTTCGACTTTGTGACCTATAGTGTGAAGACCGTTCATCAATTCTTGGATTCGTGCGTGAAGCTGGGCTGCTGTTTCGTTGTCGGCCATCTTGATGGTATACAATTTGTTCAGGAGCAGATCTCTCTTACTGATCCGAGTGTCTGATGTTCCTTCGTGCAGCTCGATCAATTTTGCCCACAGCTCCTTGGCACTGTTGAAGGGGCCCACCCGGTTCAGCTCCTCTTTTGTTAAGCCACATTGAAGGGTCTGAGTCGCCTTTGCATCTGCTTCGATTCTTCGTTTAAGAGCGGTGTCCCACTCTGTGTAGCTTTGAGGAACTCCTTCAGCATTTGTGGGTATCTCCAGTCCGGACTGGATGATAATCCACATGTCCACCTGAGTTTTCAGGTGGACCTCCATTCGACTTTTCCAGTAGGAAAAGTCTTGTCCACTGAAAAGTGGAGGTATGGCAGTGCTGAATCCTTCTTGCATGACCATTTAATCTAAAAAAAATAACTAACAAAAAATTTCCCAAGACTTGGTCTTGGATTAGTAGTGCGGGATAAGAAAAATAAAATAACGAGGTGTGTTGCACCAACCTCGATTAACGAAAAAAATTCGAACGAAAAATTTATAAGAAATTCGAACGAGAAAAAGAAAATAAAAAAATCCGAATTTTTTTTTCAAACTGGTGGTTGCACCAAGTTTGAACTTCCCCGCTCTGATACCACTTGTTGGATCGAGAGAAACGATAGAGGGGGGGGGGTGAATATCGTTAACGTTTTTTGGAGAACCTTAGAGCAAGTACGCAGCGGAAATTAAGAAAACAGAATCACACAGAGACACGATCAATTTTACTTGGTTCGGAGCCTGGGTCGACTCCTACTCCAAGGCCCACGGTCGTTGACCGTTTACTGAGGGCAATTCTATAATCGCACAAAGATTCTTACAAAAGATTACAGTTCTAGTACAGTAGTAGTATAACGGAAATAAAAATTAGTTCTTCGTTACCGACGTCCGATATGGGATGTTTCTCGGAGCAGAGGGACATCGTCGGCGCTTTCGTGTCGAGTTGGAAGGTTTCTGGAGCGAAGCGCAGGAGCAGAAGAACGTTACAGCATTGGAAGATTTGTTGCTCTGAAGCCTGGGGTCGAGGGCCTTTTTATAGGCCCTGGGGGCGCCCGGAACGTCTGGGGCGCCCCCCCACGTGTCACTCGATCCGTCTCGGTCTCGGTCAGCTTCTGATCCCTTTACATTCGGGATCAGCTTTGACCGGGGCGCCCGGAGCGCTCGGGGCGCCCGTATTGACCGGGTCAAACTTTCATCCGTTGGCTTCGAGGGGAGCTGCTTCGGTAGTTGGCGCTGGGGGCGCCCGGGAGCAGCGGGGGTGCCCGGGAGCACGGGGGCGCCCCGCCCAGCAGCTGTTCGAAGCCTTCCTTACTTACATTATTTTGTATGCACCTTGGGGGCGCCCGGGACACTCCGGGCGCCCTACTCAGCCACTGCCTCACTCCTTTGAGGCTCTCTGAGCTGCAGACACTCGTTCCTTTGGTTCTGCATCCAGGGTTAGTCCAAAACAACATAAAATAATAATGTGTTAGTTTATACAGCCTTAGCTGTCTTGGTTCTGACTTTGGGCCTCCAAAATGGAGCCCTAGGTCGAACCGACGCCTACTGTTCCCTCTCGACGGGGAACACGTCCTCACCTACTCCTCTCGGGAGAATGTACCTGATGCCAACCGCTCCTTTGGTTGGACTTTTGCCTAGCGGTCCTTTGCCAGGTCTTGGATACCGAGCTGTCCTTCGCCCCATGTCTAGAAGTCGTTCGCTAGGGCTTCAGTCCCAAGATGTCCTTCGCCTGGCGCCTAGCAGTCCTTCGCTAGGGCTTTGTACTGTGGCATTCCTTCGCCAGTGCCTAGCAGTCCTTCGCTAGGGCTTTGTACCCTGACATTCCTTCGCCAGTGCCTAGCAGTCCTTCGCTAGGGCTTTGTACCCTGACATTCCTTTGCCAGTGCCTAGCAGTCCTTTGCTAGGACTTCTTAACTTGCACACTAGAGTAACTTGTTAGATAACAAGTAAGACTTAACTTTTGAGCCCTATTGCCATTATCAAAACTCAGGTTCGACTTGCGTGCTTTCTGCACCAACACCTGCATCCAAGGTTAGTTCCACAACAAACAAGGCAAAAATGTTAGTTAGTTTATACAGCCGTAGCTGTCTTGGTTCTGACTTTGGGTCTCCCAAATGGAACCCTAGGTCGAACCGACGCCTACTATTCCCTCGACGGGGGAACGCGTCCTCACCTACTCCTCTCAGGATAGTTTACCTTTTGTCAACTGGCTCCTCCGGTTGGACTTTTGCCCGATGCACCTGACCAGGTCTTCGTGCCCACCTTCCGAGTAGGTCTTCGGTGTCCAGCTCCTTGCCAGGGCTTCGTGCGCAGTCCTCGACCAGGACTTCGTGCCCACCTTCCGAGCAGGTCTTCGGTGCCCAGCTCCTTACCAGGGCTTCGTGCCCAGTCCTTGACCAGGACTTCGTGCCTAGTGTACCTAGGGCTTCTTTTCCTGTACACTCAGTGAACACATTAGATCAAGACAACATCTTAACTTTTGAACCCTTTGCCATTATCAAAACCCAGGTTCGACTTAGGTGATGCCTGCACCAACAGATAGGCTAGGAGTTTCATTTCCCGACTCTTTATAAGAAAGGCACTCAGGCTTATGACAAGCTCGGAGGTTTCTGTTGGAACTTGACCGAATGGCTAGAGGGAGGTGAATAGACGATTGTCGGACTTTCGTCGGTTCTTTTGACAAGTGTTAGCTTCACACAAACGGAAACAAAATAAAACAATGAAAATGAGAATACAAATTGCTAACACTTATCATTTACATGGTTTAGAGATTGCTTGCTCCTACTCTACGGTTTGTCCTTGAGGTGGATGGCCTCTTGATCCTTCGGTGGATCAATGCTTGGCAATCTCCGACTAGAACATTCTCCTTCTCGGTGGAGAATAACAACCTCTCACAATGTTCTCTTCCTCTTTACAAGTTGAGAGTTAGGGTTAGGAGAAAGAGATGAGCTTTGGAGGCTTGAGCATGATCAAGAAGATTTCTCACTTAAGAGCTAACCCTTCTCAAGTCTTAATCTCCCCTTTAAATAGAGGAGAGAGTTGTTAAACAAAACAGCTCATTCCTGACACCAGTCGACGACCACCAAGGCAGTCGACTGATGCTCAGCCAACGGCTAGTTTTCGAAAAGACCAGTCGACTGGTGTTGCTGTTCTAAACTTACAGAAAGTTTAGTCGACTGGTGTCCCTACCAGTCAACTAATCTTGTTACACACTCATACTCATCCTCTCCAGAGTGACCCTTTGAAGCTCTCTTCCTTTGGCTCTTGTCTCTCGGATGCGTCGAAGCCCTCGGCTCATCCTGATGCCATTCTTCACGTATGCCTTGAAGTCTACTTCCCTCGACTCCACTTCGTTTCTCCTTGTTCGGCGGTCCCTCGGATGCACCATCCTTCACCGACTCAAGGACTCGAGCACCAAGATGAGATATTCTATGTGAGTTCCATACTTAACCACACCATGCTTCTTATGTGCGTTCCAGTAAGTCCAGCATGACTCAAACACACACATCAAATCAATATGAAAGTCTAACTTAATCATATTGACACACACATCAAAACCAATGATCGTATCGATCAAACTTGGGTTGATTGCACCAACAATTCCTTCTCTAACTCTTTAGTTTGTGGTCACTTAACCTTACGACGGGCTCAGAGCCCCTAGCCTCGTGCTAGTGAGTCGCCTTACGAAAGGCTCAAAGACTCTTTCCCGACTCCTTAGTCGGAAGCAATTTGCCTTCGACAATCTTGGAGTTTTATTTCCTGACCCCTCAATCGGTAGACACTCAGCCTTATGATAGGCTCGGAACCCCTAGCCCTGCACTAGTGATACTTAGGCTTATGATAGACTCGGTGATTCTTCCTTGACTCCTTAGTCGAACACTCAACCTTATGGCAGGTTTAGAGATTATATTGCTCACTCCCCAGTTGGATGTTACTCAGCCTTACGACAGGCAACTCAGAGATTATATTCCTGACTCCTTAGTCGAAAGATACTTAGTCTCACAACAGGCTAGGAACCCTTAGTTTCGCGCTAGAGATTCATCTTACGACAGGCTAGGCGATTCTTCCTCAACTCCATAGTCGACAGATATCCAGCATTACAACAGTCTCAAAGATTATATTCCCAACTCCTTAGACGGAAGATAATCAGTCTCACAATAGGCTCGGAAAATACTTAGCCTTACGACATGTTCAAATTTCATTCCCGACTCTTCAGTCGGAAGACACTCAACCTTACATGCTTGGTGATTCTCTTCCCCGACACCTTAGTCGGAAGTGATTTGCATTATGACAGACATAGATGGTCTTACGATTGGCATAGATATCCTAGCGCTAGGCTAACGACTTCTTCCTCGACACCTTCGTCAGAAGCAATTAGCCTTATGACATGCACGGAGTTTCCTTCCCCGACCTTTTAGTCGGTGGTCACATAGCCTTCCGACAGGCTCAAAGTAATTGTTGGTGCAATCGACTCAAGTTTGATCAGGTAGATCATTGGTTTTGACATGTGTGTTAATATGATTAAGTTAGGTTTTTTGTGTTGATTTGATATGGGTGTTTGAGTCTTGCAGGACTTGGTAAATCACATATGAGGATTAACGAAGTAAAGCATCCGAGGGATGAGAGTCGAGGAAGAGGACTTCAAAGGGCAAGCCGAAGAAGTAGACTTCAAAGGCATACGTGAAAGATGACATGGAGACAAGCCGCAGGCTTGTTTGCGCATCCGAGGACGAGAGCCGAAGGAAGAGAACTTCAAGGGGCAAGCCAAGGAAGTGGACTTCAAGGCATACGCGAAGGGTGAACTCCGGAGAAGTTGCGAGTGCACTTGTAAGTAGGGCAATCGATTGACAAGGGAACCAGTCAATTGACACTACTGAGAGCGCACTATAGCAGTCGACTGGTATGAACACCAATCGACTGATATTTCTATAAAATCAAATAGCCGGAAGCAGTCGCCTGGCCCTGGGGGCAGTCGACTGGTCTATTCGAAATCCAGCCGTTGGATTAGCCATTGGCTGGACACCAGTCGACTGGCCTTAGGGGTAGTCGACTGGTGTCGGGGCTGAGCTATTTGGTTGACATCTCTCTCCACTATTTAAAGATGAGATTGAGACTTGAGATAGATTAGCAATTCATTGTGATATCTTTATGCAAGTGCTCAAGCTTCAAGTGTTCCTCTTCCTCCTAAACCCTAGCTCAATCTTGTAAGGAGGAAGAAGTTTTGTGAGAGGTTGTTCTCCACTGAGAAGGAGAAAGCTTTAGCCGGAGATTGTTAGGGTGTGATCCACCGAAGGATCAAGGGTTTGTCCACCTCAAGGACACACCGTGGAGTAGGAGCAAGCAATTTTCGAACCACGTAACTGGTAACGTGTTAGCATTGTTTTAATTGATAGATTAAGTTTTTGCTTGTGCTAACGATTGTAGGAAGAAGTTGAATTCGGGTGATCAAGCTATTCACCCCCCTAGCTGTGCCATCGATCCCAACAGAAGTTTCATTTCCCATCTCCCCAGTTGCAAGACACTCAGTATTACAATAGACTCGGTGATTCCCTTTCTCGACTCCTTAGTTGGTGGTCACTTAGCCTTATGATGAGTTTCATTTCCTGACTCCTCAGTTGGAAGATACTCAGTCTTACAATAGACTCGCCGACTTCCTTCCCCTACTCCTCAGTCAGATGTGATTTTCTTTACGACAGGCTAAGATTGCCTTACGATGGGCACATATTGCTTTATGCTAGCGACTTCATGCCTGACTTGTTAGGAGGAAGTGATTAGCCTTATGATAGAATCGAAGTTTCCTTCCCCGACTTCTTAGTCACTAGTTACTTAGCCTAATGACAGACTTAAATTTCATTTCTTGACTCCTCGACCTTATGATAGACTCGGTGACCCCCTTCCTTGACTCCTTAGTCGGTGGTCACTTATCCTTATGACAGACTCAAAGTTTCATTTCCCAACTCCTCAGTTGGAAGATACTCAGCCTTACAATAGGCTCGGTGACTCCCCTCTCCGACTCCTTAGTCGAAAGCGATTTGCCTTACTACAGGATAAGATTGCTTTACGACTGGCATGAATATCCTAGCTCTACGCTAGTGACTTCTTGCCCCGACTCCTTAGACAGAAGCAATTATCCTTACAACAAGCTTGGAGTTTCCTTCCCTGACTCCTTAGGTCATGGTCATTACGACAGGCTCAGTGTATATTTCCTGACCCCTCAGTAGAAGATACCTAGCCTTACGATAGACTCGACGACTCCCTTCCTTGCCTCCTTAGTCGGTGGTCACTTAGCCTTATGACTCCTAAGTTGGAAGACACTCAGTCTTACAATAGACTCAGCGACTCTCTTCTCCAACTCCTTAGTTGAAAGCGATTTACCTTACGACAGGCTACGATTGCCTTACGAAGGGCACAGATATCCTAGCTCTCCGCTAGCGACTTCTTACTTGAGCCCTTAAGTGGAAGTGATTAGCCTTACGATTGGCTTGGAGTTTCCTTCCATGACTCCTTAGTCAGTGGCCACTTAGCCTTATGACATGCTCATAGTTTTATTTCTCGACTCCTCAATCGAAAGACTCTCAGCCTTACGATAGGCTCAGTGACTCCCTTCCCTGACTCCTTAGTCAGAAGTCACTCATCCTTATGACAGGGTCAGATACTCCTAGCCCCGTGCTACCGAGACAGCCTTACGATAGACACGGAGACCCATCCTGTTAACAACACTACAAGTTTAGTCAGTCAAATTCATGTCTTCTTCGACTATATTTGAGGGAGAGACTTATGATATCGGGTGGATGGAGATGCCACGCGGATGAAGGGCTTTTTGGAGTTTTCCATAACCCCCATTTTCTTTAAGGTTGGATTTGGATGAAGGGGAGAGAGGTTTCCTTACATATGCTACCATCTCTCCCCTCACACCCTCATGCTCACGACACATCCGCTGGAAAGGCTCTTCTCTGGTCGCTTCCTTCACCCTTTCTCTTTCTCCATCGCTACCAATTCGTCGGTCTTCTCTCCATCCTCGCCATGAATGTCGCTTGCTAACAACGCAAGCTCCAATTCTTCTCACACCGACACCACTACGGTGTCGCTGTTGGTACAGGTAGCACCTAAGTCAAACCTGAGTTTTGATAATGGCAAAGAGTTCAAGAGTTAAGATGTTATTGTTGTCTAATGTGTTTACTAAGTATGCAGGAAAGAAGCCCTAGGTACACTAGGCACGAAGTCCTGGTCGAGAACTGAGCAAGAAGTCCTGGCAAGGGGCTGGGCACCGAAGACCTGCTCGGAAGGTGGGCATGAAGTCCTGGTCAAGGACTAAGCACGAAGTCCTGGCAATGGGTTGGGCACCGAAGACCTGCTCAGAAGGTGGGCACCGAAGACCTGCTCGGAAGGTGGGCACGAAGTCCTGGTCAAGGACTGGGCACGAAGACCTGGTTAGGTGAATCGGGCAAAAGTCCAACCGGAGGAGCCGGTTGGCAAAAGGTAAACTCTCCTGAGAGGAGTAGATGAGGACGCGCTCCCCGTCGAGGGAACAGTAGGCGTCAGTTCGACCTAGGGTTCCATTTGGGAGACCCGAAGTCAGAACCAAGACAGCTACGACTGTAAAGATTGATTAATATTCTTGCCTGGTTTGTTTTGGAACTAATCTTGGATGCAAGGACCGAAGGAGTGTGTTTCTGCAGCTCAGAACGCCCCAAAGGAGAGGGACAGACAGCTGGGCTAGGCGCCCGGGAGGTCCCGGGCGCCCAAGGTCAAAGCCAAACAAGCATAAAGCAAGAATCGCTTCGAAACCACACTGGGCTAGGCGCCCGGGAGGTCCCGGGTGCCCAAGGTCAAAGCCAAAGAGGAGTCGAAGCAAAATCAGCCACGAAGCCAGCAGACCAAGTCAAGCTGGGCGCCAGGTCCCGGGCGCCCCAGTCAGCTCCAGAGACCGACTCTGAAGGGATAAGCGCTGACCGAGGTGCGAATGAAGGTTCTTCGATCTGAAGGCACGTGTCAGGCACCCCCAGCTAATCAGGCGCCCCCAGGAGCACTTTAAAGGGGCTCAACCCCGAGACTTCAAAGACACAACTTTCCAACGCCTCTAAGCTTTTCATTCAAGCGCTTTGCTCCGGCAAACTCCGATCTCGAGACTCTAGCGCCGACGACGACCCTCTGCTCCGAAGTACGATCCACACCGGGCGTCGGTAACGAAAAGTGTATTTATTTATTTACTGCACTACTCTTGTACCAAATTTTGTAAATCTTTGTGCTATTATAGAATTGCCCACAGTAAACGGTCAAGAACCGTGGGCCTTGGAGTAGGAGCCGACCGCGACTCCGAACCAAGTAAAAATACTTGTGTTCCTTGTATGTTTGTTTTAATTCCGCTGCGTATTTTCTCTTAGTTTTATCCGAAAAGATTTTCACGATATTCACCCCCCTCTATCGTGTTCCTCAATCCAACAAGTGGTATCAGAGCGGGGTAGCTCAAATTTGGTGCAACCACCAATTTGAGAATTTTTCGGATTTTTATGAAGTTTTTATTTTCTTTTTCGATCGAAGTTTTTATCGTTAATCGAGGTTGGTGCAACACCACTCGATAATTTCTTTTAAATATCTTATTCCCGCACTGCTAATCCAAGACCATGTCTTGGGACAGTTTCTTGTTATTTTTATTTCAGAATTTCTAAATGGTCATGCAAGAGGGATTTAGTACAGCCAGACCACCACTCTTCAGCGGGGAGGATTTCTCCTACTGGAAGAGTCGGATGGAAGTCCACCTGAAAACTCAGGTGGGCATGTAGATAATAATCCAATCTGGTTTGGAAATCCCAAAAAATGCTGAAGGAGTGCCACAACCTTACACCGAATGGGACGCCTCGCTAAAAAGGAAGATCGAGGCTGATGCTAAAGCTACCCAGACACTCCAATGTGGTCTAACCAAAGAAGAGTTGAACCGGGTGGGACCATTCAACAGTGCAAAGGAACTCTGGGGTAAGTTAATTGAATTGCATGAAGGAACCTCCGACACCCGAATCAGCAAGAGGGACCTACTGCTAAACAAGCTATACACGATCAAAATGAACGATGGCGAGTCAGTAGCCCAGCTCCACGCCAGAATCCAGGAGTTGATGAACGGTCTACATACAATCGGTCACAAGATAGAAAACCGTGACCTGATCAGGTATACCCTTAACGCTTTCCTGAGAAATACTTTGTGGGCATCTATGGTAGATGGTACAAAGTTTCAAGGGATCTTTCTAAAATCAAATTAGATGAGTTATTTTTTGAACTTGAATTACATGAGCAGACTAACTGTACCTTGGCCGAGAAAGGCATTGCTTTTGTTGCAGGCAAAACAGGAAAGATGGTCAAGAAGAAGCCTCAACCTGCACCCGAGTCTGACTCAGACTCAGACTCAGAAGACAGCGAAGGAGATCGACCCAAGCTGGTTCGGCTTGCCCGGGACTACTACAAGGAGTTGAAGAATCAGTCCAACAGAAGAAAAGCCAGCCGAAAGAAGGAGGATCCGGCTGAACCATCCAAAAACAAATCAAGTGTGACCTGCTTCGAATGCAACAAGAAGGGACACTTCAAATCGGAGTGCCTTAATCTGAGAGAAGCCAAGAAGACAAGAAGGAAGAAGACCCTTCAAGCAACGTGGGATGAGTCTTCATCCGAAGAAGAAGAAGAAGCCCCACAATCGAACCTGCTCGCCTTGACTACATCCGAAGATATCGACACCGGATCAGAATCGGAGCCGGACGACGGAAAGCTCACCATATCAGAAGACGGAAAAATCACTGTAAGTGGTTACTCTAAAGCTGAATTAATCGCATACCTATCTAGTAACTTGGCGAAAGCCAAAATTCGAGTCGCGTCTCTCCGACAGGAAGTAAAGCTCCTGAAAGAGGAAGCTGACTCTAGATCCTTAACTGAGAAGGTTCAAAAGGAACCTCTACTCAAGTTGAAAAACTTGAGAAAGAGAACTCCTCCTTGAAAACTCAAGTCAAGGACTTAAGAGCAGCTTTGGAACGATTCACTTCGGGTTCCAAGGGTCTTGATATGATCCTTGGAAAACAGAAGTCCGTTCTAAATCGATCCGGGTTAGCGTATCGAACCAAGGCTAGACAAAGGTCATATTATGCTGTACTGAATCAGTCTAGACCCAAAGTTCAGGCATGGGTACTCAAACTTTGCCTGAACAACCAAGCTGGACCAAACCAGTATTGGATCCCCAAGGACAAGATTTATATCTTGCCTAATCATTACCGTGGCTTTAGTCCAGGGGGAGCCAACTTAAAAACCATTTTTATAGTTAAATAAATTCTTTTTCTTAGTGTAAAATTGCATGATTGCTTATTTATGTTGGATCGAGAACACCGATAGAGGGGGGGGGGGGTGAATATCGGTATACGTTTTTTCTTTGGAAAATTAAGAGCAAGTGCAGCGGAAATTAAAAATCACAACACACACAGACACAATAGATTTTACTTGGTTCGGAGCCTGTGTCGACTCCTACTCCAAGGCCCACGGTCGTTGACCGTTTACGTTGGGCAATACTATATAGGCGCAATAAAAGTTTACAAATATTGATTTGCAAAATACAGTATCGTAAACTTAACAAAAAGGAAGCTCTTCTTTTTACCGACGTCCGATGAGGGTTGACTTTTTCGGAGCAGCGGGACGTCGTCGGCTCGAGTTGGGAGGTTTCCGGAGCAAGGCGTGAGAGCGAAAGAGCGTAGAAGCGTTGTGTTGAAGTGATTGTTGAAGCTTGGGGTCGAGGGGTGCTATTTATAGCACCTAGGGCGTCCTGGACGTCGGGGGCGCCCTGCCACGTGTCAGCCGATCCACACTTCGCTCGGTCAAGCTTTATCCCACCCGAATAGGGATGAGGTTTGACCTCTGGGGCGCCCTGGTCGCTGAGGGCGCCTTGGTTGACGCGGTCTTCTCGGCTGGATAGAGTTGATCGGCCTCGCTGGCATAGGCGCGGAGCGCCTTGGCTCCTGAGGGCGCCCTGGCTGCTGAGGGCGCCCTAGATGCAGAGGGCGCCTTCGGCCAGTGCTTAGCCGAACTCCTTTTTGCTTTACCTGTTTCTTGTTCACCTTGGAGGCGCCCTAGACACTCAGGGCACCCTACTCAGCTGCTGCCTCACTCCTTTGAGGCTCTCTGAGCTGCAGACACACGTTCCTTTGGTCCTGCATCCAGGGTTAGTTCGAAAACAAAATAAAGCATTAATTTGTTAGTTTATACAGCCTTAGCTGTCTTGGTTCCGACTTTGGTCTCCAAAATGGAGTCCTAGGTCGAACCGACGCCTACTGTTCCCTCGACGGGGAACGCGTCCTCACCTACTCCTCTCGGGAGATTTTACCTGATGCCAACCATTTCTCTGGTTGGACTTTTGCCTGACGGTCCTTTGTCAGGTCTTGTCAACTGGCAGTCCTTCGCCAGTTGCCTAGCAGTCCTTCGCTAGGGCTTCAGTCCCAGGCTGTCCTTCGCTTGGTGCCTAGCAGTCCTTCGCTAGGTATTTTGACCCTGGCATTCCTTCGCCAGTGCCTAGTAGTCCTTCGCTAGGTCTTTTTACCCTGGCATTCCTTCGCCAGTGCCTAGCAGTCCTTCGCTAGGGCTTTTCCTGCACACTCGAGTAACTTGTTAGAAAACAAGTAAGACTTAACTTTTGACCTATGTTGCCATTATCAAAACACAGGTTTGACTTAGGTACATACTGCACCAACAGTTTATTTATTTTCTGCAATTTACCATGCTTAGACTTAGGATTGGTTATATTAAGGACTAAACCGATTAACTAAAATTTGAACAACATAGTATTGGGTGGAGGTGAGATGATAGTACGTTAGGGAAGCCATTCTGGCGGAACTAGCCGAAGCTACCGATCCAAGACCTAAACTAGTTAGACCAGAATTTCTCAAAAACTAATTTTGAAGATGAAATTTCACTAAAAGGCTTTGTCAAGGAAAGGGTTGATGATCCAATAAGGCTATGGACAAAGAAGGCCTTGTGCCTCGCCAAGACCTGTAAGCCAATTTTTGAAATTCAAATTCAATTTACTCTTGGAAAAATTTTCATAAACTCCCCATCTTCAAATTCATCTTTGCATGCAATCCCCACTCAAGTTTTTCTTTGCATGCAGTCCCTGATGGGATTGACAAGACAGTTTGGTGAGTATTATTTGAAGAAAGTTGAGTATAAAAGTTAGAAATTTGAGTATGTAAGGTTGCATCCACTACATCAAGAAACTGTATACTCAATTTTCACTCTTTTATACTCAAGTTTCACTCTTTTATACTCAATTTTCACTGATGTATACTCAATTTTCACTCTTTTATACTCAATCCATTAGGGAGTGAATACAAAGAAAAATTCAAATGGGGAGTGCATGCAATGATCAAGTGGGTATTGGGGAGTTTTCTGCAATTTACCGTTTACTCTTTGTCAAATTTGAATCTAACACAAATTTCAATTAATCTTAGATTCAATAATTTCTTTTTCAAAATAAATTGTTTTCAAAATTAATTTAACTTGTCAAAATTAATCATGATTTTTCAAAATAAATCTTTTACTTCTATTAAAACCTATCTCACAAAAACTCATAAGTTAACGTGATTGATAACTAGATACTGGGTGAGATAGTTAGGACTTAAGTTAATGCAAAATCTGATTTCTGTAATACTGTTAAATAAAAATATTGAATTTAGAATTGAATTGTCTTGATTATTGGTTGGTCATTAGAGTCAAACCAGGTCAAAATAGTCAAACTGGTCAATGATCAAACAACGGTCAACCCGGGCGCCCGTGACCCCTCGGGCGCCCTCCCTTCCCTTTCTCTTCGACCAAGACAGCAAAAGCTGTCAATACCTAGCTAAGCTAGGCGCCCGAGACCTATCGGGCACCTAGACCTTTGAGTCAATTCAGAGTAGCAAAAGCTGCCACACATGGCAGCTGACGCCAGGCGCCCGGGTCCTCACGGGCACCCCCAAGGACAACGTCAACACCGAAAAAGCTGCCTTTGGCAGCATACGCCCGAGCCAGGTGCTCGATCCCTCCCGAGCGCCCGACTATCCCCTATATAAGGCCACCGAGACCTCATTCATTTGCCACCCAAAACAAACTCTCTTCTCCAACTCTTCTTCTTCCTAAGGCGTCCGAACGACCCTCTCGTGCTCTCGAACGCTCCACTCCAACCATGCCTCCCCGGATGGCTACCCGGTATCAATTTTTCATGCATTTTTAATTATTTCCTTTTAGTTATTTCACTAAATGCATATTCCTTATTATGTTAGAAAACACCGTACTATTCAACCTAACCCCGGGCTTGAGCCTAGCCCTGACCCTAGGTTTCCGACCCTAGAACTATTCAATAAGTTTGCTAGGACAACCTATAAACCCATCAAGACAAGCTTCTTGAATAGGCAGTTTTTCACTCAATCCTGTCCAGTAGCAATGGACGTCATCAACTTCTATCAACTTGATCGACTTGTTTTCTGCACTCATCCTGTGAATACGACCCTATGTGCAGAATTTTACAACAACTTAGTAAGACAAGATGATCTTAGCTATATCACCACAGTGCAAGGAATGCCTTTGACTATCACACCTACGTTGTTTAACAGATTCCTTGGACTGCGATCTTCCCAGTCTACTTTCTGCTGTTACCCTCCTAGAGATCCTCCCTTTTCTCCTCCCTACTCCCATATTGATCTGGACACCCTTCATTCGTATTTCTATAGAACTGCCCGAAACCCCCTGGTTAGTCGGTTTCAATCAGTAGATCTCCAGGTCCAAGATTACGCTCTTTATAGAGTTCTAGTCCGTTGCATTCTTCCCTTGACCACTAGGGACGTCGCGACCATGTGACCATTCCATACCTTCCTGCTGTATACGTTGATCCATCACTTAGATATAGATATTGGACTTCACATATTTCACACCATTCTACATGCATCCAGTGTCTCTACTCAGGGTCGGGTACGCACCCCTTACTGCCACATCATCAGTTCTCTTCTTCATCATCACGGTCGCGATATTACCGACGGAGAGATGACCTCGATGACTGAGTTTGACAAGATTGGATAACCTAGAATGGGTTGAGATGCTTAGGTCATTGCCTTGATTAAAGATGCTTTAAGTCAGTGCATCTGTAGTAATTGGGGCACTAAATACCAATCAACAATAATCAAGTTAAGTGTCAAGCTTAGAAAATCTAACTTGATCGGATCACTTAACTTGACTAACCCTAGTGAAAGCTACTGTTTATAACAGTTAGTAAGTAGCTAATTGGGTTAGACAGGACCTGAAAGCAAAAATTTATATTGATTTGGTCCAGTTTAAATTTAGAATTGGTTCAGTATAACATCTTACTTTGATTACTCAGTTTCAATGCTATATTTTTTTTGATGTATGGCAAAGGGGGAGAGATTGGAAAGGAGAGAAAAGAAGGTTTCAAAATTTATCTTATCGTAAAATTCCTTGAGTACTTAAGCTCTATTTGAAAAATACTTTCTAAGTACTTAAACTGTTTGAAAAAGCTTTCTAAGTATTTAAACTACTTTCTAAGTACTTAAACTGTTTGAAAAAGCTTTCTAAGTATTTAAACTGCTTGAAAATTTTCTAAGTGTTAAAACTTCAGAATAAGTTTTCTAAAATGCAAAAACTAAGTATTTTGGAAGATATTTTCGAAATTACTTGCTTTCAAAAATTATTCTACTCTAAATCATTGGTTGAAAATTTTCTAAGTGTAAATTTCAAATTCTCCTGAAAATTTTCCAAGTGCCTAACTCAAAATATTTTTTTTGGAAAATGTTTTCTAACTTAAAACCTTTTCTTGAAAATTTTCTAAGTATTGAAAACCTGAAAAACGTTTCACTTTAAGACTTAGAAACCTTTTCAAAAACCCCCACGAGCTTTTGAAAAACTTAGGGGGAGATTTCTTCCAGGGGGAGGAAAGTAACTTTGGTACTACTTATCTATATGATTAACTTAACTTTTTGAACCGGATTGCCATAAATCAAAAAGGGGAGATTGTTGGTGCAGGTAGCACCTAAGTCAAACATGAGTTTTGATAATGGCAAAAGGTTCAAGAGTTAAGATGTTATTGTTGTCTAATGTGTTTACTAAGTATGCAGGAAAGAAGCCCTAGGTACACTAGGCACGAAGTCCTGGTCGAGAACTGGGCAAGAAGTCCTGGCAAGGGGCTGGGCACCGAAGACCTGCTCGGAAGGTGGGCATGAAGTCCTGGTCAAGGACTAGGCACGAAGTCCTGGCAACGGGCTGGGCACCGAAGACCTGCTCGGAAGGTGGGCACCGAAGACCTACTCGGAAGGTGGGCACGAAGTCCTGGTCGAGGACTGGGCACGAAGACCTGGTCAGGTGAATCGGGCAAAAGTCCAACCGGAGGAGACGGTTGGCAAAAGGTAAACTCTCCTGAGAGGAGTAGGTGAGGACGCGTTCCCCGTCGAGGGAATAGTAGGCGTCGGTTCGACCTAGGGTTCCATTTGGGAGACCCGAAGTCAGAACCAAGACAGCTACAACTGTAAAGATTGACTAATATTCTTGCCTTGTTTGTTTTGGAACTAACCTTGGATGCAGGGACCGAAGGAGTGTGTTTATGCAGCTCAGAACGCCCCAAAGGAGAGGGGCAGACAGCTGGGCTAGGCGCCGGGGAGGTCCCGGGCGCCCAAGGTCAAAGCCAAACAAGTAAAAAGCAAGAATCTCTTCGAAACCACACTGGGCTAGGCGCCCGGGAGGTTCCGGGCGCCCAAGGTCAAAGCCAAAGAGGAGTCGAAGCAAAATCAGCCACGAAGCCAGCGGACCAAGTCAAGTGGGCCCCCGGGAGGTCCCGGGTGCCCCAGTTAGCTCCAGAGGCCGATTTGAAGGGATAAGCGTTGACCGAGCTACAAATGAAGGTTCTCCGATCTAAGGCACGTGTCAGGCGCCCCCAGCGAATCAGGCGCCCCCAGGAGCACTATAAAAGGGGCTCGACCCCGAGGCTTCAAATGTTGAGGCAATCGTCCCTTAAATGATTGGAAGATCATGGTTTTGATGTGTGTGGGTGAATATGTTTAAGGTTAGAGTGCTATATTGTATTTGATGTGTGTGATTGAGTTTGCAGGACTTGGAGAATCACACATGGTGGACATATCCGAGGGACGAGAGCCGAGGGAGGAGAGCTCCAAGGGCAAGCCGGGAAGTCGACTTCAATGGCACACGTGAAGGGTGGCATGGAGGCAAGCCAAGGGAAGGCTTGCGTGCGCATCCGAGAGATGATAGCCAGAGGAAGAGGACTTCAAGAGGCAAGCCAAGGGAGCAAACCTGAAGGCATACGTGAAGGACAAGGTTCGGAGTGGCTGGGACTAAGCTGAGAGGCAGGGTAGTCGACTGCCCCAGGGGCAGTCGACTGGTATACCCCGAAAACTAGCCGTTGGCTAGCAATTAATGCTAGACCAGTCGACTGGCCATGGGGCAGTCGACTGGTGTGGGGCTGGACAGACTGCGAGTTTGTCCTGTTCTCCTATAAAAGGAGGACATTTTTGCACGTGAGTGGTACGGTTTCGTACAGTGTCGAAGTGCTACTCGTCTGAAAAGTATTCCTTGCTTCCTCTCTCATACTACTACATTCTGTAAAGAGGAAGATCACCACTGTAAAGGTTTCTCCACCTGAAGGAGATTTTTCATAGTGGAAGTGGTGCGCGGCGTGGATCCTTAGATTAGTCACCCATCTGGGTGGATACCAAGTAACTCTTGTTGTTAGCATTGTACTCATTTTCTTTTACATATTATTGTTCCGCTGTGCTAACAACATTGTAGAGATTGAAATCAAAAAGTGCTATTCACCCCCCCTCTAGCACGCCAAGACGATCCATCAGTTGGTATCAGAGCCGGTTCGTTTCGGAAGAACTAACCGTCAACCGGAGCATGTATAATGGCGTTTCAAGAGGGATACTCCACCGCACGACCACCCTTCTTCGACGGGAACGACTTCGCTTACCGGAAAGGTAGGATGCAATACTACCTTATGAACGATATTGAGAACTGGATTAGTGTTGCAGATGGCTTTGAGGCACCCGTCGATGAAAGAGGAGAACCAACACCGATGAGATCCTGGTCGAAGGAGGTAATGAAGAGGGCGCAGTCCAATGCCAAGGCCACCACCACACTGCAGTGCGGGCTCTCAAAGGAACAACTGAACAAGGTGGGGCCGTTCAAGAGTGCCAAGGAACTGTGGGACAAGTTGGTGGAATTGAACGAGGGGTCAAACGAGTCCAGAAGAGCAAAGAAGGACTTGCTCGTGGCCCAACTCCAATCCCTATCCATGAAGAGCAACGAGACTGTCAGCCAGCTACATAGAAGGGTGAAGGAAGTAATCAATGAGCTCCATGTGATTGGAGAAAAGATCGAGAACCGGGATATCGTCAGGTATGTTCTACAAGCCTTCCCAAGAACCACCTTGTGGGCATCCATGGTTGATGCATACAAGGTATCAAGGGATTTGCCCATTGTTAAATTAGATGACTTATTCTGTGAATTTGAACTACACGAGCAAGCTAACGTCTCGGCCAAAGAGAAGGGTATTGTCTTTCTTGCAGAAAAGGAGAAGAAGAAGGGGAAGGAGAAGAAGAAAGTGACCTACTCCTCCTCATCAGATTCAGAGGAATCCAGCCCCTCCATGGATAGCGACCAAGAGGCATTCATGGTAAGAAAGATGCGTAAAACATTCAGAAATTTCTCTAACAAATCCTATGCTAGGAAAGGGTCCAAAGGCAAGGGTAAGGCCAAGGACATTATATGCTACACTGCCACCAAGAGGGACACATGAAGAACGAGTGCCCTCAATTGAAGAGAAGAGATGACAAGAAGGAGGAGAAGAAGAATGGTGACAAGAAGAAGTCAAAGGGAAAGGAGAAGGGTGCCACCAACCTCAAGGCAACCTGGGATGGTCCATCACCCTCAGAGGAAGAAGAAGAGCAAGTTTCCCATTTTGCTCTTATGGCGCAAGACCACTCAAATTCATCAGATGATGAAAGAATTTAAGCAGTGATAAGAGTGACTCTTCCTCTTTATCATCCGAGTCAGAAGCTTCGGTAAGTGAGGTAAAGGTGAAGGAGGCCTCAACTATGTGGATAGTAGATAGTGGATGCTCAAGACACATGACCGGAGATGTCAGCAAGTTCACTACTATTAGCTACTTAAGAGAAGGGACGACCTCCTTTGGAAATAGTGAAAAATTGAGGATTATTGGTAGGAGCACCATTGAGGTATCTCCCACGATTTCTATACATAAGAAGAAGAAGAGTGGTTGTGGCACCGGAGACTTGGACATGTCAACATGAGAAGCATTGCAAGAGTGGCCAAGGAAGAGTTGGTGAAGGGGCTACCAATGATCAAATATGAGAAGACCAAATTGTGTGATGCATGCCAAGAGGGTAAGCAATCAAAATCATCACACAAAGGTAAAATCCTAACCACTACTTCTTTACCATTAGAGCTTTTACATATCGATCTATTTGATTGCCATAGTACTCCCTCACTTGTAGGGAGTAAATATTGTCTAGTCATAGTAGATGATTTTTCTAGGTTTACATGGGTTCACTTTATGAAACATAAGGACGATACCCTAGAAATTTTTATAGGATTTAGCAAAAGGGTAGAAAACGAAAAACATATCAAAATAAACCGAATTAGAAGTGACCACGGTGGGGAGTTCCAAAATGCAAGTTTCACACAATTTTGTGTCGAAAATGGATACAAGCATGAATTTTCATGTCCAAGGACTCCTCAACAAAATGGGATAGTTGAAAGGAGAAACCGAGCTCTACAAGAAGCTGCTTGAACTCTGCTTAATGCATATTCCCTTTCTAGCTACTTTTGAGCCGAAGCGGTTAACACCGCTTGTTATATTCAAAACCGGGTGTTGGTACATAGGTTCCTAGGAAAAACACCGCTTTGAATTATGGAATGGAAGAGTACCACAAGTCCATTACTTTAGGGTCGTTGGATGTAAAGTGTATATCTTAAATACCAAAGATGACCTAAGGAAGTTTGAGTCAAAAGCTGATGAGAAAATTCTAGTTGGGTACTCATCCACTAGTAGGGGCTATAGAGTTTACAACAAGAGGACAAAAGTGATTGAGGAGTCCTCGAATGTTAAGTTTGATGAAACAACAAGTACCTACCCTAGAAAAGCCTCAATTGATAAGGATATGGAAGAAGTCCAACCCCTTGCCCAAAGAATCCAAGACCTACATTTGGAGGGCAATGATCAAGGGGGAGCTAGAAGTACCCTAGAGGATGAGGAAGAGGGAGTAAATGAACCCACAACCTCTAGGCCCTTGAGACATCACCACGATCACCCTATTAACCAAATAGTAGGTGATGTAACTCAAGGAGTAAGGACTAGGTCCTATTTTAGGGATCAAACTAATCAAATAGCTCTAATCTCTCAATTAGAACTCAAGTCTATTGATGAAGCATTGGGAGATGTGGATTGGGTCTTAGCCATGCAAGAAGAGCTAAATCAATTTGAGAGGAGTGAAGTTTGGGAGTTGGTTTCTAGGCCCAATAATTGCACCATTGTAACCACAAGATGAGTCTTTAGGAACAAACTAGATGACCAAGGCAAAATCACTAGAAACAAAGCTAGATTGGTAGCTAGGGGGTTTAACCAAGTTAAGGGATTAGATTATGATGAGACTTATGCCCCCGTAGCTAGGTTAGAATCTATTAGAATTCTACTAGCCTATGCCGCTCACATGGGTTTCACACTTCACCAAATGGATGTGAAGTCGTCATTCTTTAATGGGATCATTAAGGAAGAGGTCTATGTAGAACAACCCCCCGGGTTTGAGGACCCTAACTATCCAAGACATGTTTACAAATTAAGAAAAACCTTATATGGATTGAAACAAGCTCCCCGGGCTTGGTATGAAAGGCTTTCTTCATTTCTAGTGTCTAAGGGGTTTAGGAGAGGAACAATTGACCCTACATTGTTCCTAAAATCTAAGGATAAGGACATATTTGTTGCCCAAGTCTATGTAGACGATATCATTTTTGGGTCAAGAAATAATAATTTCTTACAAGAATTTATCAAGTGTATGGAAGATGAATTTGAGATGAGTCTTGTAGGAGAGCTAACCTTCTTTTTAGGACTTCAGGTTAAGCAAACTAATGAAGGTACACATGTCTTTCAAACCAAATATGCTAAGGAAATGTTAAAAAATTTGGTTTAGAAAATGCTAAGGTAGCATCTACACCCATAGGAATCAATGTGAAAATGGATAGTGACCTTGAAGGGAAAATGGTAGACTCTAAACAATATAGGAGCATGATTGGTAGCCTACTATACCTAACCGCTAGTAGACCCGATATACTTTTTGCGGTAGGTATGTGTGCAAGGTACCAATCTTGTGCCAAAGAATCCCATTTGGTTGTAGTCAAGAGGATCCTAAGGTATGTCAAAGGTACCCTCAATGTCGGACTTTGATATCCTAGAACCCCTAGTGTTGATCTAATTGGATACACCGACTCGGACTATGCGGGTTGTAAGCTAGATAGGAAAAGTACTAGTGGAGGGTGTCAATTCCTTGGGTCTTCCTTAGTTAGTTGGAGTAGTAGGAAATAACTATGCGTTTCCCTATCAACAACGGAGGCAGAATATGTGACAATGGGTGGGTGTGTTTCCCAACTCCTTTGGATCATGCACACCTTAGAGGATTATGAGTTACATTATACCAAGGTCAAAGTCTTGTGTGATACTGTAAGCACAATCAACTTAATCAAAAATCTGATTCACCACTCTAGGATAAAACACATTGAAGTGAAACATCAGTTCATTAGAGACCATGTGGCAAGGGGAGACATAGAACTACACTATGTTGAATCAAAGTCGAACCTAGCCGACATCTTTACCAAGCCTCTTCCCGAATCGGAGTTTACATCATTAAGAAGAGGCCTTGGAATGTGTTTTGTGGAAGTGTAGGATGAACTTTGAGATATTAGATGTGAAAAAGGGTGCTTGATCCATTAGGGTGATACATTTGGCTCACTTGTGCTTGTGGCACATTGTTGAACCATTAGAAGTATCAACATATGAAAACTAGACCAACTATGGGGAAGACAAGTGTTTAATCAATGGACACTGTGCCCAAAGATCATAGTTGGACATTTTAAACTTTTGAAAATCATTTTATGCTTTATATAATTTGTTATGCTTTTGAAAGTTATATAATTGCAAAATTAGATTGTAAGTTTGATACAAAATGTAGTGGTTTTCAAGATTTTGGATTTTTATCAAAAGCCATGCATGTTTGAAATTTTATATGGACTAATATTTTTTCTTGATAGAGTATATCATTTCAAACATGTCTTCAAAATTTTATAATTTTTGGAATTTTCTGGATTTTTCTGGAAGTTTCTGAAATTCAGCAGAAAAGTTGAAAATTCTGACTGATAGCGTATCAGTCGACTGCCCCATGGGCAGTCGACTGGCACGCTTGTTTTCATATTCTGAGACTTTCTTTCAGAAATCCAACTTACTTTCATTTGATGCCATAGAGTTGGGTTGCTTGGGGCAATTATTTTGATGGTGTCAAAGGGGGAAAATGGGTAGTTTAAGTTAGAATTTTAACTTGGAATGGATGGTTTAAGGTTTTCTTTCTCACTTAGACCTTGAATGATTAAAAATGGGGAGAAGACATGGATTAAGGGGGAGGTTACATCTTAGGTTTTGATATGTCTTACATTTTTAATGTTGTGTAGTGTTAAGTGAAAACTTAACTTGGATTATGATTAGAATTGAAAATGGGAGAAGACATGGATTAAGGGGGAGGTTACCTCTTAGGGTTACTATGTCTTATGCTTTTTCAATTGCTATCTTTTGCTATTGTTATTGGTGGTTGTTATTTATCTCTAAAATTAAACATATTGCCACACATCAAAAAGGGGGAGATTGTTGAGACAATCGACTCTTAAATGATTGGAAGATCATGGTTTTGATGTGTGTGGGTGAATATGTTTAAGGTTAGAGTGCTATGTTGTATTTGATGTGTGTGATTGAGTTTGCAGGACTTGGAGAATCACACATGGTGGACATATCCGAGGGACGAGAGCCGAGGGAGGAGAGCTCCAAGGGCAAGCCGGGAAGTGGACTTCAATGGCACACGTGAAGGGCGGCATGGAGGCAAGCCAAGGGAAGGCATGCGTGCGCATCTGAGGGATGATAGCCAGAGGAAGAGGACTTCAAGAGGCAAGCCAAGGGAGCAGACCTGAGGTTCAGAGTGGCTGGGACTAAGCTGAGAGGCAGGGTAGTCGACTGCCCCAGGGGAAGTCGACTGGTATATCCCGAAAACTAGCCGTTGGCTAGCAATTAATGCTAGACCAGTCGACTGCCCATGGGGCAGTCGACTGGTGCGGGGCTGGACAGACTGCGAGTTTGTCCTGTTCTCCTATAAAATGAGGACCTTTTTGCACGTGAGCAGTACGGTTTCGTACAATGTCGAAGTGCTGCTCGTCTGAAAAGTATTCCTTGCTTCCTCTCTCATACTACTATATTCTGTAAAGAGGAAGATCACCACTGTAAAGGTTTCTCCACCTGAAGGAGATTTTTCATAGTGGAAGTGGTGCGCGGTGTGGATCCTTGGATTAGTCACCCATCTGGGTGGTTACCAAGTAACTCTTGTTGTTAGCATTGTACTCATTTTCTTTTACATATTATTGTTCCGCTGCGCTAACAACATTGTAGAGATCGAAATCAAAAAGTGCTATTCACCCCCCTTTTAGCACGCCAAGACGATCCATCATCAAAGACATAACTTTCCAACGCCTCTAAGTTTTTCGTTCAAGCGCTCTGCTCCGGCAAACTCCGATCTCGAGACTCTAGCGCTGACGACGATCCTTTGCTCTGAAGTACGATCTACACCGAGCGTCGGTAACGAAAAGTGTATTTGTTTATTTACTGCACTACTCTTTTACCAAATTCTGTAAATCTTTACGTTATTATAGAATTTCCCGCAGTAAACGGTCAAGGACCGTGGGCCTTAGAGTAGGAGCCGAACCAAGTAAAAATACTTGTGTTCCTTGTGCGTTTGTTTTAATTCCACTGCGTCTCTTCTCTTAGTCTTATCCGAAAAGATTTTCATGATATTCACCCCCCTCTATCGTGTTTCTCGATCCAACAGTCGCTTCTCTTCGCTGGCTCTGTCAAATCTCTTATAATCATCGGATCTCCTCCCTAGTCGCCAGCTCTGCCGAATCTCCTCCATCGCAGAGGACTCCATTGGATCTCCTCTCTCACGCTGTCGTGCTCATTGCTTTGCTAGTTGCCACTGCCTCCGCCATAGACCCCGATGCTGTTGTCGTCTCCGGCATAGATCCTGTCTCCTTCGGCAGAGATCTCGTCCCTCTGGCATAGATCTGACGCTGTTGTCACCCTCGATGCAGATCCCACTATTATCGTCGCCTCCAGCACAAATCCTGCCACTATGATGTGGCGTAGATTGAGATGCCCATGGACGAAGGGTTTTTTGGGGTTTCCCACAGCTATTTTTTTCTTTAGGGTTGGCTTTGGACGAAGGGGAGGGAGGTCTCCTTACGCACACTACCATCTCTCCTGTCACACACAATCCTCTCCTCTCCTCACGACCTCACACTCATGATGCCTCCGTAGAGGCTCTTCTCTAGCTGCTTCCTCCACCCCCTCTCCTTCTCCGTCGCCATCAATTTCGTCGGTCTCCTCTCCATCCTCGCCATGGACACCACTCGCCAACGATGCAAGATTTGCTTCTTCTCACACAGCCACCTATGCCAGCGTCGCCTCCCCTCCTCTGTCCATACACTACCTCTCGCCGAAGGTTCTACCATATCTCTTATAATCGCTAGGTCTCCTCCCTAAACGCCAGCTCCGTCGAATCTTCTCCCTCACAGCCATCTCCAATAGATCTCCTCCCTCACGCTATCATGCTCACTGTCGTTGCCTCCGACGCAAACCTTGATGCTACTGTTGCTTTGACACAAATCTTGTCGCCTCCCGCGCAGATCTTATTAGGACCGAAGGGATGTAGATATCTCCACAATTGTATGATATTATCCACTTTGGGTTGAATGGTTTTGCTCTTGGGTTCTACACAAAAGACCTCATACCAATGGAGATATCTTTTCCTTATAAGCTTTGATCTTTTCCTTGTATTTTCAATATGGGACTATGTTTGTAACCATGCAACCCCAACAATCCCCCCTCAAACGAAGTACCATAGGACCCCCTCAAGCAGAAAACCTATCCCTTTGACGTTCGATTCTCGACCCACCAGGTCTTTTTGCTCCTCGGTTCACCCGACCTATTAGGACATTTTTTCCTAGCTGCAATTAGGACTTTCTGCCTGGTGTCTGGCTCACTTGATCCGGTCATGGGAGCCTCGAGTGGAAAGTCTATCCGTTTGACGTCCGATTCTCGACCCACGAGGAATTCTTAACCCTCGGTGTTGGTGCAATCGACCCAAGTGTGATCGGGTAGATTATGGATTTTGATGTGTGTGTCAATATGATTAAGTTAGGGTTTCATGTTGATCTAATATGTGTATGTGACTGTGCAAGTTTGCAGGATACACATTGACTTAATTGGACGTCTTCGGGTCCGGTGAAGGATGGCATGGGAGACAAGTCGTGGACTTGCATGCATCCGAGGGACCGTGAGCAAAGCAAGGACGATGAGCAGAGAGAAGTGGACTTCGAGGCATACGTAAAGAATGGCATGCGAGACAGGCCGTGGGCTTGCATGCATTCGAGGGACGAGAGCCAAAGTCGAAGAGGGCTTGAAGGCAACAGATCGAGGCTGCTGGAGCAGGGACGATGAGTTGAGGGAAGCAGACTTCGTGGCATACGTGAAGGGTGGCATGGGAGACAAGCCGCGGGCGTGCATGCATAATTTGCCTATGAATGTTAGAAGTAATGAAAATTATTTGCATATGCATAATTTTGATTTTAGATACTATGATAAAAATAGGGCTAATGGTGTATCTCAAAACCCTAAGGAATTTATGTATCATGATAAACCTAGGATTTTTAAACCTAAGGACCAATGCATTAATTCAAAGAAAGGTAGGCACATGCCTAGATAAATTGGTAGATACAGAAATGTCCACAATGGACATGGTGATACTAAGGTTAAGAACCTAGAGAGGGAAAATTAAGCCTTGAGGGCAAGACTTGATAAATTGGAGAAAACTCTAGAAATATTCACTAGTGGATCTAAGGGTTTAGGCGTAGTGTCGGGTAGTCAAAACCTCGACAATGATAGACCGAGTCTAGGATACCAATCTATTAGATCAAATGCTATGAGAAAGTCATATACAAGGATGTCATATGACTATAGCAAAGGGAAGGCCAAAAATGGTAAGGGAAAGTCATTTAAAGGAGAGAAGAAGAATTTAACCAAGGACAAGGTGTATAGAGTTAAGAAAGTTAGGGTTGTGGGTCAAGAAGTATCGGGGGTACACATGTGTGGTCTTGCCATGGTAGATGAGTCACCTAGGGAGGTGACTAAGGCCAAGAGCTCAAGGGAGAGCTATAGGAGTCAAAATGGGATCCACGGTCAATGGATCTCAAGAGGGTTTCTCCAAAAGTACTAGATAAATTGTAGAATGTGCCAAAGGATGTGGAGACAAAATTAAGTCTTAATTCTATGGATTTGACACATTAAAAGTAAGGTATCATGGAAAATATGACAATAGAGCTATATTGCATGAAAATTAGTTTTCAATGTGTGAATGTCATATAAATCAATGCTAAGGATGCATTAAGGATGAGGATAAAAAGATACATCAAGAAGAGATCAAAACTAGGACTTTAGGTTAAGATTCAATTGAACCATTTAGATAGTTTTTGAGTTTTGTATCAATCTTGGGATTGGTGATGGATTTAATTTTAAATATATTTTTTCCAAGTGGACATGGGTATCATAAATCTCTCCACGAAATTTTAAAATTTTTGGAAATTTATAGAATTAGTTATACATTTCTAAAACTAAGTCTGAAATACTGAAAATGTAAGGTATTAGTCGACTGATGCAGAGTCAGTCGACTGATCCAGGTTAAATTAGAAACTAGGATATTCAATATTGCAGTCCACTGGCCCTGGGCCAGTTGACTGATCGTTCTGTTCAGTTTATCAGTCGATTGACCCTGGGGCAGTCGACTGATGCTGCGAGTTTTAAAAAGAAAACCCCGCGCAGGGGGCGGCCGAACCTAGGATTTCAGCGCCGCCATTGCCGTTACTCTTCTCTCTCGACCTCCCCAACTGATCTAAACCTTCCCCAAGTCCTGAAATCATATTCCTAGCTTTCCTTCACCCTTGATCCGAGTCTAGGGCAAGAAAAGCATCGTTTCTTGAGTCAACCGTGATCCTTATTCATCATGCAACGATTGGGGAAAAGGTAACGAGTTATTTGCTTTACTTTTCCCAGTTAATTCATGATTCCTAGCTAACTTTCTCCATTTTGCATGGTTTTCCTTGTTTTTCCTTTTGATTGGGTCATTCATGGGACATGCATGGGGTAATTACATTCTAGGGTTGCACAAAAGAGAAGGATGGGTGAGGGACCATCCCAGCAGCATCCCGTAAATCCTGAGGCTCATCGGTTCCGATCCGAGGTCTGCCGACAAAGATTTGCACATGCTGACTTTGTGTTAATAAACTGTAGATATCTCAACCAAGCATATTTTCGGGAGAATACTTTGCATATTGTTGAGATAATCACCCATTTTGGCTTAGAGAAACTTGTTTACTGTCAGCATTTTGTCAACATTGACCTGTGCAAGGAATTTTATGCAAACCTTACATGTAGTAGTCCCGATGATGGGACGTATGAGTCCATGGTGCAGGGAGTTACCATTCTTTTTTCACTTGCAGTATTAGGATCATTTCTAGGGTGTTGGGTTTCTGAAAACCCATTTACATGTCCTAGATTGTATTCTACCCATTTTCACCAAGGGAAGGTCGACGATTCGGCTACCTCACTTGGTGATAATGTATGTATTAGAGAGGAGGATAGATATTGACATTGCTTTGCATGTATTTGCATCCATTATATATTTTTCGCATGATGTCAATAGGAAAATCTACATGTCATTCGGTCATATTTTGACCGAATTCTTTAAATCTAGAGGTATTAGTGTTGTTAGAGGTCAGTTGCATCGTCTGTCGAAGGACTATGACCAGATAGGTTCTAGACAGCTTTCCTTGGCTGGTATTGAGAGACAGCAGGGGGTGATGGTCTAGCGATGTCGTCCTAATTCTTCCAACTCTGACGATGATGAGGAGACTGCTCCTGCTGCTGCACCTACTGCTACTCCTGTTGGGATCAAAGAAGAGTGATTCTCTCGATTGGAGGCAGAGGTTCATGGACTCAGGGAGGATTTTCAGACTTTTTAGCAGCACCAAGAGGGTCTCAGAGGCGACTTTCAGAGGCTCCAGCAGCGCCAAGACGAGATGTATGAGATGATGCAGCACTGGATCCTCATGTATCATGCCCCTCCTCCTCCTCTTCCAGGCGATGACATGTAAGCTCAGCTTGATGTGGTGGTGATAGTGTTGAGAGTGTATTGAGCTTAGGCATTTTTATTCTCTCTCAAACGCTTTATTTCATATTGTATTATTTGAGAATTTCGGAGCTATGACCCTTGTAGTACTTATTTATATTTTAGTATTGCTTATTTGAACTGTCAATTCATGACTTGATATGAAATGTTATTATTTTGTTATGGTTATAACAAAATTTTCATATTGTATTGCTTTATTTCATATTGTATTATTTGAGAATTTCGGAGCTATGACCCTTGTAGTACTTATTTATATTTTAGTATTGCTTATCTGAACTGTCAATTCATGACTTGATATGAAATGTTATTATTTTGTTATGGTTATAACAAAATTTTCATATATATGTCTTTTATCAAGGGTTTATGATAAGAAGGGGGAGCTTTTATCACGTGTTTTGTCTTGGAGATCTATATGACAAAAAGGGGGGAGGTTTGAAAACATTTTGTGTTTTAAATGTTATAGGATAGACTTGGAAAACACTTGGTTTCAAATCTAGGAGAGAAGATTGATACAAAATGGGATGTTTTTCAATGAATTAGAATTTTTGTCCAAAAGTCAAGCATATTAGGTATTTTCACAAAACTATATTTTTCTAGGATAGAATACATCATATGAAATATGCTTGTAAAATTTCAGAATTTTTTGAATTTTGTGGGATTTATTAGGGGTTTCTGAATTTTGGCTAGAAATTCAGGTTTCTGTGTATCAGTCAACTGCCCTTGGGGCAGTCGACTGATATTTCTATAAGTTTGTGGTTTGCAGGCACCAGTCGACTGGGAACTGGGCAGTCGACTAGTACTGTTGTTTTCTGATTTCTAGGGGTTTTCAGAAATAGAAAAGTGTTCTCATTGATACTAGGGTTAAGGTTGCTTGGGGCAATCTTTTTGATGATGTCAAAGGGGGAGAACGTGTGGTTTTAAGTTAGGTTTTAACTTAACTTGTGAAGTTAGTGTGTAACTTAACTTGTGGTTATGAAAAATTGAAAATTATGTGGAGGGCATAAGTTAAGGGGGAGAATGCATGTTTATGCTGCTTACTATGTCTTTAATTTTCAATTGTTATTGTTGTTTTTGCAGCTAACTTAAGCATATTGCCACACATCAAAAAGAGAAAGATTGTTGGTGCAATCGGCCCAAGTGTGATCGGGTAGATCATGGATTTTGATGTGTGTGTAAATATGATTAAGTTAGGGTTTCATGTTGATCTAATATATGTATGTGAGTGTGTAGGTTTGCAGGATACACATTGACTTAGTTGGACGTCTTCAGGTCCGGTGAAGGATGGCATGGGAGACAAGTAGTGGGCTTACATGCATCCGAGGGACCGTGGGCAATGCATGGACGATGAGCCGAGAGAAGCGGACTTCGAGGCATACGTGAAGAATGACATGGGAGACAGGTCGTGGGCTTGCATGCATTCGAGGGACGAGAGCCAAAGTTGAAGAGGGCTTAAAGACAACAGATCGAGGCTGCTGGAGCAGGAATAATGAGCTGAGGGAAGCGGACTTCGAGACATATGTGAAGGGTGGCATGGGAGACAAGCCGCGGGCTTGTATGTATCCGAGGGATGAGAGCCAAAGTCGAAGAGGGCTTGAAGGCAACAGGTCAAGGCTGCTAAATGAAGAGTCAACTAAGTCGTGAGGATTCGAGTGCTAAGAGAACTGTACTCGGGAAGGGAAATCCTAGGGTTTGAGTTCTGAGAGAATTATACTCGGGAAGGGAAACCCTAGGTGGTAATCGACTGAGGTAGAGCACAGAGAGATCAATCAACTGGTAAAGGACCAGTCGACTGATGCAGTCGACAGGTGACCAGAATGCGAATCGTCAAGGCAGTGACCTTTGAATTCACAGAGACCAGTCGACTACCCCAGGGGCAGTCGACTAGTAACGGTCAAATCAGGATCGAGCTCTATTTAAGAGAGCTCGTGTTTGACTATTTTTCTTTGGCGAAGCAAGCTTGGTAAGAGCCTGTTAGTAACCTACGAGTGCTCAGGTCGTGTCAAAGGGTTGTGGCGAGGTTTCTCCACCCACAAGGAGCGACAAGAGCTAGCCGGAGGTGCTCCGGGGAATCATCCACCGAAGGATCGGGATCGTCCACCTTACGGACAGCCGTGGAGTAGGAGTTTCATCTCCGAACCACGTAAATCAGTGTATCTTTCTTAGTTGTTAATTTTAGTTTTTGGTATTCCACTTGCGCACTAACATTTGTAGGAAGACAAGATCAAAAAGTTGCTATTCACCCCCTCTAGCAAACAACAAGGTCCTAACACTCTTTTCACCCGACCTACTAGGACTTCCTGCTTGATATCTTGTTATCTTGATTTGGACACAGGAGCCCCGACTTCTTTTTGTTAGTGATATGAGAGAAGTGTCCTAAGGCAATCGCCTTATGATTGTAATCATTTATTTTAATAAATGAATATTCACTATTTGAGTATACATGTTTGTGTATTTGATTGAGATCTTAAACTCATTTACTGAATGTCCGCAATACAATTCACAGCATGAGAGAATTTGTGATGAATTCACAACTAGTGATTATCTCTACATGTGCAATTGTGAAGTATTGAAATTATCCCTAGTCGATGAATTGATAAATACGGACACTATCAATTCTGTTGAGACTAGCATGGGTTATTCTCTAATCAGCTGATTCTCACTGGCTGGTGACATTGAGATATCCGGAGATAAACATGAATGCTAGTTAAGGGAACTAGTTCATTGGAGTGACTGGCTGTAAAACTTCATATGGTAGTCTACATATAGATATGTTAGTGAAGTTCTTACTGCTGCTTAAGTGTGATGTTCCTTTGACTTGCGGTATTCAAGTCATCTTGGTCATGGAGACTTATACTTTGACATCTTAAGCAAGCATCTCCGAGGAGGTGTGGACCCAGGATGATTGGGTATAAGCCGAAGTGCCCAAAGATGTTTGAACAGCCTACAAAGGATTCACCACTCCTTGCGAGGAGATGTATACCCGAGGCCTATCGTCGGATTGTTACTCGAAGCCTCTGGCCAGAGCATGACATGTTCAGAGTATGAATCTCTTAAATACATGAGAGTAATTAGAATCCGTAGGACGAGGAAACGTTACTTGGGCTAGGTGTGACGTAGTCAGCCTAGTGGGGACTGACACACATAGACCATGTCCTGAACCAAGTGGGTATAAGATGGTGAAGGGAATGTGGCACGATTCATTATAGCTGCTGAAGGGTTTCAGAATTGTTTCTAAGGTCAACCGTTGATCTTTCGATTAATTGGGGATCATGATGTACTACTAGGTGCACTCATGATCGTTCTCGAAAGCCTATTTAGTCACTCGGACTATGTGTAATCCGAGGGATTTAAAACGATTTGAAAATTAGATTTTCCAATCAAGAGAGATTAAGTTTGGTTGAGCCAAATGATAAGTCGAATCTGAATTTTTCAGAGACGCATCGGAAGCGTAAAATGGCTAAGTCTTTTGAAGACTTAATAGATGAATTAAATAAGTTTAATTCATTGGGGCTTGGCTTGGATGGGCCGGCCAAAGAGGGCCTCCATCCTCTTTGCTTGGTCGGCCACAACAAAGCGAGAGAACCAAGTTTTTGGTTCAATTTATAAAATAAACCAAGTGTGGTTTATTTTATAAAATAATGGATGATATAAATTTTTATATAATAAACCAAGGTTTGGTTTATTTTTCATGGAAATTAAAATGAACCGTGGATTGGTTTATTTTATAAAATTAATCATGGATTGATTTACCATGATAAGGAAATTTATTCCATAGGAGAGAAGAGACTTGATTGATTTTTATCATGAAGTAAAATATGATTTTAACCATGATATAAAATCAAACTTGGCATGATGGAATAAGTTATTCCATATTTGAGAGGCATGATGGTTGAGAGGCCACTATATAAAGGACCCAAGGTAAGGCTAGGAAAATAATCGATGAGATGAAGGCATAGGCTCTCTCCCTCTCTTTCTCTCCTTCTCTTCTCCCTTCTTGCCGTGCGCCAGCCAACCCCAAGAAGGAGCTCCAGCCGGCCATCCTTTTGTGGTTTGTCTTCCGACTTCTCTCTTGGTTTTTCTCGTCGCGTTCTCGGAGAATCTAGTAGTTCTCGAGAACACGAAACTCGTGGGTTTGCGAAGTCATCCCGAAGATACTCGGCGTGGACGCGAATAGAGGCGGAGCTTCCAAGGGACGCTTACGGTTGGATCTCGTCCCTTCCTTCGAGCTACGCGAGGTAATACGTAAATTAGTTTACGTTTCTACAAAATTTTAAATATATGATCATGTCTACACAAGATAAAATTGCATGCTTAGATGTGTGGTTAAATGATTTAGAGAAATTATTTATGCTAAACCTTCCGCTGCACGTAATTAATTTTGAAATTACGAACCCGCATCCATGCCAACATGCACCCGGTCCCAACAGTGGTATCAGAGCGAGGTTTGTGTTCGACATAATCATATAATTGTTTTGCGGAAAGCTTTATCATGATCTCAATTTTGGAAAATTTTCAATTATGGAAACTTTCCAATTATGGTAAATTTTCGATTTAGGAATCTCAAAGTTTAGAAATCCTCATGAAATTTCGCAAACTTTTGAAATATCTTTGTTTCTGAAATTTATGATAATTGTGAAAACTTTCCATTTTTGGAAACTTTCCAATTTTGGAAAATTCCTATTTTGGAAATTTTCCAATTTTGGAAAAATATAAGTTTTCTTTATACCAGAAACTTACAATTATTCTGAAAACCTTTTATTTTTGTAAACTTTCCATTTATGAAAAGCTCGCAATTTTGGGCACTTTCTTTCAAGAAAGTCTAGACAAATTATGGGAACATTAATTGACATTTAAATTCATAATTGGAAATTAAATTATTTACAAAATTCTTTATTTTGGATTGAGCCTCGGGGAGCCGTCCAATTTAAAGTTAGTTGTTATAATTAAATTTCCTAAATTGAATTTAAACTGTCAAATTTTTATTTTGGATTGAGCCTCGGGGAGCCGTCCAAATTAAGTTATTGATATTAATTTTCCATAAATAAAATATGTGATCAAATCTTGGAAATTTTTGAGGTGATTCTCAAACGATAATTTCCTTATTTGATTTATGAGGTGATGTTCTTACATATATTGTCTCGAAAATTAATTAGGAAAATTGTTTCCTATAGAGTATATTTCCTTAAATAAGATTTTCATGAAAATAATATGTGGTTGAATTAAGGGAATTTGTCTCTTAATTTAATAAGATTTGATTTAGAGAAATCAAAGTCTTAAACATATTATTTCCGAAATTGATTATGATAATTCAGGAAATTGTTTTCCAAAACAATTCCTTGAATAAAGTATGAAATTAGAATTAGGAAATCCGGTTCCTAATTCTATTAATGAGACTTGATAAATTAAGTCACAAACATACTTTATTAAGGAAATCGTTAGAATATGATATAATTATATGTCATGAATGTGCATAAAAGAAAAGGATGAGACCCAAAACCCCTTACAAAAATATTAAGGCCAAGACCTTCCATTAATATGGTTAGAACCGGAGTTTTGTTTCTCGTTTGGGTTGATGGACACATCCATGCCCTACTTGAATCTCAACATGTTCAAACCATGGAATTAGTTTATGATTAATATAGTTGGAGTCAGAGGTCAATCCTTAGTTTTGGTTATTGGACACATCCAAGCCTGACTAAACGGTTGAATGAGCTCCAACCATATTAAAACTATTTCTTGATTAATGGGTCAGCCTTAACCTTGGAGCATCGATTTGTTGTGCCACAGCCAAGGTCGATGTAAAGAGAGGTGCAGTTGAGTGCTATGTATATTGTTGCATACTTGTTAATGAGTTAACAACCCAATGATTTATGCAAACATTCAATTAGTTGATAGCATAATGTGATAGTTACATATGTATAATATGTAATCGGTATAATTACCTACCTTCATAGCTAAGAATAACTTGATGGACTCTAGTCATGGTTGTTCTTATCTATGGTTGGATATCAACCTATTTGGAGATGTTCCTACGATCTCCCGAATTGATAAAAAGGGTTATTCAATTCGAAAAATAAATAGGATTTAATTAATGTATATTGATGCATTCTTTATCATTCTCATCACATAACCTTAATTTGTATTTCTAGGATAATCACCTGATCATGTCTTCTCTGAATTTGCGTTCCATTTTGGACACCAATAAGCTGACTGGGCCAAACTTCATGGACTGGCTTCGAAACCTGAGGATAGTCCTCAAGACAGAAAAGCTTGCTTATGTCCTTGAAGAACAACTTCCCAACCATCCTCCTGAAGATGCAACTCTAGACCAGTTAGTGGCCTATTAGAAACATGTGGCCGATTCTGAACTTGCGAGTTGCATCATGCTGGTCGCTATGGTACCTAAGCTACAAAAGCAGCATGAGCATATGGATGCCCATACCATCGTCTTCCATCTTCATGAGCTGTTTGACGAGCAGGCGAGATCCGAAAGGTTTGAGGTCTCCAGACTCCTCTTCACCTCTATGATGCAGGAAGGCACTTCTGTTTCACAGTTTGTGTTGAAGATGTTGGGGTATATTGAGCGACTAGGCACACTCGGATTTGCAATGGATCACGAACTAAGTATTGACTTAATTCTGCATTGTTTGTCCAAGAGTTTCTCACAGTTTGTGATGAACTATCGGATGAACAAACTGGAGACTACCATTCCTGAGTTGCTTAACCTACTGAAGACTGTAGAGCCTTCTGTAAAGCAGGATCAGAAGACTGTTAGTGATATGAGAGAAGTGTCCTAAGGCAATCGCCTTATGATGTAAACATTTATATTAATAAATGATAATTCACTATTTGAGTATACATGTTTGTGTATTTGATAGGATCTTAAACTCATCTACTGAATGTCCGCCATACAATTCACAGCATAAGAGAATTTGTGATGGGATCACAACTAGTGATTATCTCTAAATGTGCAAATGTGAAGTGTTGGAAATATCCCTAGTCGATGAATTGATAAGTACGGACATTATCAATTCTGTTGAGACTAGCATAGGTTATTCTCTATTCAGCTGATTCTCACTGGCTGGTGACATTGGGATGTCCGGAGATAAACATGGATGCTAGTTAAGGGAACTAGTTCATTGGAGTGACTAGCTGTAAAACTTCATATGGTAATCTATATAGATTTGTCAATGAAGTTCTTACTGCAGCTTAAGTGCGATGTTCCTTTGACTTGCGGTGTTTAAGTCATCTTGGTCATGGAGACTTATACTTTGACATCTTAAGCAAGCATCTCCAAGGAGGTATGGACCCAGGATGATCGGGTATAAGCCGAAGTGCCCGAAGATGTTTGAACAGCCCACAAAGGATTCACCACTCCTTGCGAGGAGATGTATACCCAGGCCTATCGTCGGATTGTTACTCAAAGCCTCTGGCCAGAGCATATCATGTTAAGAGTGCGAGTCTCTTAAATACATGAGAGTAATTAGAAATCCAAAGGACGAGGAAGACAATACTTGGGCTAGGTGTGACGTAGTCAGCCTAGTGGGGACTGACACCATTGACCGTGTCCTGAACCAAGTGGGTATAAGGTGGTGAAGGGAATGAGGCACGATTCATTAGAGCTGCTGAAGGGTTTCAGAATAATTTCTTCTGAGGTCAAACCGTTGATCTTTCGATTAATTGGGGATCATGATGTACTACTAGGTGCCACTCATGATCGTTCTATAATTAGTTAAATTATAGACGGCCAACATAAATCGAAAGCCTATTTAGTCACACGCACTACGAGTAATCCAAGGGATTTAAAACGAGTTGAAAATTAGATTTTCCGATCAAGAGAAATAAGTCGAATCTGAGTTAATCAGAGGCGCAATGGAAGCTAAAAATGGCTAAGTCTTTTGAAGGCATTTTGGGCGAATTAAATGAGTTTAATTCGTGGCGGTTCGGGTTGGTTTGGCCAGCCAAAGAGGGTGTCAAAACCCCTTTGGTGGCCGGCCACAATAAGAGGAGAAAACCAATTAATTTTGGTTTAATTAATAAAATAAATCTAGTGCGATTTATTTTATAAATTATGGATAAATAAATTTGTATAAAGAAATTTATATAAATAAAATTTATAGAAATTTATTCTTTTATGGAAGATTAAAATAATCCATGAATTGGTTTATTTTAATTTTATAAAATCAATTATGAATTGATTTTTTTCATAATAAGAAAGTTTATGAATTTCTTATAAAAATTTATTCCATAATTTAAAGAGAAGAAGAATTAGTTTTATTATAAATTAGTTTATAATAAAGACTCGGTTTAAATGGAATAATTTATAAGAAAATTTATAAGATAAATTTCTTATAACTAATTCCGTTAATTCCGTTAATTCGGTTTAGAGGGAGACTTAGCAAAGGAGTTGCTACTATATAAAGGAACCAAAGGCTAGCCCTTATTTCTAATTAAGAGATTTATTATTCTCTCCCTCTCTCTCTTAATCTCTCCTCTCCTCCTTCTCCCTCTCTTCCCTTAGGGCCGGCGCCCACCCTAGCTCCCCTAGGGCCGGCGCCCAACCTACATCCAAGGTGGTGGAGGCCGTGAGCTTCAAGAAGAAGAAGGAGAACCCGAACACGAAGAAGAAGAAGCGGATAGCGATTCCTCTCTTCCCGGAATTCGATTCCGTTACTTCATTGGTTAGTTTTCCATTATTTTCTCTTATTCTTCTAGTTGTGCCTTTCGAGAATCTAGTAGTTCTTGTCGGCACAAAACTCGTGACTTTGCGAAGTCATCCCGAAGATAACTCGGCGTGGACGCGAATAGAGGCGGAGCTTCCAAGGGACGCTACGGTTGGATCTCGTCCCTTTTCTTCGAGTTACGCGAGGTATAAAAGTAAATTAGTTTACTTTTCCGCAAAATTTTATTGTATGATTATGTCAACACACCATAGGGTTGCATGCTAGATACGAAGTTAAAATAATTTAGGAAATTATTTTATGCAAACTCTTCCGCTGCACGTTAAAATTTTAAATTTTACGAACTCGTATCCTTGTCAACATGCACCTGGTCCCAACAAAGACGGTACTGTTAGTTGGTTCCTCAAAGAAAGGTTCTAAGATTAAGCTCAAAGAACAAAAATAAGGGAAGGAAGAAAAAGGCCAAAAGATTGAAAAGACACCAAAAGGCACTTGCCATCACTGCGGCAAGGAGGGCCACTGGCGAAGAAACTGTAAGGTTTATCTTGAGTCCTTGAAGAAGAAGGCATCTGATGCCCCATCCTCTTCAGGTATCTTCGTTATTGAATGTCACTCTATTTCCTCGGACACCTGGGTACTTGATACTGGATGTAGCTCATATATATGTAATGACATACAGGGGTTAAGGAATAGAAGAAGACTCATCAAGGGAGAAGCGAATTTGCGAGTTGGAAATGGAGCAAAGATTGCTGCTGTTTCCGTCGGAACATATTCGCTAAAGCTCCCTACTGGACTTGTCTTAGAATTGGATAATTGTTATTTTGTTCCTTCGTTAATAAAGAACATTGTATCTATTTCATGCTTGAATGAAAAGGGTTATCATTTAACTTTTAGTAACAATTGCTGTTACATAACTTTAAATGATGTTCTTTATGGGACCGGAAACTTTATGCAATGGTATCTACACGTTAGATTTATCCGGTGACGTTTTCAATATCGAAGTTGGTAACAAACGTGCTCGAATAGATAATCAAATAGACTCCTATACGCGGCATTGTCGTCTTAGCCATGTAAGTAAGTAACGCATGACCAAATTACACCGATGTGGAATTCTAAAATCATTTGAACCCGGTTCATTTGATACATATGAATCATGCTTAAAAGGAAAGATGACCAAATTACCCTTTTCTGAAAAAAGGTAAACTAGTGGGAGAATTGCTTGGTCTAATACATACTGATGTATGTGGACCAATGTCAACTCTTGCACAAGGAGGCTATAGCTACTTCATTACCTTTATCGATGATCACTCACGATTCGGGTATGTGTTCTTAATGAAACACAAATCTGAAGCTTTTGAGAAATTCAAAAGGTTCAGAAGTGAAGTAGAGAAACAGCTTGGCAAAAGTATTAAGATACTTCGATCCGATCGGGGTGGTGAATACTTAAGTCAAGAGTTTCAAGATTATCTTAGGGACAATGGGATATTGTCTCAATGGACTCCGCCATATACACCACAGCATAATGATGTATCTGAGAGGCGTAACCGAACCTTGATGGACATGGTTAGATCTATGATGAATCATGCAACTCTTCCAAAATACTTTTGGGGCTATGCGCTTAAGACAGCTATTTACTTACTATACAGAGTCCCGACCAAGGTAGTCTCTACTACTCCATATGAGACGTGGAATAGTAAGAAACCTCATTTATCTCACCTAAAGATATGGGTTGTCCTGCTTATGTAAAGCGGACTGTATCAGAGAAATTGGATGCTAAGTCTGATAAATGTCTATTTATTGGATACCCTAAGGAAACGAAAGGTTACCAATTCTATCATCCCTTGGAACAAAAGGTGTTTGTTTCAAGGCATGCTGTATTTCTAGAAAAAGAATTTCTTTTACAAGAAAACAGTAGGAGTAGCATTGAACTTGAAGAAGTTCAAGAAACTCCAATAGACATTACAGAGACACCTAGTCTAGACCCACAACCAATAACTCATAATGATGAGCTATCAGTTGAACCTAAAACAACACCACTTCTTCGTAGGTCTGATAGGACACGCAATATTCCAGAGAGATACGGATTTCTCATAAGTGAATCGAACGACGTGTTACTCATTAACGATGACAAACCTATCAGTTATGAAGATGTTCTGAAAAATTCAGAAAGGGATGAATGGCTTGAAGCCATGAAGTCGGAAATGGATTCCATGTACAAAAATCAAGTATGGGACTTGGTTAACCCACCTGAAGGGATTAAGCCCATAGGGTGCAAGTGGGTTTTCAAGAAGAAAACCGACATGGAAGGTAATGCTGTTACCTTTAAGGCTAGATTAGTGGCAAAAGGATATCGTCAGAAACTAGGAATTGATTATGACGAAACATATTCGCCAGTAGCTATGCTTAAATCCATTCGGATGCTTCTGGCCATAGCAGCTCATTATGATTATGAGATATGACAAATGGATGTGAAAATAGTTTTTCTTAATAGAAACCTGCTTGAGGATGTATACATGATACAACCTGAAGGTTTCACATCGGTTAATAAAACCAAAGTATGCAAGCTTCGACGATCCATATATGGACTAAAGCAAGCATCCAGGAGCTGGAACATCCGTTTTGATGAGACAATCAAAGAGTTTGATTTCTCATAAAATCCTGACGAACCTTGTGTGTACAAGAAGGTTAGTGGGAGTGCAGTCGTATTCCTAGTGTTATATGTCGATGACATATTACTTATAGGAAACGATATATCAGTCTTACAGTCAGTTAAAATTTGGTTGTCCAAAACTTTCTCCATGAAAGACCTGGGAGAAGCAACCTATATCTTTGGGATTAGAATCTATAGAGATAGATCAAAACGGTTGCTTGGTTTTTCGTAGTCTACATATATAGACCGAGTGCTAGAAAGGTTTAGCATGGTGGAATCCAAGAAAGGTTACCTTCCCATCAGACATGGGATCAACCTTTCGAAGTCTATGTGTCCGCGCACAGAAGACGAGAGGATTTGCATGAATAAGATTCCTTATGCATCCGCGATAGGATCTATCATGTATGCTATGTTATGTACTAGGCCCGATGTATCATATGCTCTGAGCGTCACAAGCAGATACCAGTCTGATCCAGGAATGGATCATTGGGCGGCTGTCAAGACAATTCTCAAGTACTTAAGAAACACTAAGGATGTGTTCCTAATATATGGAGAAGGTGATATGGTAATATGTGGGTATACAGATGCCAGTTTCTAGACAGATAAGGATAACTCTAAATCTCAATCCGGATACGTATTTATTTTGAATGGAGGTGCAATAAGTTGGAAGAGTTCAAGCAAGACACCGTAGCGGATTCTACTACGGAAGCGGAATATATTGCAGCTTCGGAAGCAGCAAAGGAAGCAGTCTGGATCAAGAAGTTTGTCTCAGAACTTGGTGTGGTTCCAACCATTGATGAAGCAGTACCGGTTTACTGCGACAACAATGGAGCTATTGCACAAGCAAAGGAACCAAGGTCTCATCAGCGATCCAAACATGTGCTTCGCCGCTATCATCTGATCAGAAAGATTATAAGTAGGAATGATATACAAATTGAGAAAATTTCCACTGAAAGGAATTTAGCGGATCCTTTTACTAAGGTCTTGCCTCAAAGCAAGTTTGAGGGTCATGTTAGAGCCTGTGGTATTGGGTACCGTAGCGATTGGCATTAGGCCAAGTGGGAGTTTGTTAGTGATATGAGAGAAGTGTCCTAAGGCAATCGCCTTATGATTGTAATCATTTATTTTAATAAATGAATATTCACTATTTGAGTATACATGTTTGTGTATTTGATTGAGATCTTAAACTCATTTACTGAATGTCCGCAATACAATTCACAGCATGAGAGAATTTGTGATGAATTCACAACTAGTGATTATCTCTACATGTGCAATTGTGAAGTAATGAAATTGTCCCAAGTCGATGAATTGATTGTAACACCCAATAGTTTTCATGAATTATTTGGAATTTTTCTGAATTTTTGGCAATTTTTTGAAATAAAAAAATTAAAGAGTCGAGCGGAGGTTTGACCTCGCGACCACACAAGCGTGGTCCTTAAGCAAGCTCGGCTAGCCAAAAGGGTGGGGGTATCAAGCACAGAAAAGGATGAAGCGAAATTATGTTATACGAGAGTAAGCTCTTTTCATGAGGAGGTGTTTCAACTTCCGCTTAAGTTGCGTTAAATCCCCCTTTTGGGGGATTAGGGTCGGCGGAAACAGGGAGCAAGGGGGCTGCGAAAACAGGGAGAAAACAAGAAGTTTTCTTCCTCCTCTTCTTCCTCTTGAGTAGAGAACCTAGGGTTTCTTCCCTAGGGCCAAGGAGTGAGGATTGTTGCAAAGGAAGAGAAAAGGAGTACTACGCTAGGATCTATCGGATACTTAGTGAGTTTTCTTCAAGAAAAGGGTAAGTAGATCACTCACCTGCAATAGAAGTAGTTTCGTATATAGTTTCTCGTTGTAGAACCATGATTTTGTGATCTAAGTGCATGCTTTAAGAATATTGTTTTATTGTGTGATTTAAGTTTCTGAAGAATACATGTTTTTATCATAGAACTTGAATTGGAATAGGTTTTGTGTATTTGAATCTAAGCATGATAAGACCAAGTTCTTGAAAAGTCCCAAAAATGAGTTTTGGGTTAAGGGCACGCAAGGTGCTCGATGAAAGTTCCAAGTAAGAAAAGTAAATGTTTGTAGTGCCAAATTTATGGAAAAAGAAAGATAGTTTGATAAGTGTAAGCATTATGGGTAAGAAAGTATTTTACTTTTGTAAAGTGACATGTACCGGGCAAATGAGAGGCCCACAGAAAGTTAGAAAGAAGCTCTAATAGGGTGCGGTGGCTCGCTACCCCGAAACCTATTAGGGATGCGCGCATTAGTATATTGATACCAGGTACAGTGTCAAGGCCTAGAAAGTTGATTATTATTTTGAAGTATATGAGTATATGTAAGTGTTTCAATTTTCTTAAGTTCATGTTTTGTTACGTATGTTAACATGGTTATGTTACAAGCATGTTAAAGAGCAAGAGCAAAGAAGTTAGTGTTTTAAAGTATGGAAATGTATATGTATCAAGTCTCAAAAGAAATCATGAGCATGTTAAGTTTGCAAGTGTTTTGATGCAAGTAAATGTTTTCAAGCATGTTTGAGCATGATAAGTGTATGAAAGTTCCCATGTGCAAATATTTTCAAGTGCATGTATTTTGAAGCAAGCATCCTTTGTAAAGAGCATGTTTATCATTGATCGCATGGATTTGTGAGTTAGGATTTACTTACTAAGCAAATCGCTTATTAGTTGCATTTCCTTCTATTGCAGATAAAGGTAAAGAAAAAGCATAAGCTAAGGAGGCGAACAGGACTTGCATTGATGTTCAGTGGCGGCGGCCGTGGGAGAGATCTTTGGGTTAAGTCTTATAGAAACTTGTGGTTTGTGTTTTGGATTGGTAGAATATAAGGATTTTGTTTAAACTTTGCATAGAGACAAAGTTGAGTACAAACTCTAGTATAGATTTCATATACTTTGATAGTTTATTAAATTTCGTAGAAATCCTAATTGCGAGTTAATGGATTTGTTTTGGGTTGTTAAGATGTTTATAAATCTAGTATAGAGTATAGATTTGGAGTTATTTATCTATATGCTTTGGAAGTGTATGAGTTATGGACCCTTGAAAGGTTTCCTCAGGTCTGAAACTGCAGTTTTCAGGCGTGCCAGTCGACTGGTTCAGATACCAGTCGACTACCCTATCGAACAGAACCTTCTGTTCGATGCACCAGTCGACTGCCAAGAGGCCAGTCGACTGGTGCCGGGCATAGAATGTTTCTGTGGCTGACACCAGTCGACTGGCCTTCTAGCAATCGACTGGTACCATTGAAAAGAGAGTGGTGTAGGGCAGATGGTTAGTGCTTTAGTTTTACAACTAAGAGGTATAGGGGTCAAATCCTTGCAAAGCAAATAAAATGAATGTTTTTTTTTAAAAGGAAAAAATTCAGAGCAAGTTAAGGGAAGTCAAGTAGTTGTAACCTAAGGCTAAGAATAAGGTAAAGTTAAGGTTAAGTAAAAGTGACGTCCGCTTTAGTGGTAGAGAAGTGGGGTCGTCACAGAGTGGTAACAGAGCAAAGTTCCACCCTTCCGCCACACTGACATCAAGCATCAATCCTGCCGCCTACCAAGTAAGAAGTTCATATGTTGTAGTTTTGTATGCTTTTCATTATTGACTGCTAGTATCAGTAAGTGCATGATGATAAGGAAGTATGTTAGTATTATTATATACTAATATGTGCGTGGAGATAATGAAGTAAGTTAGTAAGAGATAATGAGCTTTTATTTTCTTTACACTATAGAGTAAGAGAATGGCAAGAGGACGCCCCAGAATTGTTCGAAATGAGGAGCAAGCTCCTAGAGAACAGGAGTCAACGGAGTCAGTACCACCATCAAACCTTCAAGGAGTGGTGGTCCAGCTTCAGAGGCAACTTGCTGAACAGCAGCAAGTCATTGCCACCTTGATGGCTAATCAGCAGGCCACCCCTGCTACCCCTCCAGTGGCCAGTGGCGCAAGTAGTGGCACCAGTGGCGACAAAGGTTCCCCAGTACATCTGGCAAGAGAAGACAAGAGGCATATTTGATCCAGTGGCAGAGACTGAAGCCCGAGAATTTTTCTGGCACAAGTGAACCATGGGATGCTCAGGCATGGTTCAAAACGGTGGAAAGTATAATGGAGTTACTGGACTGGCCTGAAGTGGAGAAGATAAAGTGCACATCCTTCTGCCTTACTGGAGATGCCAGGATGTGGTGGAAAAGAGTGAAGGCTAAGAGAAATGTGAGTCAGATGACCTGGGCTGACTTCGAAGCAGAGTTCTTGGAAGAGTACTTTCATATGAAGGTAACGAACAAACACTACGATGAATTCACGGAGTTCCGTCAAGGAGAATTGTCTGTAGATGAAGTCGTGAAGAAGTTTAATCGACTAGCTCACTTGTGCCCAGAGTTAGTTAGCACTGAAAAGGAAAGGGTCAGGTTAATGCTCAAGATGCTGAGGCCTCAGATAGCACTGAATGTGGCCGGCGGTGGTAATAGACCGCAGACTTCGGAAGAACTAGTAAGTAGTGCTTTGATCACTGAACACTACTTAAATAGTATAAGGGTCACACGTGTGCAACAACAACAGGCATCAGCTCAGAAGTCCCAAGGAAATCCTCAAAACCAACAAAATTGAAAAGGAAATTCAGGCAAGAGGAAGCAGTGGGACCAGAAGTCTTCTGAGGGCAATAAAGGGGGCTCGTCAAGCAAGCAGCTCAAGTATTCTCCTTGCCTAAAATGTGGGAAGATGCATCCCGGAGTATGTCGTCAGGGCATGAGCGGATGCCATATTTGCGGAGCAGAAGGACATATGATGAAGGCTTGCCCTAACCGGTCGAGTATTGGCGGATGTTATATCTGTGGAGTAGTAGGGCACCTGGCCAAGGCTTGTCCTAAAGCAAAGCCGCCTCCACCACAGCTCCTTCAGTACGGGGGTGGATCAGCCCAGTTGCACCAGATGCAGCCAGCAATGGAGGGACCCTATTTTAGTCAAGCAAGAATGGAAGCCCCACCAGCCACGACCAACGCCAGGATTTTTGCCATCACCAAGGAAGAGGCGGCAAATTCTCCTACTATGGTCACAGGTCGAATACTCATCTCATCCCAATATGCTATTGTGTTATTCGATACTGGGGCAACCCATTCCTTTGTATCCATGTTTTTCTCTAAGAAGCTAGGGATCCCACCAGAAAGATTGAGTCAGGAGTTCTTAACAACTTTACCGTCGGGGGAAGTAATGGCCTCTACTGAGAGGCTGAGGGCAGTACCAATCTGGATTTCCAACCGAGAGCTCTACAGTGACTTGGTAGTCCTTGAGATGAAGGATTACGATGTCATTTTAGGGTTGGATTTTTGAGCAAGTACAATGCTTCTATAGACTGCCGCAAGAGAAAAGTCAAGTTCACACCAGAAAGCAGAACCTCCATTCGAGTTTATTGGAGACCCAAAGAGAAAGGTAAAAAGGTTCTTATCTACCTTACAAGCTCAGAGAATGTTAGAGAAAGGGTGTTCTGGTTTTCTAGCTCATATAGTCGATGCAAGTCAAAGAGAAGGATTAAAGAAAGAGGAAGTAAGGGTAGTCTGTGACTATCCGGAGGTGTTTCCTGAAGAGTTACCAGGACTCCCTCCCAATCGAGAAATTTAATTTGAAATTGAGTTGGTTCCAGGAGCCAACCCAATTTCAAAGGCACCTTATCGCATGGCACCAGCAGAACTGAAAGAGCTGCAAGAACAGTTACAAGAGATGCTCGACAAGGGTTTCATCCGCCCTAATCATTCACCCTGGGGAGCTCCTGTGTTGTTCGTCAAGAAGAAAGATGGATCCATGCGAATGTGCATAGATTATCAAGTCTTGAATAAGGTAACCATCAAGAACAGATATCCCTTGCCAAGGATAGATGATTTATTCAATCAGTTGAAGGGAGCCACGGTGTTCTCCAAAATAGATCTGCGATCAGGTTACCATCAACTCAAAGTGAAGGAGAGTGATGTGCCAAGGACTGATTTCAGTACAAGATATGTGCACTACAAGTTTGTGGTCATGCCCTTTGGAGTGACAAACACCCCTGCGACGTTTATGGATCTAATGAATCGAGTGTTCAAGGATTTTCTTGACAAGTTCGTCATTGTCTTCATTGATGATATCCTAGTGTATTCAAAGACTCAGGAAGAACATGACGAACACCTGAAGATAGTGTTGCAGACCTTACAACAGAGGGAGCTGTACGCCAAATTCTCAAAGTGTGAGTTTTGGCTTGACCAGGTGGCCTTTCTAGGCCACATCATTTCCAAAGAAGGCATTATGGTAGACCCAGCCAAGATTGAAGCAGTTAGTAACTGGAGTCGACCAACGAATGCTAGTGAGATCAGAAGTTTTCTGGGTTTAGCAGGATACTACAGAAGGTTTGTAGGGGACTTTTCAAAGATAGCTTCTCCACTTACAGCCCTTACCAAAAAGAATAAGAAGTATGAGTGGACTGAAGACTGTGAGCAGAGTTTCCTTGAGTTGAAGAAGAGACTGACAAGCGCTCCTATTCTTACACACTACAACAAATTTGACTTTTCGCAGCGCACATTTATGCTATCCGCAGCGCGCATTGTATGCTGCGAAGTTCAAAGCTGTTGAAAGTCATAAGTTATCCGCAGTGCACATCCGCACGCTGCGGAAGGCCTTTTCCATAGCGCGCGGATGCGCGCTGCGGAAGGCCTTTTCCGCAGCGCACGAATGCGCGCTGTGGAAGAGGTTTTCCGCAACGCGCGGATGCGCGCTGCGGATAATTACCATAGAAAATAAAAAAAATCACATGCTCAGTTATATCGAACATATTGTATAATAAAGCAAAGAAAGACAATTCCTAATGTTTAATTTGCATACACAAATTCTCACAAGTATAGAGCAAGTTTTGATACATCATGTAGCACATGCTCAGTTAGTATCGAATTCTGTTTTACAATGATAATCAGATTTTTCTTGGTTTGGTGATAACTTAATTAAACATAATACCCTACAAAACTGAAAGCTTAATTAAACCTCTGAAGCTGCAATATAGCCTCCGCAGGACCCAAATGACTTGGTAAAAGTTCCCATCATGATATCAACATCAGTTGGATCCATCCCTAGGAGCTCACATACACCTCTGCGAGATTTTCCAACATCGCCTATGTTGTGTGCCTCGTCCAAATATATGTATGCCTGACCCAGACAGACAATAGCTGTTACTGCACGATGAGAAACTCCATACATGTAGGAAAAGCATCAAATTTATTTGCTAAATAAATGTGGTTAAGGGGATAGAAAATGGTGAATATGTACTAGAGTAGAATCTCAACATGGGACTTTGACAAACTTTGTACTTCTTGCAGATAACTACTATCTCAGGCAGCTTAGAGAACTCTCCTTTCATACTGTACATTCCTTCCACAATGACCATTATCTTCTTCCATGGTTTGCCAGTGCCAGGCTGCCCCTTAACTATCTGCTTTCTCAGTAACTCTTCCAACTGAGACGGACCTGTCCATCCAAAATAAACCTTTGATAAAATTCTGTGGAGCTCAGTAATCTTCAACAACTTAATCTTTTACTGGAAGAATACATCAAATCATCAACAACGAAAAATTCTATGGACAACTCTACATTACTGGAACAATAAAATCTTTTACTGAAAGAATACATACTTCCCTTGTCAAATCTTTTACTATTTGCCTAGTAATGAACTGGAAGAATACATACTAGGACTGAAGCCAGTAATTGGTTCCAGAGAACTTTTGCAAGACCTACCTTCCAAACAAATCCAAAAAAAAAAGAATCAAAAAGAAGGATAATAGCAACATAAACAAATATTACTGGAACAATAAAAAATGTCGGATTAAAATTATCAAGATTCTCTCACCCTATAATAGCCAAATAATATACATTTCCTCTGGAAATTTCCTATGAAGCAATAGCCAAATAATATACATAACTCCATTTGTATAGACGATCAATTAGAGAATGGAGATAATCAATTTGCAGACAATTGAACGGTCAATCAGATGTGCATACGCTTAGTAAAACAGGAACTGTTGACAACAAAGCCAGAAGAACATGTTGTGGCTAACTTGTCAACATTTCATTGCTCATGGTTAGTTTCTTAACTTCTCCATCCTGTGATCTATACTAAGTTGTTCCTTGCTGATAAATACATATGTGAAAACCCACAGAAGGACGCAAACAATAACAGTGGTCCGGGAAGAACAATTTGCATGAAATTTAATCCAAACTAGAAAATAAGTCACTCTAATTTTTGAGCCTATAATAGCCAAGAAGCAATTATCAATTACCATACCAAGGCAATACAAATTATTTTCCAGGCAAGAATGGAACATTGTCCTTCCTTGGATTTAGCTAAAATACAAGTTATTTTCTTGGCAATAATACAAAAATTTACATCATCAGCTATCAAAGATTTTGCAATGTTTGTGCACTAAAATCCATCAGACATTAAAGAAAACCAAATCCACCAAGTTAGAAGAGAGACTTACCATATCCTTCCTTGTCCTTCTTGATAAAGGTTAGGAGAAAACTATCAGTAGGAACATTTTCATCACTGAAGTAGTACTCAACCTACAAGTGGCCAATTACAAAATCATCAAGCTGAACAAAGATTAATTGAAAGCTCGGAACAAGTATTCCAACCGCTGATTTTAATTTTCTAAAGTTTAGAAAAAAAAGGTCACTAATTATGCTAAGACGGCTTGAATGTTTATTTTTAGTACAACAATGGATTCAAAAATTTAAGCATAAATATAAACTTTGGTCACTCTCCCATACAAATACAACACCATTTTCAGTTAGCCCAAAAAATTTTAGCAACTATATAAAACTTGGTCACTCTCCATGCAAATATACACCATTTCCAGTTAGCACAAAATGAATTTCGTTCATTTGTATCACAAGGCAGTGATCTTGGCAAGGAGCAAGTTACTAAGACCCCAAGGTAATCAGCACTAAAATGACCTTGTTCCAACAAGCCACCAAAACCCAACGTCAAAATGAGATCTTAAACCTTGAAGGTAAGTATTACCACCACCAGAATGATTTCAACATAGTTGTCAAAAGCGAGCGCTTTGGTCGCCTAATCGGCAAGCGCAACGAAGCGAGAAGCTTGTGCTTCTGCCAACTCGGAAGCGCAGAGCTTCCATGAAGTGTTAGCTTCGCGCAAAAGCGAAGCGTTCGCACAAAAACGAAGCGTTCGCTTTTGCACGAACTTTCCTTTTTCTTTTTTGTGTTTTTTTAAGTTTAAAGCAGCCCTAAAACATCTGTAAATTTGTGTTTACCTTAAACCACCTCTTCGTCTACCACCGTTTGCTTCTTCACGCTGTCGCCGTCGCCGTCGCCGTCTCCGCCGCTACTTCAACTCGCCGTCGCCACCACTGTTTCTTCAATCGCAGCTTCGGTTTTGAGGTAAGTGCTTCACTTCTTCTCTTCGGTTTTGAGGGGTTGCTCGAGGGGAGGCGGTGCGCGGCGAGGGGCTGCTCGAGCGGAGGCGGTGCGCGGCAAGGGGAAGGGAGGCGCGTCGAGGGGAGGCGGTGTGCGGACAGGGGAAGGGAGGCGAGGCGAGGGGAGGCGGTGCGCGCGAGGGGAGGTAAGAGCACAGAAAACCCACCTGGAGGCGGCAAATCCCACCCAGTCTGCGCGGCGGGGAAGAGAGGAGCAGCGTCGGGGAAGAGAAACCTATCTGCGCGGCGGGGAAGAGAGGAGCAGGGGGAAGAGAGGAGCAGCGTCGGGGAAGAGAAACCTATCTGCGTGGCGGGGAAGAGAGGAGCAAGCGTCGGGGAAGAGAAACCTAGCGCGACGGACAAAACGCGCAGGCACGGGTTTATTACGAGTAACCTTTTAGCGGCGTACACTCCGTGTGCGCTGCAAATACTAGTAAATATTAATAATTTTTACAACGCGCTTGTGTGCGCGCTGCAGAAATTTAATTTATTTAATAAAATTTATAATAAAATAATAAATATGTAAGATTTTTAACGGCGTACATATTATGTACACTGCGAAAAATAGTATTAACAGCGCGCAAAAATTGTGCGCTGTTAATACTAAAATATAAACTACTATCCGCAGCACACTTAATTAGGCACGCCGTAATAACTATTATTAACAGCACACTATAATTGCACGCTGTTGATGACGCGCTGCGGAAAGTCATATTTGTTGTAGTGACAGTACCCGAAGGTGATAAGAGCTTTGATATATACAGTGATGCATCAAAGCTAGGACTTGGAGCCGTACTTATGCAAGAAGGCAAAGTCATAGCTTATGCTTCCAGGCAACTCAAGGATTATGAAAAGAATTACCCCACTCATGATCTAGAGTTGGCAGCTGTAGTCTTCGCTCTAAAAATATGGAGACATTATCTGTATGGAGTGCAGTGCAAGATTTATACAAATCACCAGAGTCTGAAATATTTCTTCACTCAGAAAGACCTCAATATGAGACAGCGAAGGTGGCTTGAGTTAGTGAAAGATTATGACTGTGAGATCCTTTAACACCCTGGTAAGGCAAATAAAGTGGCAGATGCACTAAGTAGAAAGACTTGTGCCACTTTGATGTCCTTGTCATCATTATCACCACCATTACAGAAGGAAATAGTAGATTATGGAGTTGAGATCATTTATGGGCAGTTAGCTCTATTGACACTAGAGTCAACCTTGCTTGAAGATATATAGAAAGAGCAAGCTGAGGATTCTGATATCTAAAGAATCAAGCAAGAGATACAAGAAGGAGAAAGTAAAGAGTTTAGAGTATCTGACAGTGGGATACTCTATTATGGTGACCGTTTATGTGTCCCCAATAGTGAAGAGCTGAGAAAGAAGATCCTTGAAGAAGCTCATAGAACTCCCTACTCAATGCACCCTGGTTCCACTAAGATGTACCAGGACTTGAAAAGAAGATTTTGGTGGTCCGGAATGAAAATAGACATAGCTAAGTATGTCAGCACCTGCCTGACATGTCAGAGAGTTAAAGCAGAACATCAGAGACCAGGAGGTGTCCTACAACCCATTCAGATTCCAGAGTGAAAATGGGAAGACATAGCCATGGATTTCATAGTTGGTCCACCAAAGACAACTAATGGCTATGACGCTATTTGGGTAATAGTAGACAGATTGACCAAGTCTGCCCACTTCTTGGAAATCAAAGTGTCTTACTCGATTGAAAGATTAGCCCAGCTATATGTACAGGAAGTGATCCGACTACACGGAGTCCCGAAGACCATTATCTCTGATAGAGATGGTCGTTTCATTTCACACTTTTGGGAGTGCGTACAGACAGTGCTAGGCACCAAACTGAAGTTTAGCACAGCTTTCCATCCCCAGACTGATGGACAGACAGAGAGAGTGAATCAAATTCTAGAAGATATGCTCAGAGCTTGTGCATTAGATTTCAAAGGCAGTTGGTGCAAATATTTATGTTTAGCTGAGTTTGCCTACAACAACAGCTACCAAGCTACTATTGGTATGACACCCTATGAAGCTCTTTATGGTAGGAAGTGTAGATCTCCCCTTTGTTGGTATGAAGGTAGTGAGAAGAAAGAAATGGGGTCTCAGACCGACCTTATAGATGATACCATAGAAGCTATAAAGAGCATTCGCCAGAGAATAGAAGCTGCTCAGAGTAGGCAGAAGAGTTATGCCGATGTACGCCGTAGACCGTTAGAGTTTGAAGTTGGGGATACAGTTTTCCTCAAGGTAGCTCCTATGAAGGGTGTAATGAGATTCGGCAAGAAAGGCAAGCTAAGTCCTCGATACATAGGACCCTACCTAGTGACGAAAAGAGTTGGCAAAGTAGCTTATGAGTTGGAGTTACCTCTAGAGATGTCAGCAATACACAATGTGTTCCATGTCTCAATGCTAAAGAAGCATATCCTAGATGCCAACCAAGTGATTGAGCCATAGATGGTACGAGTTCAAGAAGATCTCAGTTATGAAAGTCGACCTATTCAGATAATAGATCGAGAAGATAAGAAGCTGAGGAACAAAGTGGTACCACTAGTGAAAGTCTTATGGCTGAATCAGAAGTATGAAGAGGCAACCTGGGAATCAGAAGATAGCATGAGGCAAAGGTATCCAGAGCTGTTCTAAGTTCGAGGACGAACTTTTTATAAGGTAGGGAGGATTGTAACACCCAATAATTTTCATGAATTATTAGGAATTTTTCTGAATTTTTTGGCAATTTTTCAAAATAAAAATAAAAAGAAAAAGAAAAAGAAAAGGGTCGGGTGGGGGTTTGACCTCGCGACCACGGGGCATGCAAGCCCTTAAGCGAGCTCAGCTAGCTAGAAGGGCGGGGGTATCAAGCACAGAAAAAGATGAAGCGAATTAATGTTATAGATGAGTAAGTCCTTTTCACGAGGAGGTGTTTCAACTTTCGCTTAAGTTGCGTTAAATCCCCTTTAGGTTTTTTTGGGGAGTCGGCGAACAGGAGGTTGGGGGGCTACGAAAACAGGGAGAAAACAAGGGTTTTCTTCCTCCTTCTTCTTCCTCTTGAGTAGAGAACCTAGGGTTTCTTCCCTAGGGCCAAGGAGTGAGGATTGTTGCAAAGGAAGAGAAAAGGAGTACTACGCTAGGATCTATCGGATACTTAGTGAGTTTTCTTCAAGAAAAGGGTAAGTAGATCACTCACCTGCAATAGAAGTAGTTTCGTATGTAGTTTCTTGTTGTAGAACCGTGATTTTGTGATCTAAGTGCATGCTTTAAGAATATTGTTTTATTGTGAGATTTTAGTTTCTAAAGAATACATGTTTTTATCATAGAACTTGAATTTGAGTAGGTTTTGTGTATGTGATCTAAGCATGATAAGACCAAGTTCTTGAAAAGTCCCAAAAATGAGTTTTGGGTTAAGGGCACGCAAGGTGCTCGATGAAAGTTCCAAGTAAGAAAGGTAAGGGTTTGTAGTGCCAGATTTATGGAAAAGAAAAGATAGCTGTTGGTGCAGGAAGCATCATATCGAACCTTGTTTTGATATTGGCAAAGGGTTCAAAGTTAAGTACTATTTGTGATCTAATAAAGTTACTCAAGTGTGCAGGAAAGTCCTAGGTAATCTAGGCAATAAGTCCTGGCCGTGGGCTGGGCAACTAAGTCCTGACATAAGGTTGGGCAACTAAGTCCTGACATAAGGTTGGGCAACTAAGTCCTGACATAAGATTGGGCAATAAGTCCTGGTCGTGGACTGGGCACTAAGACCTGGCCGAGGGCTGGGCACCGAAGACCTGGTTCGAGGAATTGGGCACTAAGACCTAGCCGAGGGCTGGGCACCGAAGACCTGCTCGGAAGGTGGGCACTAAGACCTGGTCGTGGATTGGGCACGAAGACTTGGTGAGTAAAGTTGGGCAAAAGTCCAACCGGAGGAGCTGGTTGGCAAAAGGTAAATTCTCCTGAAAGGAGTAGGTGAGGACGCGTTCCCCGTAGAGGGAACATTAGGCGTCGATTCGACCTAGGGTTCCATTTTGGAGACCGAAAGTCAGAACCAAGACAGTTAAGGCTGTATAAAACTAACATATTATTACTCTGTGGTATTTTGGACTAACCCTAGATGCAGGACCGAAGGAACGAGCGTCTGCAGCTCAGAGAGCCTCAAAGGAGTGAGGCAGAAGCTAAGTAGGGCGCCCGGAGTGTCCCGGGCACCCCCAAGGTGAATACAAAAGAAGTGGAGCAAATCTACGCTTCAGAAGCTAACTGGGCGGGGCGCCCCCGTGCTCCCGGGGGTCCCCATGCTCCCGGGCGCCCCGGATGGTCCGGGCGCCCCGAGCTCAAGCTAGCGCAGTGGATAAGATGCAAGCCAGCGAGAAGCCAACGGATAAGAGTCAACCCGGGTGCCCCCAGCGTCCCGGGCGCCCCCGTCAAAGTCTGATCCCGAGTTTGAAGGGATCAGAGATGACCGAGAGGAGCTCGGATCAGATGACACGTGGGGGCGCCCCCAACGATCCGGGCGCCCCCAGAGGCTATAAAAAGGCCCCTCGAGCCCAAGGCTTGAAGACACAATTCTTCCAACGCATTCACGCTCTTCTACTCCCACGCTCTGCTCCGGAAACCTCCCGACTCGAGATACAAGCGCCGACGACGTCCCTCTGCTCCGAAAATACAATCTACACTGGACGTCGGTAACGAAGAGCTACTTTTAAGTTTACTGTACTATTCTTGTAATATATTTTGTAAACTATTTTTGCGCACATATAGAATTGCCCGCAGTAAACGGTCAACGACCGTGGGCCTTGGAGTAAGAGCCGACCGCGACTCCGAACCAAGTAAAATCGTGGTGTTCGCGTGTGTTTTACTTTATTTATTTCCGCTGCTAATTCTCTTTTACAAATCCGAACGTTTTACGATATTCACCCCCCCTCTATCGTTCTTCTCGATCCAACAATAGCTTGATAAGTATAAACATTATGAGTAAGCAAGTATTTTACTTTTGTAAAGTGACATGTACCGGGCAAATGAGAGGCCCACAGAAAGTTAGAAAGAAGCTCTAATAGGGTGCGGTGGCTAGCTATCCCGAAACCTATTAGGGATGCGCGCATTGGTACATTTATACCAGGTACAATGTCAAGGCCTAGAAAGTTGATTATTATTTTGAAGTATATGAGTATATGTAAGTGTTTCAATTTTCTTAAGTGCATGTTTTGTTACGTATGTTAACATGGTTTTGTTACAAGCATGTTAAAGAGCAAGAGCCAAGAAGTTAGTGTTTTGAAGTATGGAAATGTATATGTATCAAGTCTCAAAAGAAATCATGAGCATGTTAAGTTTGCAAGTGTTTTGATGCAAGTAAATGTTTTCAAACATGTTTGAGCATGATAAGTGTATGAAAGTTCCCATGTGTAAATATTTTCAAGTGCATGTATTTTGAAACAAGCATCCTTTGAAAAGAGCATGTTTATCATTGATCGCATGGATTTGTGAGTTAGGATTTACTTACTAAGCAAATCGCTTATTAGTTGCATTTCCTTCTATTGTAGATAAAGGTAAAGAAAAAGCATAAGATAAGGAGGCGAACAGGACTTGCATTGATGTTCAGTGGCGGCGGCCGTGGGAGAGATCTTTGGGTTAAGTCTTATAGAAACTTGTGGTTGGTGTTTTGGATTGGTAGAACGTAATGATTTTGTTTAAACCTTGCATAGAGCCAAAGTTGAGTACAAACTCTAGTATAGATTTCATATGTTTTGATAGTTTATTAAATTCCGCAAAGATCCTAATTGCAAGTAAATGGATTTGTTTTGGGTTGCTAAGATGATTATAAAACTAGTATAGAGTATAGATTTGGAGTTATTTGTCTATATGCTTTGGAAGTGTATGAATTATGGACCCTTGAAAGGAGTTCCCAGGTCTGAAACTGCAGTTTTCAAGCGTGCCAGTCGACTGGTTCAGAAACCAGTCGACTGCCCTATCGAACAGAACCTTCTGTTCGATGCACCAGTCGACTGCCAAGAGGCCAGTCGACTGGTGCCACGCACAGAAAGTTTCTGTGGCCGACACCAGTCGACTGGCCTTCTGGCAGTCGACTGGTGCCATTGAAAAAAAAATTCAGAGCAAGTTAAGGGAAGTCAAGTAGTTGTAACCTAAGGCTAAGGATAAGGTAAAGTTAAGGTTAAGTAAAAGTGACGTCCGCTTTGTAACACCCCAAATTTTTCATGTAAAATCATGACAATGTATGAAAAATGGTTATGATAAAATGATATAAATTTCATACAATCACATTCTGTGAAATGTCATGAAACTATTTCTATAAATGAAATGTCATGAATGCATGAAATATTATATTCATGAAATATTATCATGAAATATTATATTCATGAAATATTATTATTATGAAATATTATCATGAAATATTATTAATATTATGAAATTTCATGATGGGCTTGGCTTAATGGGCTTTGATATGGATTAGTGCAAATTGTGATAAAAAGAAGAGGTAGAAAGGAGGAAGCCAGGATTGAACCTTGAACCTCCTAGTTGCACTCTCCATGTCTTAACCAATGAACCAAGCAATATTTCTTGTAGAGAGAATAAGAAACATTCTCGTTAAATCGAGGGAAGCGAAGAGACATGCCTCTTCATGAGAAGAGTATAAATAAGAGAGGGGGAAAGGAAGTTACACTTTTTCCTTCTTCTTCCCCACTTCATTTTCGAAAATCAAGAAGAACTCTCTCCCTTTCCATTTTCGAAATTCCAATCCTAGGGTTCTAACCCTAGGGCAATTGCAAGAAGGAGAGTCCAAGTGCCATTGCTCTCTACCAAGACCAAGGAATCCTAGAGAAAATTTGGAAGAAAAGGATTTTCACATACCCTCCAAGTCTAGGGTACCCTACGGTTTAAGAGAAGGCGAAATTCCAGCGCTAGGATGTAAGTGTCCTCTCGCCTGCAACATAATTGCTATTGGATGTTGTTGTCTCATTCATTTGGAAAATCACAAGGGTTTCCCTTGATGAAGGTTTCGGCCACCCCTTGTAAGGGGTCCAAGAGAAGGGTTTTTGATCAAACTTTGATGCATGCTAGTAACCCTAGGGATTTTATACACATATGTGTTGTTTCCAAATATTTGGAAAGACAAAAGTTAGGGTTTGGTGCCTTACAACTTTCGGCCACCACCCATTCATGGGCCTTGGTTGCTTCTTGATGCATGAGGATACCCCTAGGAACTTAGGGTATGGATGTGTATTGTTTTCCAAATTTTTGAGAAGACAAAATTAGGGTTTGGTACCCTATATAAGTTTCGGCCAAGGGAGAAGAATTTGGGCTTTTGAGTTGCTTGATATCCTATTATGTTCCCATGATTAGTAGTGTAGATGAAGTGTTTGTGTAAATGTTTGTGTGAAGTTTGAATCTCAAAAACCTAGCCTAGCCATCCTATAAGTTTCGGCCACCCCTTGTAAATTAGGGTTAGTGGAAGCTAACCTCACTTTGAAGTATAAACCATGGTCAATTGTTAACATGAAGTGCACTTGAGGTGTTGTAGAAATGCTTGAATGAATGCTTGATTGAAAAAAAAAGGGAATTTCCCTTACTTGTAACTTTCGGCCAACCCTAGTCCTAGGGTTGGGAAGCACTTAGTAAAATCATGAAGCATGCTACCACTTATATGATGTGTGTATAAATTATGTGACCTATCTTGTTAGGTATAAAAGCATGCCTTATAGCCCATGGGGCACTCTTATGACATGAACATGATGTGGTTGAGATGTGGTTGATAATATGCTTAAAAAAAAAGGATACTCTATTGAAACTGGGATCAAGAGCACCCGAATGTGTGGTGTGTCCCTAGGGGATCAAGAGCACCCTTGATGAGTGGTGTGTCCCTTTAAGATGTGATTAAGAGTACCTTTAGGCATATACATATATGAGTAATTGCATGATAAATTACTTTACTTTGAAAGTTGTGTACCCGACTCGGAAGGGGGTCGTTAAACAAATCCAATGTGCATGTTAACTGAAGGTGATGACATTGGTAGGACGGAAGGGTCCTGCTCTAATTAGATTGGTGGCTCGCTACCCCAATTTATTAGGGAACGCGCTTGATGTGGTACTACAACTGGGCCCTAGATGATGATATGATATTTTTAAGTACTTACCTTTATGGAACCTTTTGAAAAACATTTTCTCATTATGTGATAATCTTGTTCTGTAAAGTACTTAGAGATATTTGATGGGATGTTTATGATGCTTTGATGAGATGCTTATGATGCTTATAATCTTGTTCTATTTTGATTACTGAGTACATGATATGATGTATCGATATGGTTTTGCGAGTAGGCCCGGATTCTTACTAAGCATGTTTTGCTTACTAGTTCATGTTGTTTTTCTTATGCTGCAGATAGCGGTAAGAAATACTTGAACTAAAGGAAGAGGCAGAGGGAAGGCTAGAGGATGTGTGTGGTGATGGCTCGGGAAAGGACGAAAGATTCTTATCTACCTTATTTTTGTCTAGAATCTAAACTGCTTCCAGTAAAAGATTGATATTGTATTACTATACTCTGAATGTGTGATGATTATGACTACTCTACTGTTGATTAAGTTAGAGCTATGGAAATTATGTCATGTTAGATAATACTATCATTAATGTCTAATTCTTGTAGTATGCATGCTAAGTAAAATGCTAGATATTTACTATTTTCTGTTGCTTATGAATGCTTCTTTTGCATGTATCTAAGACTAGATAACTCTTGCTATATTCTACTTGAGATTCCATGCTATAGTGTGTTAAAAGATCTTCCTATTAGGTTGTAAATGCATGTAGATATAAAAGAAATGAAAAACCTTGCTTGGTAAATTAGTCTTCAATAAGCATGCTTACTACACCTCTTGTATTGTAATTGTTTTGTTTGGATATACATGCTTAACTTGAGTAATGAAATGAATGTATGGACCCGTAACCCCGCCTTAAGGGTAGATATAAGGACGGGCGTTACACGCTTTAAGGAAGAGAAGTCGGGTCGTCACAATTCTTGACACCAAATTCCACTCAACTTGGCACCTTTTGGCTTCAACTTGAAATGAAATGAATCTTTTTTTTTTTACAAAATGTTTCCAACACACTAGCCACTCCCCCACACTTAATCTTTTGTCCGTCTCGGGCAAAATAGCATCAAAGAACATCCCCAAACAAACAAGTCCCTATAAAAGTATGGTTAAGAGTAGAAGATAAGGAAAGAAAAATAGAATGAATATGATTATTGCCAAGAATTGATATGAAAAGGTAAACAAATTGATTAGCCTCTATAAATGTGATCCAATCATTGAAATATGGTTTTGAAAGAACCTAAGCAAGTTCTAGAGTACAATCACATATGTGTGTCACAAAAATAAGGCTAATTCTTACTAGGTACAAATGATTCATCTCAAGTCCTCAATCAAGAATCCATGGCCATGTAGTACTCAAGCATCCAAGATTTTATCCATAAGCTCAAACCCTAAGTTTTAACAACCAAATTTAATTTATTTTCAAAAGACTCTAAATTGTTATGAAGATAACCTAAAGGGATACATTTATTCCTATTCATGAAGACAATGTGCCAAAAGAAATAAAATGGTATTTACAATGTCTATTATTTATTCTTCTACTCTACTCACGCATTTATTAGCAAGAATTCTTTTTAAAAGAAAATTCTACTTCTAAATAACATAAAAATGAAAAAAGCAATGAAAGAAAATGCAAGAAAAAAATAAACTCCCCTTTATTTCTGGCGGTCGGAGTCTATCAAGAAATAACCTCCATCGTGGTAGTGGAGGAGTAGGGGTAGCTGAAAAAGTTTCCTTCATTTGCTCAATTTTATTTTGCATTACTCCCCCACACTTAAACTTTACAGAAAAATGTTCAGGTGGTCGTAGACGATTAAGGTACAACATCCATTTTAGAAGTGGAGTGCTATGAGTCAAAGCAAAATTAACTCCTCCCTCTTGATGCTACTTGAAAATCCTTCCAGGAGGTTGTAGACTGTTTAGATGGAGCACCCACTCCATAAGTCTTCGGGACCCTGCAAAACCATGTAATACCTCTCTCAAGCGTGCAGGGTAATATAGAAGTGTAATACCACCAATCTCTACATGAAATGTATCCAAAAATGCATCATATCCCATAAAATCAATTTTTGGTACCTCCGTGAATTTTTCACAAGCAGTTTCTACATAAGGTATATCAAGAATTGTTTCACAGTCAATAAAATCAATCTCGGGTACCTCCATAAGTTTGTCACACTCAACTTCAGCATAAGATATAACAAGAGATTCTTCACAATAAACTACTTCAATTTCAGGCTCTTCTAAAAATTTTTCACAATTAAAATCCATCAAAGGTATATCAAGAAACGTTCCACAGCCAATGAAATCAATCTCTGGTACCTCCATAAGTTTTTCACATTCAACTTCAGCATAAGATATAGCAAGAGATTCTTCGCAATAAACAACTTCAATTTCAAGCTCTTCTAAAAATTTTTCACAATCAGTTTCAGCATAATATGTATCAAGAATATCATCACAATGAATAAAATCAAGCATGGGTGCCTCTATGAAATTTTCATAATTATTTTTCACAAAAGATGTATCTAAACATGCTTCATAGGCAATTCTAGACACCTCCCTGAAATTTTCTAAAGGAAAATGAAAATACTTACCTGATCGTGCTCAAGTTCTGGTGGACACTCAACTAAAACAGGTGATCCTTGGGTTCTTGCTTCCACCATGCAAGTCCCTACACTTTCTGGCTTGTCCTCTGAATCTTCTAATGTATCAGTAAATTGTGGTGGTCCCTGGGGCTTAGTGCAATCCCCTACACCTGTAGAATCATCTCCTATGCATGCTTCTTCAGTAATTTCTGCAGCAACAATATTAGAAAAATTAGGACCATCAATAATACTATCATCACAAAATAAAAGATGAGAAGGGTCCTGTAGTGCTTCAGAATCTTCTTCTTGAGCTGAAAAATTTGGACATGAATTTTGAACAAAAACTTCAGGAGGAATGCATGCTGTAGGTGCCCTATTTTTGATGTTTTCTTCTTCTTCTTCCACCAAATTGGCAAGATCACTTGAAGAAGGACTTGGCCATGCACTAGGGTCACCTTGAACTGATATAAACTGAATGCCGGGGCTGTTTTAAGTGTGGAAATGAAATGCTGGAAGTTTTTCAGGAAATACAGCATTTGGAGTGTTTAAACTTGACACAACCTCTTCATTCCCCAAAGTTGATGCATAATCATACCCCTTAAAATCTTGAGTAGCTTGAGAAGATACTTGTTCTATTTGCATTTGATTTATTTGTATAATTTGTTGCAACATCTCTTTTATCCTTTGTTGTTGAGCCTCATTCTCATTAGGATTCTCAAAGCCTCCTTGGTTAGTGTGGAACTCCTGTTGGTCTTGAAATGTAACATAAGGCTGCTGAAGACCAAGAGTAGGTTGTGCATTCTGAAATGGGAGCTGTTGGAGCTGCTCAAATGGTTGAATGGGCTGATTAAACTGCTGAAAATTTGGCTGGAATGATGGTTGAATTTGCTGAGAATTGTCGCCCTGGAAATCCTGAATCTGAGGTTGAAATTGTGGTGGTGAAAACTGAAAATGAGTGGGCTGGAAACTCTGATTTTGTGGTTGGAAATTTTGGTTGCAAGGCTGAAATTGCTGTGAAAATTGATATGATTGCTGGAAATTCGAATTAACTTGGTACCCTTGCTGAATTCCTTGAAAAGGTAATTGATTTTATTGATAGGGTTGCTGAAATTGGGGCTGGAATTGCTGAATTGGTTGCTCAAAATTCTGGAATTGTGGCTGCCCAATCTGAATTTGCTGGAAATTTGGTAGACTTGGTTGAAAATCTTACTGAAATTGTCGGAATTGTGGCTGAAAAAACTGATTTGTTTGCTGGAAATTCGAATAGGGCTGATGAAATTGTTGGAAAGATTGATCTTGTGGCTGCCCTTGCTGAAATTGATAGTTTGGTTGCTGAAAATTTGAATGGGATTGCTGAAAATATTGGTTTTGCTGCTGAAATTGCTGACATGGCTGCTGGTAAGTAGATGAATCACTGTTGGGTCTTTGTTGGGATTTCAAGTGCTTAATCACATTTTTTAATTCCGCCAGTGCATCTTTGAGCTCTGGTTGTACAGCTGAAAACATTTTAATCTTGCAGCCCTGTCACAAAACAAACAAGAAAAATGACAGCAACCATATACAAAAGATAAAGCATAAGAAAATAGAATCAAATGATATGTGCTTAAACACACAAGAAAAAATCAAACAACTCAACTAGTAGTTCCCCGGCAACGGCGCCAAAAATTTGATGGACCCAAAAGAGTTGTCACGAATGTGGGTCTCAAATTTAGAATATTTGTAAAGTTGGAAACCCTTTTTGCTATCAAAGAATAAAATGTAGTAAAGGGGCCACAGGTCGTATTTTTCCTAGGGCTAGTTGAAAAGGTTTGATTCGAGCTCGAGTTTAATTGTCGTTGATATTTTTGGGTTTCAATTTGAACATGGGGGTTTTGGTTTCAATTAGCAATGAAAATGCAATAGAAAGAAAGGAAACTTAACTAAATGAGCTAATAAGATAAATGCAACTAATGAAGTTAACTAATGGAAATTCAATCTACCAATGCACCAAACCGAATGTGAAGAACAAATCTGAATGTAACTATAATCCAAATGCTCAGCAAGTGAATAAAAACAGTAATGGAAAGTTTTGGAAGCCAACTAACTTGAATCAAATGCTAGCTACAACTTTAAGAGCAACAATTGCATACATGGATGATAAGGTTCAGAAACAATCCGAATGCACTACTAACTGATTTCAAACACCTTAGCAAACTAAAAACAGTATATGACTTGATACCAATCGATTCCCTAGCATTCCTTGATACAACTTGCAGAATTTAATAACTTGATACACCAAGATGAGAAAACTATTGTGCCAAAGATGATCCTAAATTGCTTCGACTGTGGACTGACAATTATGAAATGCTAGCTGATCAATTCTGTATGGAAAACAAAGCTATTAGGGACATGATCTCCTGGATAAATGCAACAATGCAACAACGAAGCAAAGACTGAGCAATTTCGAATGCAAGGATGCAATCTGAATACAGAAATGAAATTCAGCAGATAAAGAATGCAAACTGAATGCAGCAATGAAGCAAAGCAACTGAAATGAAGCAAAAGAAATTAGAGGAACTGGATGCAGAAACAATCTGAATGCAGGAACAAAATTTGGTAGCTAAAGGATGCAAAAACAAACTCAAATGAAACCAAATTTCAGAGCTTAAGCTAATGTGCATAAATGAATGTCTGCAGAAATTGAAAGGGAAACCAAGTGCTGAAATTAACAAAACAACTACAGAAATTACAACCAATACTCAGGTGAGATTTAAAGATAATGATGCACTAGTACACAACTCAGAACTGCAGCTAAACTTACAAATACCAGTGTTGATACGCAAGGGGCAGAGAACAGAAATTCTGATACACAACAACTCAGCTGAACAGAAATTCAGGAATGAAATTGAATGCTAATCAAACTCAAATTGAATGCATTAGCTAGCTAAATGTTGTCTTCAATCTCAGGAATTAAAACTAAACATGAATTGAATTTGAAATAAACTGAAAGAAATTCAGAATTGAACTGACATTTACAGGAACAGAGCTGATACGCAGCTACAACAAATCTGATACGCAAAGACAAAACTGAAATTAAACTGAAATTAAGTTCAAATTGATCACTGAACAATATCCCTAGCTAATTACTTGCAGAATGGAACCTAATTAAGGCTGGAAAAATTCAGAAACGAAAACGAAACAGCTGATACAAAGACAGAACAGAAACTGTTTTGCTGAAACTGAAATTACAGCTAAGGAAAACAAGAAATGCCATAAAAACTAAGCCTCGACCATTCCCTTGTCTCAAGACCTCCTTGCCGTCACACAAGGGCAAGCCAAGAACCCCTTCAACTCGCAAATCAATGGAAAAATGGCTTCAATTTCAGATCTGCTCACAGATTTCACTCGACTGGAGAATTCCAATCCGATCTCCTAGATCTCGCGAGGTAGAAATCCGATGAAGATTTGATGTTGATCAGAAGCTATCAGAAGACCCTTCGGACAACTCCGATTGAAAAGAATGGCACACAATCGCGATCAAATCGATCAGATCACAGAAATGGACAAAACCCTCAATCCACTTTGTTCCAAGGCAAATTTGAGCTTGAATCTCCACTGAAGCCTTCTCCCAAGGATCCAGATCGTGTCCCAAGGTTGTGATCGAGATGACCACGCCTTCAGATGGAAAAAATGCAATGGAAACGAAGAACAGTAAGGAAAACTCGAAGAAGCTGCTACGACTGGCGAAGACGTGACGCGATCCAAAGCAGAGGAGTTCGGTTTATATGGTTTGAAAATGAACGGCTTAGATTATCCAGCGCTCATCCAACGGTTAATCTTCGTCCGATTTGACTCAAACTTCCCAGATCTTGATCAAGGGTCAAGATCATCCACGGGGTAGCTCGGATCTGCCAGATTTGCAACGGATGATTCAGATCCCCTTGATCTTTGAACGGACGGTCTAGATTCTCCCGAGCTTGATCCAACGGCTAGATGATCTCTGATTGACGAAACCTTCAGATCTTGATCTGATCACTCGATTAGCCTTAATCGCAGCTCGGATTGATCAAAAGTTCTCAGATGGTCTAGATCTAACCATTCTTGCATCGGACGGTCCATATTAGTCGACACTTGATCACTTGATCCAATCCACTCTTGACTCAACTTTGACCCAACATGATCTGGGTCCATGATCCTTCCAAGCCTACAAAAGTAGATCAACAATTTAGTGACAAAACAATTCAAATATATCTAAATTTGTAATTAGGTCCAAAATGAATGTAAATCCTAAAACCTAGGGTAAATCCATAATTACGCAAGTAAAATATGGGTCAAACACAGATTTTAGCATCTAAATTGATCAATAAAATGATACTTATCAGTAACCTCCCCCTTAATCCATGTCTTCTCCCCATTTTTAATCATTCAAAGTCTAAGTGAGAAAGAAAACCTTAAACCATCCATTCCAAGTTAAAATTCTAACTTAAACCACCCATTCTCCCCCTTTGACACCATTAAATGATTGCCCCAAGCAACCCAACCCTATGGCATCAAATGAAAGAAAGTTGGATTTCTGAAAGAAAGTTTCAGAATTTGAAAATAGGCGTGCCAGTCGACTGCCCATGGGGAAGTCGACTGATACGCTATCAATCTGAATTTTCAGCTTTTCTGCCGAATTTCAGAAACTTCCAGAAAATTCCAGAAAATTCCAAAAATTGTAAAATTTTGCATACATGTTTGAAATGATATACTCTATCAAGGAAAAACTGTTGGTGTAGGAAGCACCATATCGAACCTTGTTTTGATATTGGCAAAGGATTCAAAGTTAAGTTTATTTGTGATCTAATAAAGTTACTTGAGTGTGCAGAAAGAAGTCCTAGCGAAGGGATGCTAGGCACCTGGCGAAGGGCTGCCAGGAAACAAAGTCCTAGCGAAGGGCTGCTAGGCACCTGGCAAAGGGCTGCCAGGAAACAAAGCCCTAGCGAAGGACTGCTAGGCACTTGCGAAGGAATACCAGGGTACAAAGCCCTAGCGAAGGACTGCTAGGCACTGGCGAAGGAATGCTAGGGTACAAAGCCCTAGCGAAGGACTGCTAGGCACCAGGCGAAGGACAGCTTGGACTGAAGCCCTAGCGAAGGACTGCTAGGCATCGAGCGAAGGACAGCTCGGTATCCAAGACCTGGCAAAGGACCGCTAGGCAAAAGTCCAACCAAAGGAGCGGTTGGCATTAGGTACATTCTCCCGAGAGGAGTAGGTGAGGACGCGTTCCCCGTCGAGAGGGAACAGTAGGCGTCGGTTCGACCTAGGGCTCCATTTTGGAAACCAAAGTCAGAACCAAGACAGCTAAGGCTGTATAAAATAATAATATAATACTGCTTTTTGGACTAACCCTGGATGCAGGACCGAAGGACTGAGTATCTGCAGCTCAGAGAGCCTCAAAGGAGTGAGGCAGAAGCTGAGCAGGGCGCCCCGGATGTTCCGGGCGCCCCCAAGGTCAACCCAAGTCAGCAGGAGCGAAAACACGCCTCGACAGTTATATGTCGGGGCGCCCCGGATGCTCCGGGCGCCCCCGGGATGGCTCCGGGGCGCCCCCGCCTGTCGCGGGGCGCCCCCCAGTGCCAGCTGCCGAAGCACACCCTCGCGAAGCCAAAAGGATGAAAGCTTGACCCGATCAATGCGGGCGCCCCGAGCGCTCCGGGCGCCCCGGTCAAACCTGATCCCTATTTTGAAGGGATCAGATGTTGACCGCGCTGGAGACGGATCGACCGCCACGTGGGGGGCGCCCCCGACGTCCCGGGCGCCCCCAGGCCCTATATAAAGGGCCCTCGACCCCAGGCTTCAGCAACACTTCGAATCAACGCTTCTATGCTCTTCTGCTCTCGCGCCTCGCTCCGCAAACTGCCCAACTCGAGCCGACGACGTCCCGCTGCTCCGAAAAAGTCAACCTACAATTGGACATCGGTAAAAGAAGATTCTTTTTAATTATTAAAGTTTACTGAGCAATATTTGTAAATCAATATTTGTAAACTGTTTTTGCGCCTCATATAGAATTGCCCAAAGTAAACGATCAACAATCGTGGGCCTTGGAGTAGGAGTCGACCTAGGCTCCGAACCAAGTAAAAAAGTACTGTGTTCGCGTATTTGCTTTTATCTTCCGCTGTGCAATTTCTCTTTCCCTAAATCCGAACGATTTCCGATATTCACCCCCCCTCCCCTCTATCGGTTCTCTCGATCCAACAAAAATATTAGTCCATATAAAATTTCAAACATGCATGACTTTTGATAAAAAACCAAAATCTTTGAAAATCACTAAGGTTTGTACCAAACTTACAATCTAATTTTGCAATCATATAACTTTCAAAAGCATGGCAAATTATATAAAGTATAAAATGGTTTTCAAAAGTTTAAAATGTCCAACTATGATCTTTGGGCAAGGTGTCCATTGATTAAACACTTGTCTTCCCCATAGTTGGTCTAATTTTCATATTTTGATACTTCTAATGGTTCAACAATGTGCCACAAGCACAAGTGAGCCAAATGTATCACCCTAATGGATCAAGCACCCTTTTTCAAAGTTAATATCTCAAAGTTCATCCTACACTTCTATAAAACACATTCCAAGGCCTCTTCTTAAGGATGTAAACTCCGATTCGGGAAGAGGCTTGGTAAAGATGTCGGCTAGGTTCGACTTTAATTCAACATAGTGTAGTTCTATGTCTCCCCTTGCCACATGGTCTCTAATGAAGTGATGTTTCACTTCAATGTGTTTTGTCCTAGAGTGGTGAACCGGATTTTTGGTTAGGTTGATTGTACTTACATTATCACACAAGACTTTGACCTTGGTGTAATATAACTCATAATCCTCTAAGGTATGCATGATCCAAACGAGTTGGGAAATACACCCACCCATTGCCACATATTCCGCCTCCGTTGTTGATAGGGCAACGCATGGTTGTTTCCTACTACTCCAACTAACTAAGGAAGACCCAAGGAATTGACACTCTCCACTAGTACTATTCCTATCTAGCTTACAACCCGCATAGTCCGAGTCGGTGTATCCAATTAGATCAACACTAGGGGTTCTAGGATACCAAAGTCCGACATTGAGGGTACCTTTGACATACCTTAAGATCCTCTTAACTACAACCAAATGGGACTCTTTAGCACAAGATTGATACCTTGCACACATACCTACCGCAAAGAGTATATCGGGCCTACTAACGATTAGGTAAAGTAAGCTACCAATCATGCTCCTATATTGTTTAGAGTCTATCATTTTCCCTTCAAGGTCACTATCCATTTTCACATTGGTTCCTATGGGTGTAGATGCTACCTTAGCATTTTCTAAACCAAATTTGTTTAACATTTCCTTAGCATATTTGGTTTGAAAGACATGTGTACCTTCATTGGTTTGCTTGATCTGAAGTCCTAAAAAAAAGGTTAGCTCTCCTACAAGACTCATCTCAAATTCATCTTCCATACACTTGATGAATTCTTGTAAGAAGTCATTATTTGTTTACCTAAAAATGATATCGTCTACATAGACTTGGGCAACAAATATGTCCTTATCCTTAGATTTTAGGAACAATATAGGGTCAATTGTTCCTCTCCTAAACCCCTTAGGCAGTAGAAATGAAGAAAGCCTTTCGTACCAAGCCTGGGGAGCTTGTTTCAATCCATATAAGGTTTTCTTAATTTGTAAACGTGTCTTGGATAGTTAGGGTCCTCAACTCGGGGGGTTGTTCTACATAAACCTCTTCCTTAATGATCGGTGGTTAGACCTTTTGGCAGTCCAAGCTCTAATACTAATTGTTAGGACCGAAGAGATTTAGATATCTCCATAATTGTATGATATTATCCACTTTGGGTCTAAGCCCTCATGATTTTACTTTTGAGCTCTACCCAAAAGGTCTCATATAATTGAAGATATCTTTCCCTTATAAGCTCATGATCTTTTTCATATATTTTGAATGTGAGACTATGCTTGCAACCTCAACAGATCTGACGCTATCGCCACCTTCAGCACAGATACGATGCTGCCACCACGTTTGACACAGATCCCGCCACTACCGTCGCCTCTAGTACAAATCTTGCCGTCTCTGGCATAGATTCCATGGCCATCGAAGCATGTTGCTCTCCTAGATCAGATTCAGCTACCGTCGCTACCTCGTGTTCCTGCCGCTTCCATTTCTTATCTCCATTGCCTCTGGGTAGCCCAAGTTGTAGTGGACATTCAAGTCCCCGCCTCTGTGTTCTGCTTCTACCATGCTCCAACTCTCGGAACCCTCCGGCCTTGGACCCTCTGTGACTGATCCGGCTTCCGAGACTCCATCGCCGATCAACCTTCGAGCCCTCATTGTCGTGCACCCCCGTTATACTCTGCCTTCGCTGTTGATCAAGCCTTTGAGCTTTCGCTAGCATTATGCCCCTCTCCTATCACCATCCTCGGCCTCCGAGCTTGCACTACCGCGTTGTCACCCTGAGAACCCAACATTTCAGTTGACCCTACCGATCTAGCTCTCTATTCACCTCTGGTGATTCTGATTCAGTCAATTCACCTAACTCTAAGGCTCAGCTCCCCGACCGGATACCTAGCTCATCGCTAATCGCCCCAACCAGTCTGACGCTCCGGTTCACCTCTACTCCAACTTGATGCATCTCCCAGGCTTAAATAGTCACTTGCTTAATAATACGTGAACTGACATGACACATAAAGCTACATGGTTGGCGTAGCATGATCCCATGAGATCTCTCATAGTACCAGATATGAGTGATGTGACCCTTTGATATCGCAATGGAACATTCTCTTTACCGGGCTATGACTTCTTGTCAGAAATGCATCATTCCCTCTTACAACCGTGGATGTGACATCACACTCCTTCATGTTATAAAAGCCTTGCCTCGTAGGCCAAGGTACACATGCACCTTTACATAAAAATTACATACACACACCTACTATTGTTCATCCTCTATTTCTCCATAGTCGGAGACTAACTTGAGTGTCAGAATGGATGAGTCGGGGCACCCCAACCTCTATTCTAACCCTACTCATTTACTCTTTTACTCCCTGCAAGCGTTGCTAGATGCTCCACCTTACTCCTAGATCTTCTAGCAACGAGAACAACTCTCCTTTTCTTTAGAGGACAACACAACCTAGTTAACATAGAAGCCAGTTCAATCCTACGTTTCTCTAAATTACAACAACTCTGTCAACCTTAAAGCAAGCTCACCAATAATTCAATTTTATCGATTTTAGATAGGATCAAATATCTTTTTATTATTTTATCTTAGAAGATTTTAATTTGGTCATTTTCTTTCTGCAATCAAGTCATGTTGGTGGTGTCAAGGAAATGGAGGTTCCCATCCCAGTCCTATCATCTTAATTTGTTTTATCTTTTGTGAGAAACAAAATTGTTAATATCAAAATGGAATGCATGAGTTTTGATTGTTGTGATTGCCAAGGTGTTGGGATAATGTTTTTGAATTGGAAGTATATAAAATATATTTTATGTGGAATATTTATTTTACAACAAACAATAGTAGAAACGAAATTAATTGTAGACAGGGAAGAATAAAATATATGGTATTTTACCTTGTAGGTTTTTCTTTTAAAATAGAATAAAGAAGTGTATTGACAATATTTATAAAAATATAGGTATAGTATTAATAATAATGATAATAATAACAATAATAACGCTATGAAATAACAATAACAATAATATATTAAAAAATTAAAAATACTTATTCTTTTATTTTGATATGATCTAATGATGAACTAGTAGGAAATAAGATTAACATCCTTCACTCCAGTCTTAATTTGTGTGAGATAGATTCATACTTGTCTCTTACCCTCAGTTCCACTCAAATTAGCTTCAGCTATTTCAAAAGCTTATTGAGCTTTGTGGATCAATGTTAATCTTGGAGCAATTTATGATTCGAAGTGACCATGTATTTTAATATTTAAGTAAAGAGTTTAAGTTAGGTTCATTCTTGTGTTTGATATATGTATTTGAGTGTGCAGGTTTACAGGATACACAATATGGACTTAGCTAGACGGCTTCGGGTCCGGTGAAGGATGGTGTGAGGTGATAAGCCGAGGGTTTGTATGCATCCGAGGGACCGTGGACAAAGCAGGAATGATGAGCCGAGGGAAGCGCACTTCGAGGCATATGCGAAAGACGACATGGGGAGACGAGCCGTGGACTTGCATACATCCGAGGGACGAGAGCCGAAGTCGAAGAAGGCTTGAAGGCAACAGGTCGAGGCTACTGGTTGAAGAGTCAGCTAAGTCCTGAGAATTCGAGTGCTGAGAAAATTATACTCGAGAAGGGAAATCCTAGGGTTCGAGTGCTGAGAAAATTGTACTCGGAAAGGGAAACCTTAGGTAGCAGTCGACTGATGAAGTGCACAGAAAGATCAGTCGACTGATCTTAGGGGCAGTCGACTGATGGCGGCAGGAATTCAAACGTTGGACTGTAACGTTCGAATCCAAGTTGGATCAGTCGACTGGTAATGGCTATTTTCAGCTAAGAGCTCTATTTAAGAGAGCTCGGTTTGGCTGGGAAAGGTTGACGAAATAAGCATGATTAGAGCTTATTAGTAGTCTTTTGGTGCTCAGGTATTGTCGGGAGTTTGTGGCGAGGTTTCTTCACCCACAAGGAGCGACAAAAGCTAGCCGGAGGTCTTCCGGGGACTCATCCATCGACGGATCGGGATCGTCCACCTTACGGACAGCCGTGGAGTAGTGCCTTATCTCCGAACCACGTAAACGGTTTGTGTTAGCGTTTGTTTATTTGTGTTATTAGTATTTCCGCTTGCGCATGCTAATATTGTAGGAAGAAAATCGTAATCGAAATGGGTGATCGACTATTCACCCCCCTCTAGTCGTACGTCAAGGTCCCAACAGTTAATACTTAGTTCCATATCATTTTCTAAAATGATAATTTTATTATTATCTATTCTAGTAAAATCACCCATCAAAGCTACTGTTAACTATTGGTCATTGTTAAGGTGTATTATCAAAAGACCTATTTTCCTATAGAACCAGTAAATACTTTTTTCATGAAGAAGGATTGTGATAAGAAACGTTAAAGTTTTTTGCACTGCTACAGTTATATGATATTTTTTGGATAATTCGTCCAACCCAAGAATAGTTAATGTCTTAGAAAGTTCTTTGTAACGTTGGGAAGCTTGCTTAAGTCTTTGCATCAGTTTTGTAATGTTCATCACCAACAATATGAGGTTGTAACATAGTTGACATTGAATATAAGGATTGACCCTAGGGTGGTGTAGGTGGGGCCATCACACAGGGCCCATTTTTTTTATTTTTTATTAGTAATTTCTTTTAAAAAAATATAGTATAACTAGAAATAGATTGATTATTTCTAACCTAGAAATAATAAACGAGCAAATATAGCATGACATTTATTATTATTTTTTTTATGACAGAGTACAGCGTTTATTATTTCTAACCTATTTGCTCATTTTTGTTTGTCTCTTTGGCGACGACGCGACATTTTCTTGTTCATCCGATGATTTCTTCTTCCCTATTTTTGTTGTCCGTGTCTCTTCGGCGATGTCGTAGTATTTTTTTCTTCACCCACGCTTTCTTCTTCACCGTTTTTGTTCGTGTCTCTTCGGTGATGGCACTATGCTCTCTTCTGTTGGTGCGACCAATGTATGATTGGTACGATTATAAATTTTGATGTGCACGTCAATAAATTTAAGTTAGGATTTTATATTGATTTGATATATATTTGAGTCATGTAAAATTTGGTAGAACACACATAAGGAGCTTAGTGAGGCTAAGTGTGAGAGATCTCATCTTGGTACTTGGGTCCTTAAGTCAGTGAAGGATGGTGCATCTGAGGGACTGCTGGACAAGGAGCAACGGAGTGGAGCCAAGGGAAGCAAACTTTAAGGCATACGCGAAGGGTGATATAGGGGCGAGCCACGGGCTCGTATACATCCGAGAGACGAGAGTCAAAAGAAGAGGGCTTCAAAGGGCGACTCCGGAGAGGATGCGTGTGAGTGTGTATTGAGAGTAGTCGATTAGTAGGGAGACCAATCGACTGATCTTTCTGTAGGTTTCAAATAGTAGGGACCAGTTGACTGGTCTGGATGGCAATCGACTGATATGTTCGAAATCTAACCGTTGGCTGAGCATCAATCGACTAGGGTAGGCAGCAGTCGACTGATGTCAGGGCTGAGCTATTTTATTAACATCTCTCTTCTCTATTAAAGGGGAAGCTTTGGGACATGAAGAGGTTACGAAAATTATAATTGAAAACCTTCTAGTTCATGCTCAAAGCTTCCAAAGCTCAATCTCTTCCTCCTAATCCTATTTCTCAATCTTGTAAAGGGGAAGAGTGTTCTGTGAGAGGTTGCACTCCACCAAGAAGGAGTGAGCTCTAGTTGGAGGTTGTCAGGGACTAATCCACCGATGGATTGAGGAATCGTTCATCTCAAGGACAAGCCGTTGAGTAGGATCAAGCAATCTCCGAACCACGTTACATCGATAAGTATTAGCGCTTGTATTTTCATTATTTATTTTGTTTCCGCTTGCGCATACTAATCTTGTAGAAAGAAACGCTAAAATTTTGGGCGAGAAGTTATTCACCCCCTCCCCTCCCCTTCTAGCCATCCGATCTTTCAAGTGGGGTATAACAAGGGGTACCAGAGTACACAGTTCGTTTCGGAAGAAGTCACTGTTAACCAAAACATTAAGATGGTTTTTCAAGTGGGGTATAGCATTGCACAACCACCTTTCTTCGACAGCTACGACTTTGTATATTGGAAAGGTAGGATGGAATATTATTTGATGAATGATATTGAAAATCGATTTAGTATTATAAATGATTGCGAGATGCCGAAGGATGAGAATGGAACACCTCTCCCAACCAAAAATTGGACAAAAGAGATAATGATGAATGCTCAAGCAAATGTAACGGCCACAATAACTCTACAATGTGGTCTTTCTAAGGAACAACTAATAAAGTTGGATCATTCAAATCCGTCAAAGAGCTTTAAGAAAAGTTTATTGAATTAAATAAAGGATCGATCGAATCAAGGAGAGCCAAGAAAGATCTTTTGGTAGCTCAACTTCAATCCTTCACCATGAAGACCAATAAGACCATGATTCAATTATATGGTAGATTCAACGAAATTATCAATGAGCTTCATGTAATAGGTGAAAAAATTGATAATAGGGATCTTATAAGGTAAGTGCTTCAATCCTTCCCTAGAACCACCCTTATGGGCTTCAATGGTTGATGCGTATAAGGTCTCTAGGGATCTCTCTTTAGTTAAGCTTGATGAATTATTTTGCGAATTTAAATTACATGAACAAGCTAACGTGTTTTCAAAAGAAAAAAGCATAGCTTTTATTGTAGAGAAAGAGAGGAAGAAAAAGAAGGATAAGAAGAAGAAGGATTCATCCTCATCATCCTCCGATTGAAAGAATCAAGCGCCTCAATGGATAGTGATCAAGAGGCGTATATGGTAAGGAAGATGAGAAATGCGTTTAAGCATTTTTCTTCTAACAAAACTCATACTAGGAAAAGTTCAAGAAGCAAAAGTAAGAGAAAAAAATAATATGCTACAATTGCCAAGAGGAATGATACATAAGGGATGATTGTCCCCTTTTGAAAAAGAAGGAAGACAAAAAGGTGGAAGAAAAAAAAGCAAAAGAAAAGGGTAAGAAAGTTCAAAATTTAAACGCAATATGGGATGATCCTTCACCATCGAAAGAGGAAGAACACATTGTTGAGGCAATCGGCCTAAGAATGATCGGGAAGATCATGGTTTTGATGTGTGTGTGCCAATAAGTTTAAGGTTATGGTGTTGTATGTATTTGATATGTGTGATTGAGTTTGCAAGACTTGGAGAATCACACATGAAGAACATATCCGAGAGACAAGAGCCGAGGGAGGAGGACTCTGAGGGCAAGCCGGGAACTGGACTTCAAGGGCACACGTGAAGGGTGGCATGGAGGCAAGCCAAGGAAAGGATTGTGTGCGCATCCGAGGGACGATAGCCAGAGGAAGAAGACTTCAAGGGGCAAGCCAACGGAGCATACCTGAAGGCACGCGTGAAAGAGAGTGTTCGAGTGAATGTAAGTGAGTGGTGTTGGGTCCGGGTGCATGTTGACATGGATGCGGGTTCGTAATTTCAAAATTAATTACGTGCAGCGGAAGGTTTAGCATAAATAATTTCTCTAAATCATTTAACCACACATCTAAGCATGCAATTTTATCTTGTGTAGACATGATCATATATTTAAAATTTTACAGAAACGTAAACTAATTTACGTATTACCTCGCGTAACTCGAAGGAAGGGACGAGATTCAACCGTAAGCGTCCCTTGGAAGCTCCGCCTCTATTCGCGTCCACGCCGAGTATCTTCGGGATGACTTCGCAAAGCCACGAGTTTCGTGTTCTCCAGAACTACTAGATTCTCCGAGAACGCGACGAGAAAAACCAAGAGAGAAGTCGGAAGACTAACCACAAAAGGATGGCCAGCTGGAGCTCCTTCTTGGGGCTGGTTGGCGCACGGCAAGAAGGGGAGAAGAGAAGGAGAGAAAGAGAGGGAGAGAGTCTATGCTTCATCTCATCGATTATTTTCCAAGCCTTGCCTTGGGTCCTTTATATAGTGGCCTCTCAACCATCAAGCCTCTCAAATATGGAATAAATTATTCCATCATGCCAAGTTTGATTTTATATCATGGTTAAAATCATATTTTAATTCATGATAAAAATCAATAGTCTCTTCTCTCCTATGGAATAAATTTCCTTATTATGGTAAATCAATCCATGATTGAGTTTATAAAATAAACCAATCCATGGTTCATTTTAATTTCCATGAAAAATAAACCAAACCTTGGTTTATTATATAAAAATTTATATCATCCATTATTTTATAAAACAAACCACACTTGGTTTATTTTATAAATTGAACCAAAAACTTGGTTCTCTCCCTTTGATGTGGCCGGCCAAGCAAAGAGGATGGAGGCCCTCTTTGGCCGGCCCATCCAAGCCAAGCCCCAATGAATTAAACTTATTTAATTTATCTATTAAGTCTTCAAAAGACTTAGCCATTTTACGCTTCCGATGCGTCTCTGAAAAATTCAGATTCGACTTATCTTTTGGCTCAACCAAACTTAATCTCTCTTGATTGGAAAATCCAATTTTCAACTCGTTTTAAATCCCTCGGATTACTCGTAGTGCGTGTGACTAAATAAGCTTTTGATTTATGTTGGTCGTCTATAATTAATCAATTAATTATAGAACGATCATGAGTGACACCTAGTAGTACATCATGATCCCCAATTAATCGAAAGATCAACGGTTGACCTCAGAAACAATTCTGAAACCCTTCAGCAGCTATAATGAATCGTGCCCCATTCCCTTCACCATCTTATACCCACTTGGTTCAGGACATGATCTATGTGTGTCAGTCCCCACTAGGCTGATTACGTCACACCTAGCCCAAGTAACGTTTTCTCGTCCTACGGATTCTAATTACTCTAATGTATTTAAGAGATTCATACTCTGAACATGTCATGCTTTGGCCAGAGGCTTCGAGTAACAATCCAATGATAGGCCTCGGGTATACATCTCCTCGCAAGGAGTGGTGAATCCTTTGTAGGTTGTTCAAACATCTTCGGGCACTTCGGCTTATACCCAATCATCCTGGGTCCACACCTCCTTGGAGATGCTTGCTTAAGATGTCAAAGTATAAGTCTCCATGACCAAGATGACTTGAACACCGCAAGTCAAAGGAACATCGCACTTAAGCTGCAATAAGAACTTCACTGACATATCTATATGTAGACTACCATATGAAGTTTTACAGTTAGTCACTCCAATGAACTAGTTCCCTTAACTAGCATTCATGTTTATCTCCGGACATCTCAATGTCACCAGCCAGTGAGAATCAACTGATTAGAGAATAACCAATGTTAGTCTCAACAGAATTGATAGTGTCTGTATTTATCAATTCATCGACTAGGGACAATTTCAATACTTCACAATTGCATATGTAGAGATAATCACTAGTTGTGAATTCATCACAAATTCTCTCATGCTGTGAATTGTATTGCGGTCATTCAGTAAATGAGTTTAAGATCTCAATCAAATACACAAACATGTATACTCAAATAGTGAATATTCATTTATTAAAATAAATGATTACAATCATAAGGCGATTGCCCTAAGACACTTTTCTCATATCACTAACAAACTCCCACTTAGCCTAATGCCAATCGCTACGGTACCCAATACCACAGGCTCTAACATGACCCTCAAACTTGCTTTGAGGCAAGGCCTTAGTTAAAGGATCCGCTAAATTCCTTTCAGTGGGAATTTTCTCAATTTGTATATCATTCCTACTTATAATCTCTCTGATCAAATGATAGCAGCGAAGCACATGTTTGGATCGTTGATGAGACCTTGGTTCCTTTGCTTGTGCAATAGCTCCATTGTTGTCGCAGTAAACCGGTATTGCTTCATCAATGGTTGGAACCACACCAAGTTCTGAGATAAACTTTTTGATCCAGACTGCTTCCTTTGTTGCTTCCGAAGCTGCAATATATTCCGCTTCCGTGGTAGAATCCGCTACGGTGTCTTGCTTGGAACTCTTCCAACTTATTGCGTCTCCATTCAAAATAAATACGTATCTGGACTGAGATTTGGAGTCATCCTTATCTGTCTAGAAACTGGCATCTGTATACCCACATATTACCATATCACCTTCTCTATATATTAGGAACACATCCTTAGTATTTCTTAAGTACTTGAGGATTGTCTTGACAGCCGCCCAATGATCCATTCCTGGATCAGACTGGTATCTGCTTGTGACGCTCAGAGCATACGATACATCGGGCCTAGTACATAACATAGCATACATGATAGATCCTATCGCGGATGCATAAGGAATCTTATTCATGCAAATCCTCTCGTCTTCTGTGCGCGGACACATAGACTTCAAAAGGTTGATCCCATGCCCAATGGGAAGGTAACTTTTCTTGGATTCCGACATGCTAAACCTTTCTAGCACTCGGTCTATATATGTAGACTGCGAAAGACCAAGCAACCGTTTTGATCTATCTCTATAGATTCTAATCCTAAGGATATAGGTTGCTTCTCCCAGGTCTTTCATGGAGAAAGTTTTGGACAACCAAATTTTAACTGACTGTAAGACTGATATATCGGTTCCTATATGTAATATGTCATCGACATATAACACTAGGAATACGACTGCACTCCCACTAACCTTCTTGTACACACAAGGTTCGTCAAGATTTTGTAAGAAATCAAACTCTTTGATTGTCTCATCAAAACGGATGTTCCAGCTCCTGGATGCTTGCTTTAGTCCATATATGGATCGTCGAAGCTTGCATACTTTGGTTTTATTAACCGATGTGAAACCTTCAGGTTGTATCATGTATACATCCTCAAGCAGCTTTCCATTAAGGAAAGCTGTTTTCACATCTATTTGACATATCTCATAATCATAATGAGCTGCTATGGACAGGAGCATCCGAATGGATTTAAGCATAGCTACTGGCGAATAGGTTTCGTTATAATCAATTCCTTGTTTCTGACGATATCCTTTTGCCACTAATCTAGCCTTAAAGGTAACAACATTACCTTCTATGTCGGTTTTCTTCTTGAAAACCCACTTGCACCCTATGGGCTTAATCCCTTCAGGTGGGTTAACCAAGTCCCATACTTGATTTTTGTACATGGAATCCATTTCCGACTTCATGGCTTCAAGCCATTTATCCCTTTCTGAATTTTTCAGAACATCTTCATAATTGATAGGTTCGTCATCGTTAATGAGTAACACGTCGTTCAATTCACTTATGAAAAATCCGTATCTCTCTGGAATATTGCGTGTCCTATCAGACCTACGAAGAAGTGATGTTGTTTTAGGTTCAACTGATAGCTCAACATTATGAGTTATTGGTTGTGGGTCTAAACTAGGTGTCTCTGTAATGTCTATTGGAGTTTCTTTAACTTCTTCAAGTTCAATGCTACTCCCACTATTTTCTTGTAAAAGAAATTCTTTTTCTAGAAATACAGCATGCCTTGAAACAAACACCTTTTGTTCCAAGGGATGATAGAATTGGTAACCTTTCGTTTCCTTAGGGTATCCAATAAATAGACATTTATCAGACTTAGCATCCAATTTGTCTGATACAGTCCGCTTTACATAAGCAGGACAACCCCAATCTTTAGGTGAGATAAATGAGGTTTCTTACTATTCCACGTCTCATATGGAGTAGTAGAGACTACCTTGGTCGGGACTCTGTATAGTAAGTAAACAGCTGTCTTAAGCGCATAGCCCCAAAAGTATTTTGGAAGAGTTGCATGATTCATCATAGATCTAACTATGTCCATCAAGGTTCGGTTACGCCTCTCAGATACACCATTATGCTGTGGTGTATATGGAGGAGTCCATTGAGACAATATCCCATTGTCCCTAAGATAATCTTGAAACTCTTGACTTAAGTATTCACCACCCCGATCGGATCGAAGTATCTTAATACTTTTGCCAAGCTGTTTCTCTACTTCACTTCTGAACCTTTTGAATTTCTCAAAAGCTTCAGATTTGTGTTTCATTAAGAACACATACCCGAATCGTGAGTGATCATCGATAAAAGTAATGAAGTAGCTATAGCCTCCTTGTGCAAGAGTTGACATTGGTCCACATACATCAGTATGTATTAGACCAAGCAATTCTCCCACTAGTTTACCTTTTTCAGAAAAGGGTAATTTGGTCATCTTGCCTTTTAAGCATGATTCGTATGTATCAAATGAACCGGGTTCAAATAATTTCAGAATTCCACATCGGTGTAATTTGGTCATGCGTTTCTTGCTTACATGGCCAAGACGATAATGCCACGTATAGGAGTCTATTTGATTATCTATTCGAGCACGTTTGTTGCCAACTTCGATATTGAAAACGTCACCGGATAAATCTAACGTGTAGATACCATTGCATAAAGTTCCGGTCCCATAAAGAACATCATTTAATGTTATGTAACAGCAATTGTTACTAAAAGTTAAATGATAACCCTTTTCATTCAAGCATGAAATAGATACAATGTTCATTATTAACGAAGGAACAAAATAACAATTATCCAATTCTAAGACAAGTCCAGTAGGGAGCTTTAGCAAATATGTTCTGACGGAAACAGCAGCAATCTTTGCTCCATTTCCAACTCGCAAATTCGCTTCTCCCTTGACGAGTCTTCTTCTATTCCTTATCCCCTATATGTCATTACATATATGTGTGCTACACCCAGTATCAAGTACCCAGGTGTCCGAGGAAATAGAGTAACATTCAATAACGAAGATACCTGAAGAGGATGGGGCATCAGATGCCTTCTTCTTCAAGGACTCAAGATAAACCTTGCAGTTTCTTCGCCCCTTGCCGCAGTGATGGCAAGTGTCTTTTGGTGCCTTTTTAATCTTTTTGGCATTTTCTTCCTTCCCTTATTTTGTTCTTTGGGCTTCCTCTTAGAGTCTTTCTTTGAGGAACCAACTAACAGTACCGTCTTCTGATCCTGCTTTACAGAAGGCTCTACAGTCTTCAGCAGGTTAAGCAACTCAGGAATGGTAGTCTCCAGTTTGTTCATCCGATAGTTCATCACAAACTGTGAGTAACTCTTGGGCAAACAATGTAGAATTAAGTCAATTCTTAGTTCGTGATCCATTGCAAATCCGAGTGTACCTAGTCGCTCAATGTACCCCAACATCTTCAACACAAACTGTGAAACAGAAGTGTCTTCCTGCATCTTAGAGGTGAAGAGGAGTCTGGAGACCTCAAACCTTTCGGATCTTGCCTGCTCGTCAAACAGCTCATGAAGATGGAAGACGATGGTATGAGCATCCATATGCTCATGCTGCTTTTGTAGCTCAAGTACCATAGCGGCCAGCATGATGCAACTCGCAAGTTCAGAATCGACCACATGTTTCTGATAGGCCACTAACTGGTCTGGAGTTGCATCTTCAGGAGGATGGTTGGGAAGTTGTTCTTCAAGGACATAAGCAAGTTTTTCTGCCTTGAGGACTATCCTCAGGTTTCGAAGCCAGTCCATGAAGTTTGGCCCAGTCAGCTTATTGGTGTCCAAAATGGAACGCAAATTCAGAGAAGACATGATCAGGTGATTATCCTAGAAATACAAATTGAGGTTATGTGATGAGAAGAATGCATCAATATACATTAATTAAATCCTATTTATTTTTTGAATTGAATAACCCTTTTTATCAATTCGGGAGATCGTAGGAACATCTCCAAATAGGTTGATATCCAACCATAGATAAGAACAACCATGGCTAGAGTCCATCAAGTTATTCTTAGCTATGAAGGTAGGTAATTATACCGATTACATATTATACATATGTAACTATCACATTATGCTATCAACTAATTGAATGTTTGCATAAATCATTGGGTTGTTAACTCATTAACAAGTATGCAACAATATACATAGCACCCAACTGCACCTCTCTTTACATCGACCTTGGATGTGGCACAACAAATCGATGCTCCAAGCTTAAGGCTGACCTATTAATCAAGAAATAGTTTTAATATGGTTGGAGCTCATTCAACCGTTTAGTCAGGCTTGGATGTGTCCAACAACCAAAACTAAGGATGGACCTCTGACTCCAACTATATTAATCATAAACTAATTCCTTGGTTTGAACATGTTGAGGTTCAAGCCGGGCATGGATGTGTCCATCAACCCAAACGAGAAACAAAACTCCGGTTCTAACCATATTAATGGAAGGTGTTGCCTTAATATTTTTGTAAGGGGTTTTGGGTCTCATCCTTTTCTTTTATGCACATTTATGACATATAATTATGACATGTTCTAACGATTTCCTTAATAAAGTATGTATGTGACTTAATTTATCAAGTCTCATTAATAGAATTAGGAACCGGATTTCCTAATTCTAATTTCATACTTTATTCAAGAAATTGTTTTGGGAAACAATTTCCTAAATTATCATAATCAATTTCGAAAATAATATGTTTAAGACTTTGATTTCTCTAAATTAAATCTTATTAAATTAAGAGACAGATTCCCTTAATTCAACCACATATTATTTTCATGAAAATCTTATTTAAGGAAATATACTCTATAGGAAACAATTTTCCTAATTAATTTTCGAGACAATAATATGTAAGAGCATCACCTCATAAATCAAATAAGGAAATTATCGTTTGAGAATCACCTCAAAAATTTCCAAAATTTGATCACATATTTTATTTATGGAAAATTAATATCAATAACTTAATTTGGGCGGCTCCCCGAGGCTCAATCCAAAATAAGAATTTGACAGTTTAAATTCAATTTAGGAAATTTAATTATAATAACTAACTTTAAATTGGACGGCTCCCCGAGGCTCAATCCAAAATAAAGAATTTTGTAAATAATTTAATTTCCAATTATGAATTTAAATGTCAATTAATATTCCAATAATTTGTCTAGACATTCTTGAAAGAAAGTGCCCAAAATTATGAGCTTTCCATAAATGGAAAGTTTCCAAAAATAAAATGTTTTTAGAATAATTGTAAGTTTCTGGTACAAAGAAAACTTACGTTTTTCCAAAATTAGAAAATTTCTAAAATAGGAAATTTTCAAAATTGAAAAGTTTCCAAAAAATGGAAAGTTTTCACAATTATCATAAAATTTCAGAAACAGAGATATTTCAAAAGTTTGCGAAATTTCATGAGGATTTCCAAACTTTGAAATTCCTAAATCAAAAATTTACCATAATTGGAAATTTTTTCAAAATTGAGATCATGACAAAGCATTCCGCAAAACTAATTATATGATTATGTCGAACACAAACCCTCGCTCTGATACCACTGTTGGGTCCGGGTGCATGTTGACATGGATGCGGATTCGTAATTTCAAAATTAATTACGTGCAACGGAAGGTTTAGCATAAATAATTTCTTTAAATCATTTAACCACACAACTAAGCATGCAATTTTATCTTATGTAGACATGATCATATATTTAAAATTTTGTAGAAACGTAAACTAATTTACATATTACCTCGCATAACTCGAAGGAAGAGACGAGATCCAACCGTAAGCGTCCCTTGGAAGCTCCGCCTCTATTCGCGTCCACGCCGAGTATCTTCGGGATGACTTCGCAAAGCCACGAGTTTCGTGTTCTCGAGAACTACTAGATTCTCCGAGAACGCGACGAGAAAAACCAAGAGAGAAGTCGGAAGACTAACCACAAAAGGATGGCCGGCTGGAGCTCCTTCTTGGGGTTGGATGGCGCACGGCAAGAAGGGGAGAAGAGAAGGAGAGAAAGAGAGGGAGAGAGCCTATGCCTTCATCTCATCGATTATTTTCCAAGCCTTGCCTTGGGTCCTTTATATAGTGGCCTCTCAACCATCAAGCCTCTCAAATATAGAATAACTTATTCCATCATGTCAAGTTTGATTTTATATCATGGTTAAAATCATATTTTAATTCATGATAAAAATCAATCAAGTCTCTTCTCTCCTATGGAATAAATTTCTTATCATGGTAAATCAATCCATGATTGATTTTATAAAATAAACTAATCGATGGTTCATTTTAATTTCCATGAAAAATAAAATAAACCTTGGTTTATTATATAAAAATTTATATCATCCATTATTTTATAAAACAAACTACACTTGGTTTATTTTATAAATTGAACCAAAAACTTGGTTCTCTCCCTTTGATGTGGCCGGCCAAGCAAAGAGGATGGAGGCCCTCTTTGGTCGGCCCATCCAAGCCAAGCCCCAATGAATTAAACTTATTTAATTTATCTATTAAGTCTTCAAAAGACTTAGCCATTTTACGCTTCCGATGCGTCTCTGAAAAATTCAGATTCGACTTATCTTTTGGCTCAACCAAACTTAATCTCTCTTGATTGGAAAATCCAATTTTCAACTCGTTTTAAATCCCTCGGATTACTCGTAGTGCGTGTGACTAAATAGGCTTTCGATTTATGTTGGTCATCTATAATTAATCAATTAATTATAGAACGATCATGAGTGACACCTAGTAGTACATCATGATCCCCAATTAATCGAAAGATCAACAGTTGACCTCAGAAATAATTCTCAAACCCTTCAGCAGCTATAATGAATCGTGCCCCATTTCCTTCACCATCTTATACCCACTTGGTTCAGGACATGGTCTATGTGTGTCAGTCCCCACTAGGCTGACTACGTCACACCTAGCCTAAGTAACGTTTTCTCGTCCTACGGATTCTAATTACTCTCATGTATTTAAGAGATTCATACTCTGAATATGTCATGCTCTGGCCAGAGGCTTCGAGTAACAATCCAACGATAGGCCTCGGGTATACATCTCCTCGCAAGGAGTGGTGAATCCTTTGTAGGCTGTTCAAACATCTTCGGGCACTTCGGCTTATACCCAATCATCCTGGGTCCACACCTCCTTGGAGATGCTTGCTTAAGATGTCAAAGTATAAGTCTCCATGACCAAGATGACTTGAACACCGCAAGTCAAAGGAACATCGCACTTAAGCTGCAATAAGAACTTCACTGACATATCTATATGTAGACTATCATATGAAGTTTTACAGCCAGTCAATCCAATGAAGTAGTTCCCTTAACTAGCATTCATGTTTATCTCCGGACATCTCAATGTCACCAGCCAGTGAGAATCAGCTGATTAGAAAATAACCCGTGCTAGTCTCAACAGAATTGATAGTGTATGTATTTATCAATTCATCGACTAGGGACAATTTCAATACTTCGTAATTGCACATGTAGAGATAATCACTAGTTGTGAATTCATCACAAATTCTCTCATGGTGTGAATTGTATTGCGGACATTCAGTAAATGAGTTTAAGATCTCAATCAAATACACAAACATGTATACTCAAATAGTGAATATTCATTTATTAAAATAAATGATTACAATCATAAGGCGATTGCCTTAGGACACTTTTCTCATATCACTAACAAGTGGAGAGGCTGGACAGTCGACTAGCCAAAGGGCAGTCGACTGCCAAAACTCACAAAAGGTTTTCATCCTTCGACCAGTCGACTGCCCCAGGAGCTGTCGACTGGTCATCCCGAAAAACTAGCCGTTGGCTAGCATTTAATGCTAGACCAGTCGACTGCCAAATGGGCAGTCGACTGGTGCGGGTTGGACAGCTTGCGAAGCTGTTCTGTTCTCTTATTTAAAGGGGACTTTTTGGCACGAGTTGGGTACGGTTTTTCACTGTACCAAAGTGATGTTAGTGCCCATATTGCTCAGTTCTTCCTCTAGTTCTCTATTGCATCTTGTAAAGAGGAAGAAGACGATCTTGTGAAGGTTTTCCCCACCTTGAAGGAGGTTTCTATAGTGGAGAGTGTGCAATCGTGTGGATCCTTGGATTAGTCACCCTTTGGGGTGGATACCAAGTAAAATACTCTTGTTAGCATTGAATCTATTATTTTCCATTATATTTTGTATTGTGCTAACCCTATTGTAGAGAAAAACCGAAAAGAGCTATTCACCCCCTCTAGCCGAGCCATCGATCCTAACAAGTGGTATCAGAGTGCAAGGACGCCTTCAACGGACTAACCGCCAAGAAGAGCAAATCATTGAAATGGTCGGCTTGCACATTCAACCCCCAAAATTCGAGGGAGAGTTCTCATGGTGGAAGAAGAGAATGGAGGTATTCTTTAATATCAATTTTGATATAATGTTAATTATGAAAAATGGATTTGAAGTGCCTAAGGATCAAGACAATAAGATACTTGATGAAGTGAGATGGAGTAGGAAGCAAAGAGATGATTATCTAGCAAATTTCAAAGCCTTGCATCATCTACTTAGTGTGCTTCCTCAACAAGAAGTGACAAGGATTGAAACTACTCAAGTGCCAAGGATTTATGGGACAAGTTAGTAGAACTTCATGAAGGCACCTCGGAGGCCAAGATGGCAAAAAGAGATCTTCTTCGGTCCCAACTCAATAATATCAAGCTTGACAAAGGGGAAAAGGTAACAAGCTTACACGCTAGATTTAAAGAGATACTTAATGGGCTAACAAGTGTAGGGGAACAATTACCCAACCGAGACATTTTGATGAAAGTCATCAATGCCTTCCCAAGAACATCAACTTGGAGCTCAATGGTGGATTCATACTACATCTCCAAGGATCTAGAGAAAACATCTCTAGAAGAATTTTTCTCAACAATGGAGCTTCATGAGACTCGAGTTGGAGGAACAATCGAAGAGGTGTACTACAAGCCAAAGAGTATAGCCCTTGTGGCAAACAAGGGAAAAGGCAAGAAGAAGGAGGTCTTATCATCCGATTCGGAGGAATCGAGTGCTTCCATGGGTAGTGATGCGGAAGCCTACATGGTAAGAAAGATAATTTGCTACAATTGCCAAGGAGAAGGACGCATGAGAGATGAGTGTCCTCTCTTGAAAAAGAAGGAGGAAAAGAAGAAAGAAGGAAAGAAGAAATCAAAAGAGAAGGAGAAGAAGGTGCAATACTTGAAGGCTACATGGGATGATCCATCTTTATCGGAAGAGGAGGAGCATTTTGTATCTCATTTTGCACTAATGGGAGTTGATGACCTTGCCTCCACGGCATCCGAATTTGAAAAGGAGAAAAGCTCAAGTGAAGATGAAGGGAGCTCAAGTGAAGGGGGAGGCTCTACTTCGGAATTGGACTTCTCGGTAAGTGAGGTATACAACTTACCCACTTCAACTCTTGTAAAGATAATTTCGAGTACTAGTGATGATTGTTGATGCAGTCTGGCCCTGATTATTGTTTTGGTGTTAACATCGATTTTAGTTTAGGTTGATCATGTTGATTATGATTAAGTCCTGATCGGGGATCAGGCATGGTATGGAAAATCCTAACCTGGAGGGTTAGGTGTTTGAAAATCCTAGTCTGGGAGGCTAGGTGTTTGCAGAAGTCCTAGCTTGGAGGGCTAGGTATTGGAAAAGTCCTAATTCTGAAGGGTTGGGTGAAAAGTCCTAGCTTGGTGGGCTAGGTGAAAAGTCCTAACTTGGAGGGTTAGGTGCAAATTCACATCCTGGAGAATTAGGTGAAAAAGTCCTGGCTTGGAGGGTCAGGTGCCTAGCTTGGAGGGCTAGGTTGGATGATGTTCTAACTCGGAAGGGTTGGGTGAAAAGTCCTAGCTTGGAGGGCTAGGTGAAAAGTCCTAGCTTGGAGGGCTAGGTGAAAAGTCCTAACTTGGAGGGTTAGGTGCAAATTCCCAACTTGGAGAGTTAGATGGAAAATCCTTAGCTTAGAGGGCTAAGGTGGATGGAAACTTAGCTTGGAGGGCTGAGTTTGAGTCCCTGGATCGGTCTGGTGATCGATCAGGGATTTTGGCACGCTGCTCCTTCGTGGATCGGTCAGGTGACCGATCCAGCGATGACTGATCGGTCGGGCGATCGATCAGGGAGCACACAGTGAGGTTGGGAACCTACTGTGTTGCTCCTGATCGATCTGGTGACCGATCAGGGAGTATGCGTTTCACCCATTGACTGGCTCCTGATCGGTCTGGTGACCGATCAGGGAGCAAGCAGTGAGGTTGAGTTCCCTTGCTGAACTGCTCCTGATCGGTCTGGTGACCGATCAGGATTACTGTGCAGATCGTTTCGGAGAACGATCAAGTGTCGCAGGTTTCTCTCTATGATCGATCAGGACGGAGCCTGATCGGTTTGGTCAGGTTCTGATCGGTCTGGTGACCGATCAGGATGCTTCCTGATCGGTCTGGTGACCGATCAGAAGGCTTAGCCTGGGAAACTCAGAAATCGCTCAATATAAGGGTGGATCGGTCTGGTGAACGATCCACGACCTGGGATCAGTCTGGTGATCGGTCCAGGAGAATCTCAAAGAAATCGCGATTTCTGATTGAGCGTTGGGGACCGATCAGGACGGAGCCTGATCGGTCGGGAACCAGTCTGATCGGTCTGGTGACCGATCAGGAGGCTCTCTGATCGGTCCGGTGACCGATCACTTTAATTCAAATTGTATTGTCAGACACTCTGATCGCGTCTGAACACAACCGATTCGCTGCCACTTTCTTCTGATATTTGATATGCTGCGTGATTTGCTGCTCTAATACTCTGAGTAAGTTTCAGGTGACAGGGGAGGATTCAAACACTCAAGGAGAAGTCAAAGAGAGCTTTCCTTGGAGCAGGTTTGTCCCTTTCTCCACACAGGTTGCAACGGCTGGATGCAGGACTGAAGCTGCTGACTGAAGCTTGACTGAGGGAGCTCAGGAAGTTCAGTTAGGGTTCAGTGTAGCTGGCGCGTTGGCAGTGAGGCAGCTGTAGGCTACTGGAGATGAGATCATCTGGTGCTTAGCGGAGAAACAAAAGGAACGGGAGTTGTGGTGTTCAGTAATGATTTGATCCTTGTGCTCTTGAGTTCCTGCGTTCTGTTTTGCTCCACATTAAGCTTGCTGTTCTTGAGTTCTTCAATCATTCTGAGCAAGCTATTGAAAAGCAATCATCATACTTGAGCGTTTGAAGGAGAAAACAAGAGGCTTGGAGTCCGACAGTGGGAAGACACGGAGAAGGGTTCTGCGTGAGATCGCCACTGGGTGGAGCTCAGGGAAGCTTGCTGTGTTTTTGTCCTTGCTAAGTGTTTGAGTAAGATCCTTCTTGTTGTTTCTTTGTGCTTAAACTATATCCTTATTTGAAACACACTGTGGAGAGGTTTCTCCACCGAGAAGGAGGTTGCTTCATATCCGGTGATCACCGGGGCTTGATCTGCCAACGATCAAGGGATCGCCCACCTTAAGGGCACGCCAAGGAGTAGGGGCAAGTTATCCCCGAACCTTGTAAAATCTCCTTGTTAGCGATCTTGCTAATCTTGCTAGTTAGGTTTTGGTTTTAGTTTCTGCAAGTTTTGTTTTTCCATACTTCCGCTGTGCTATTAATAACTTCAAGTGCAGAAATTTGATAACTCTTCAAAGAAGAAGTGATTGGCTATATTCACCCCCTCTAGCCATCTCGTTCCCAACAATGATTTGGTTGATGCTAAAAAGAAAATTAAGTGCTTAAAAAGGGAAAATTGCATGTTAAAGGATAAATTAGTATCCATGGAATTTAAGGATAATGAGCATGCTTCTTCTTCTATCTCAAATGACCCATGTTTAGAAGAAGAAAATAAGGATTTAAGGGAAAAGGTAGATAGTCTTACCCAAGCACTTAGGAAGTTTGAAGTTAGCTCAAAAACATTAGATATGATCATTGGGAGCCAAAGAGCAAGCTTTAGGAAAGAGGGATTGGGTTTTGGGAAGTCTAACAATGGGAAAACCTATTATTGCCTAATTGCTAGAGGACAATCAAAGACCAAGACCCTAAGTAAGAAATGGATCCCTAAGGAGTACTTGGTTAACCCAATTAGGAAACATTACTATTGGGTACCAAAGTCAATCCTCAAGGGTTAGAGGATTCGGGATAAGTCAACCATGGTATTAGAATTTCAAATTTTTGGAATTTGGTTGACTTGAGACATTGAGGGGGAGTTTGTAGCCCATAGTAGAAATTCATGATGAATTGGGCAAAAATAAGGCTTACCTTGAAAATATCTCATATTACTTAGTTTATGATTGTATTTTTACATATGGGATGCTAGGATAATACAATTGGTTCACTTGTACTTGTGGCATAGTATTGAATCATTAAATATATCAAAATCATTGAAAATAGACCAACAATGGGGAAGACATGTGTTTAATTAATGGACACCTTGCTCAAAGATTATGGTTGGACATTTTAAACATTTGAAAACCATTTTATATCTTATATGCTTTGCCATAAGCTTAGAAGATATGTGAATGCAAAATTAGTTTACAAAATTGATACAAACTTAGTGGTTTTCAAGAAATTTGAACATTGGTCAAAAGTTAAGCATGTTTGAAATTTTTCACGAAATGATATTTTTTTCCTGATAGAGTATCTTACATGAAACATGCTTACAAATTTTTATAATTTTTGGAATTTTCTAAAATTTCTGGGAGGTTTCTGAAATTCGGCTCAGAAGCTGAATAGTCTGACTGAAAGAGTATCAGTTGACTGCCCATTTGAAATGGGCAGTCGACTGGCACGCCTGATTTCAGCCTGATGACCAATTTTTCAGAAATTGAAATTTCTCTCATTTGATGCCATGAGTTTGGGTTGCTTGGGGCAATCATTTTGATGGTGTCAAAGGGGGAGAATGGGTGGTTTAAGTTAGATTTTTAGCTTAAATTTTAACTTAATCTTGGATTATGATGAAGAATTGAAAATGGAGAAGACATGGGTTAAGGGGGAGGTTACCTCTTAGGTTTTGCTATGTCTTATATCTTCAATTGCCATTATTATTTACTGCTGTTGACTGGTATTAATTCCCTAAATTAAACATATTGCCACATATCAAAAAGGGGGAGATTGTTGAGGCAATCGGCCCAAGAATGATCAGGAAGATCATGGTTTTGATGTGTATGTACCAATAAGTTTAAGGTTAGGGTGTTGTGTGTATTTGATATGTGTAATTGAGTTTGCAGGACTTGGAGAATCACACATGAAGAACATATCCGAGGGACGAGAGCCGAGGGAGGAGGACTCCAAAGGCAAGCCGGGAAGTGGACTTCAAGGGCACACGTGAAGGGTGACATGGAGGCAAGCCAAGGGAAGGCTTGTGTGCGCATCCGAGGGACGATAGCCAGAGAAAGAAGACTTCAAGGGGCAAGCCAAGGGAGCATACCTGAAGGCTCACATGAAGGAGAGTGCTCGGAGTGAATGTAAGTGAGTGGAGAGGCTGGGCAGTCGACTGCCAAAACTCACAGAAGGTTTTCAGCCTTCGACTGCCCTAGGAGCAGTCGACTGGTCACCCCAAAAAATTAGTCGTTGGCTAGCATTTAAAGCTAGACTAGTCGACTGCCAAATGGGCAGTCGACTGGTGCGAGTTGGACAGCTTACGAAGCTGTTCTGTTCTCTTATTTAAAAGAGACTTTTTGGTACGAGTTGGGTACGATTTTTCACTGTACCAAAGTGTTGCTAGTGCCCATATTGCTCAATTCTTCCTCTAGTTCTCTATTGTATCTTGTAAAGAGGAAGAAGACGATCTTGTGAAGGTTTTCTCTACCTTGAAGGAGGTTTCTATAGTGGAGAGTGTGCAATCGTATGGATCCTTGGATTAGTCACCCTTTGGGGTGGATACCAAGTAAAATACTCTTGTTAGCATTGAATCTATTGTTTTCCATTATATTTTGTATTGTGCTAACTCTATTGTAGAGAAAAATCGAAAAGAGCTATTCACCCCCCCTCTAGCCGAGCCATTGATCCTAACACACATTGTCTCTCATTTTGCACTAATAAGAGTTGATGACATGACCTCCACATCATCCAACTATAAAAAGAGCTCAGGTGAAAATGAAAAAGGGAGCTCAAGTGAAGGGGGAGGTCAATCTTCGGATTCAGACATCTCGGTAAGTAAGGTATATAATATACCCAACACTACTTTATTTAAAATTATTTCTAGCACCAATAATGATTTATTTAAGGATAGAAAGAAAATCAAATCCTTGAAAAATGATATTTGCATGCTTAAAGAGAAATTAGAACCCATGATTCCTCAAGATATGCATGTTTTCTCAAATTCAAATGTTTAATGCTTAGAAGAGAAAAATAGAAAATTAAGGGAAAAGTTAGATTACCTCTCCAAAGCCCTAGAAAAATTTAAAATTGGCTCAAAGACTCTAAATATGATTATTGGGAGTCAAAGGACAAGTTTCAAGAAAACGGGATTAGGATACAATGAATCTAGCAATGAAAAGACCTATCATTGTTTACTTGCTAGAGGACAATAAAAAACCAATACCCTAGATAGGAAATGGATCTCTAAGGAGTACTTGATCAACCCAATTAGAAAAAAATTTTGTGGGTGTCAAAGTCAATCCTCAAATGATAGAGGATTTAGGAACAAGCCAACTATGTGAGCAAAAATCCAATTTTTGAAAAATTGGTTGACTTGAGACTTTAAGGGGAAGCACTTAGCCAAATAAAATTCATGATCAAATAGGTTAAGTAGGGATCATCTTATTTCATCTAATAGTGACTTGATTTATCTATTTATACATGTGAGATGTTAGGATGATACTCATGATTCACTTATGCTTATGACATTTTGATGAGTTATGAAATATATCAATTTATTAATCATAGATCAACTGTGGTGAAAGTAAATATTTAATTAATAGACATTTTGCATTAAATCATAGTTGGATATTTTAAATATTTTGCAAACAATTCTATATTTTACTTACTGTGGTATAGATTTGAAAATATATAAATTCAAAACAAGGGCTTAAACTTGATACAACATTGAGTGTTTTTCAAGTTTTTAAATTTTGGTCAAAAATTTAAAAATCCTTTGACTTTTCATGAAAATATATTTTTCCTTATTGAATAATAATTAAAGTAATATATTTGTAAAATTTCATAATTTTTCAATTTTGTGAATTTTTATATGTATTTCTGAAATTCAGCTCAAAAAGTTGAAATTCGGATCAAACATGTGTCATTCGACTGCATTAGAGAACCAATTGACTGGTAATAGTACCTTCTAGAGTGAGAAAGTCACTGTGGAGTTGTTTTGGTGAGGTCAATCGACTGATACAGGTATCAGTTGGCTGGCATCGTGAGATTCTGATCTTTGCTTGGTTTTTTAGAATTTGAAACTTAGTCACACTTTGATGCTATGGTTTATATGATTGCTTGGTATATTTTTTTATTGTGTCAAAGGAGAGAAATGGAAAATTTAAGTTAGAATATTAGTTTAACTTTTTTTTTATAATTGAGCTTAACTTGAAAATTATAGAATGTAATTGTCATGGAGGTTGGTCAAATTTTCCACAAGCACATAAATGATTTGTATCGAAGTTATGAATCTATTTTTTATAAAAGTAATTCTTGATTTCTTTCTCATAAAAAACTCATTTCGACACTAAGAGTGGATTGATAACCTACTGGAGAAGGTATTCTCTCCGGTGGGATAGATACTTTTAATCTTAAGAATTTTGATAATACTTAAAGATAGAAGGGCAAAGTTACAATTTAAAAAATATAATAAGAGCATAAGACAACTAAGAAGATTATCTTGGTAGGAGAAACTTGAAGTGTTTATCTATTTTAATGATTTGAGATTTGAGCAATAAATCAATATGATCTTTATAAGGGAATATTACCCTAGGATATAGCGTAGGCGGTAGGCATATAGTATCTCTGGCATAATAATTAAGAGTTAATTTTCGAAAGAGCTCTGATAGAGAACGTGAAATTATAGTGTGAAATTCAACGTGAATAATGTGACATTTTTCTTGTACATATCCGATTGCCGCTCGGACATCGACGGCGGCCTCTGGCCGACGCCCCGAACAAAACTATAACCTGAGGGGCACGATGAACCCGTCGAAGATCACTGCAATTAGGACGCTACATCATTCACATTGAATTTCATGTTGAAAATTCACGTTTCCTGTCATTTTTGTTTTCGAAAAGTGATGAGTTGATTTCATCTCATCTTGTACCTAACGTCTGTGTACTTGAATTAATCTCTTTTTATATTTGTGGGATCAACCATGGAGGTTGTTAAAATAGTATGCTTATCCTTTTTATTAAGGGAATACTTTTTTAGCATCATTATCCAAATATGACATGTAATCATAAAATATTAGATTTCTAGATCGTCCGTCGTAAATTTTTATCGATTTATCCTAACGGCTAATGAAAACATCTATGAAACTTAACCGATTATCCCAAATTTAACCATAAAATATTAAATTTTTAGATCGTCCGTCATAAATTTTTATTGATTTATCCTAACGGTTAATAAAAACATCTATGAAATTGAACCGATTATCCCAAATTTAACTATTATCTAATTCATATTTTTTTAATAAGCATCATTATTAATATATTTCTTTGTTTGAGTGGTAGGGTTTTCTAAAGTTAAACAAAAAGTGCTCAAGCCAATCTTAACTAAACACAAAACGCATAAATATTACCAATAAAAACAATTATATTTTTTAAAATAATTTTATAAAATATAATTAATTCAAATCCTTAAAATCACCCAAAACACTTGTTAACAAGAACTCAAACCATAACAAAAGATCAAGAAAATGAAAGAGAACGAAAGAAAATGATCTAAAACAGAACAGCTTTATAAATCGTTTCCCGAGATGGATTGAAAGATCATATTATACATTAATAATTATTCTCTTTTTTAACCAAAAAAAAGCTTTTTTTCCCCCTATGGATTACATCACGGAGCAAGGATTTGGGTCCTCGTCGCTGAAGATCTGAGGGGGATACGCGTATCCCGCGTATCCGCCGACGGGGTAGCACTGGTAGAACTCGTCTCTCATCGGTTGTTCCATCGCCTTGGGGGGCGGCAGCGGGGTCCCTTCCTCCTCCGCTCCGCCGCCTTCCTTCTTATCCTTCTCGTCCCCGCCCGAAGCTCCGCCCCCACCACCGTCTTTCTCTTCTTTCTTCTCAGCATCGTCTCCCCCGGCATCGTTTACAGCCTTCTCCTCCTTGGCCGCGTCCTTACCGCCGCCGCTGCCCTTTTCGCCGTCCGGTTTCTTCTCCTCCTGCACTTGCTGCGCCACTGCCACGTGCTTGCCGGTCCTCTTGCAGACGTATTCCACCAGCTTCGACGGGTCGAACACGCCCTTCACGGTTACTCGGGAAGATTTCAGATTCGGCTCCGCCATTTCTACCCCTGCTCCGATCCGCGAAACGCGGAGGAGAAAACGAACAAAATGTTTGAATCTTTTGTCGTTACATCAACGAAAAAAGGAGGGATATATCTTTGATCGCAATCTCAGAGTTAAAGAACATTAGAGGAGGAGGCGGCAGAGAAGCAGGAAACCTTTCATCCTTATGATTCGCCTCTTGATCTGTTGCGCGCAGGCATCGCAATGCATGTGGACTTTGAGCACCACCTCGATCACATGGGGCTGCCGGAGGACGAAAGAAGTAGAATGAGGTAAAGATTCAAAGCATGCATTTGTTCAAGAGAAAAGGATCGCATTGAGAGAGATTTGAAGAGATAAGATTAGACCTCTTCCTTCTTCTCCTCCGCCTTTGGTTTTTCTTCTTCCTTTTGTTCATCCTCTTTCTTCTCCGGCTTCGGCAGCGGCGTCAGCAGCTCCACCTTCCTCCCGGTCTTCTTCTGAACTCTCTGCACCACCTTCATGGGGTCCTCCGCCGCCTTCTTCCCCTTCACGACCACCTTGTGGGTTCTGCAGTCCGCCGTCACATCCTCCACACCTGCAAGAACACAAAACTAATAGGCCCCCTTTTTTAAACTCAAATCTGGCACACAAACCAAGCAAAAGGCGGCGTTTTTGGCGGCCGAATTACCGTCGAATCCCTTCAGGCTCCGCTTCACCTTCCTCGCGCACCCCTCGCAGTGCATGAATACGCGCATCTCGATCTCCTCCGGTGGCGGAGGGGGAGGCGGAGGCTTTTTTTCCTCCCTCCCTCCTTCCTTCTTCGCCCCCTCGCCGCCATCTTCGTCTTTCTTCCCCTCGCCTTTCGCCTCTTCCTCCTTCGGCTTCGGCTTCGGCTTCTCCTCCTCCCCCGCTGCCGCCACCTTCGCCTGCTCCAACTTATTCTCGTCCTGCTCAAAACAACAATCTTTAGACCAAAATCGTCCCCTAAAGCTCCAAAATCACACAAACACAGCAAAACAGAACAAAAATATTCTTTAAAAAAAACATAGAAAGAAAGAATCAACTTTCTACCTCTCCCATTCCTTCGTCCTTTCGCACTCGCCGCTCGGATCTGATCGCCCGCGATGGAACGCGATGCCAAAGTTTATTTACTACTCCACAGTAGCAATCCCAGCCTCCCTCCCTGTTCTATCACTCCACCGTGACTCAGTGCGTCTTAATCCAGAAGCCTAACCATGATTTATTTCTCCGTCTTCATCCTAAGATGGACTGACAGGGGCACTGAGACAAGCGTTTCGCCGTTGGTCTTAATCCAGAAGCCGGCCGCGCAGCCAGCAGGCTGAGCAGTGAACGTGGCAATTAGGGGCGACAGGGATTGTTAATGCCGCACATTCGGTCGGACCCACGTGCCGGAAACTCTATGGATGGCGCTGTGTGAAACAATTCATGCAAGAACGATCTCTCTCTCCCTCTCGTGATGTTTGGCTAAATCAAACGTATGCGAGGGTAGGCATTTGAGGATAAATACAGAATAATGATACGCTAAGCAAAAATGATGGCGGTACATTCCATTTTTCAAAATGTGGAACCGGCCCCTGCCCCACAGGTTTTTAGAGGAGGTAAATCATACTTATCACTGGTATAGTGAGGTACCTGGGGTCGAGAGAATTAATACCAGCAGATCAGAATTTTATTCCCGTATGCAAATGGCGACCCTCGAACCTGTGACCTCATTCAAATCGGCCAGGCGCCTCACCATCCGATCCAACCCGTGGGGGCAGTACATTCCATTTTTGATTATCCATCTGACATGTTCGATGACTTTCTATCGTCGTCCTAAACTAAATTGTATCTGAAAGGCACGATAAACTCATCAAGAATCGTTATAATTACGATCTCACATCATTCACCGTCGATTCCGCCGGGTTCAATTTTATCGGCGATTTCGACGGATTCACCGTCCCCTAGATATAGTTTAATTCGGGACGATGATAAGTGCTATTTTATTGATTATTTCAGATGTTAAAATCCATGTTTGACCCACATTTTACATGCGTAACATTGAATTTACCCTCGGTTCCATAGATTAGTCTTATTTTGGGCTTTATTGCAAATCTTTATACATTTGAAATATTTTTGAACTTAATTGTCGATCTATTTTCGTAGGCATGAAAGGATCATGGACCGAGGTCAAGAATGGTCAAGATCAGGCTCAGATCAAGGCGATCAAGCTCTGGAGAACTATGAGCCGTCCATTCAGAAGTTAAGCAGATCTCGATCATCCAGGGCAAATCAGATGGATCCAAGCTGAGGCAAGGTAGATCTGATCATCATAATGAGATTTGGAGGTTTAGGGGCAAATTGAAGAAGATCTAGCCATTGGATCAAGACAAGGGGATATAAACCATTCATTTGAGAAAAGAGAAGATCCGGACCATCCGTCACTGATCTAGTGAATCCGAGCTGGGATTAAGGTTAATCAAGCATTTGGATCAAGATCTGAAGGTTTTATCAAAATCAGAGATCATTTGATCGTTGGATCGAGCTCGGGAGCACCTAGACTGTCCATTCAAAGATCAGGTTGATCTGGGCTATCCATTGCAAATCTGGAAGATCCGAGATACCCCGAGGCAGATCTTGACCCCTGATCAACATCATTAAATTTTGGGTTCAATCAGAGCATTTTTAGCCGTTGGATCAAGCCAAATCAATCTGGGTCGTTCATTCCTTAGTATTTAATCAAATTTTCCCTCAGCTTCTTCCTCGTCGCGTCTTCGCCGCAACAGTGCTCCTTCTTCGTTTGTTCTTCGTTTTTATTGCAATTTCCTTAGTTTGAAGGCGTGACCACCTCAACCTCAACCTTGGATCAAGATCTGAATCATTGGGGGATAGTTTCTTTGGAGATTTCAGCTCAAATTTGCGCCGGACAGAGCTGTTTGAGGGTTTCGACAGTTCTGTGGTCCGATCACTTGGATCTCATCCGTGTGCCATTTCCGTCCATCTGAGCCATCTGTAGGGGTCCTCAGGTGAGCTCAGAGCATCTTCAAATCATCATCGCAATCCCATTCATTGAGATCGAGGAGTTCAGATTGGATTTCCCCAGTTGAGTGCAGATTGAGCAAAATCGATCGATTGAAGCTGTTTTCCAGTGATTTGCGGAGCTGAAGGGGTTCTTGGCTTGCCCTTGTGTGACGAGCAAGGAGGTTTTGAGCTAAGGGAGGATTGAGGCTTAGTTTCTTTTTTCATTGTATCAGCTGCAATTTCATTCCTGCGTACATTTCTATTTCTGAATTTTGTATCAGCCACTTTAATTTCATTGTCTAAATCGTTTCTGCTTAATTTAGATTTCAATTCTCAGTTTGCAAGTAGTAGCTAAGTAGTTTGTTAATGAACAATTGTAATTAGTTTAGTTTGCTTAGCATTAACTTCGTTTCTGCACTTAGTTTCGTAGCTGAATTATGTGTCCTGCGTATCAATTTTTCCGAAGCTGTATCAGTTACTTAGTTTACCTTGCTGCAAAGTTTCGGCCTTAAGTAGTGTTTCAATTTTGCATTCTTATTAGCTGGATTGTAAGTAGGGTAAACAATTGCACTTAGATTAGCTAATTCTGCACTCACATCAGTTTTGAAACTGGATTTCAGTTTGCGTACCAGTTTTGCTTCTTTTCTCCTTGCGTATCAACTCTTGTCTTCAGTGCTTGAATTTCGTATCAAGCAATTTCGTTTTTACTTACCTTCTGAATTTAAATTGTAGCTGGTTTCATTTACAAAGAACTGAGCATCAATTTCTGCATCTTGTTTGTGCCGATTCCATTCCTGCAATTCAATTTCATTTCTGCAATTAAATCATTCTGCATTCCTTGGTTTGAATAGGCTAAAGTTTGTATCAGTGAGATCTGAGTTGGAATTCTATTGCATTCGAATTTAGTTGTTTTGTTTGGTTTTAGCATCCAAATCAATTTCTGAATTTTGCAAGTTATTCCTGCATTTCTGCATATAGTCCTTGCAAGTTCATTTCAGGTTTTAGCTTAATTGAATTGATCGGATCTTGGTATGAAATTCTGCATTTCCTTTTGCAAACTTCTTCACTGAAAAATTTATTTTCCAAACTGCATCGATCAGCTTTGGCACAAAGGTTCCCTATGCATGTCTAGCTGTTTTGGCATTGTTTTGTATCAAGGACAGCTTAGGCATTGATTGGTATCAAGTTATAGGGTAATTTTAGTGTGCTATGGTGCTTGAAATCATCTAGTATTGGATTCGGCCATTTCTGAATTTTCCCTGCATTTGTTGCTTTCGGAAATTGTAGCTAAGTTGAGTTGAGTTTGTTTAAATGTTGATTACTGAATTTCGCAACTAGCAATTGTTTTAAGTTTGCTTGTTTCCGAAAATTGCATCACTGCCTTTATTCATTTGCTTAGCCTTTGTTTTGCATTTGAAATCAGATTGGTTTTCCAAAATTGTTTAAGTGCCTTGATTGAATTGTTTATTGGTTAAGTTCATCAATTGTCTAGTTAATTTGCTTGGTTCAGTTTACTCCTTTTCCTTGTGTTTTTACTTCCAATTGCAACCCAAAACCCAAATTTGATTTGAAACCCAAAAGTATCGACGACACATAAACTCAAGCTCGAATCACACAATCTCAACTAGCCCTAGGAAAAATACAACCTGTGACCCCTTTACTACGCTTTTATTCTTTGATAGCAAAAAGGGTTTCCAGCTTTACACACATCTAAATTTTGAGACCCACATTCATGACACCTAGTTAGGGTCCATCAAAATTTTTGGTGCCGTTGCCGGGGAAGCAACTAGTTGATTTGTTTGATTTTTGCTTGTGCGCTTATTTCACATCTTTCTTGATTTATTTTTTGTGCTTACTGCTATATCTGGTGATCTGATTTTATTTGTTTCATCTTCCTTTATCTACTTTTACTGCGATTTGTTTTTGATTTTATGACCAGGTCTATAGGTGGTGATCTTGAAGAATTTGACCCTGAAATTGAGAGGACTTTCAGAGCAAGGAGGAACCAAGGCATACTTTCAGAGACTACTGATATTCCTCCTCTTCAGACTATTCCCACTCATTCAGGCAGTATCATGGCAGACCATCAGAAGACTATGAAGGAACTCGCAACACCAGATGCTACATTTCAGTATTCCAGCATTGCTTATCCAGAGCTTGCTGGTGATTTTGAGCTTAGATCTGGACTCATCAATTTGCTGCCCAAGTTTCAAGGATTATCTGGAGAAGATCCAAATAGACACCTGCATGAGTTTCACGTTGTATGCTCCACTATAAAGCCATAGGGCATTTTAGAAGAAGATATTAAGCTGAGAGTTTTTCCCTTTACACTGACAGGAGCAGCAAAAAATTGGTTTTACTACTTACCTACTGGGCACGTGTCTAGTTGGATTTCTATGAAGAAAGCATTTTTGGAAAAATATTTCCCAGCCTCCAGAACAGCAATAATTCGAAAAAGCATTTGTGGCATTCAGCAAGTGGTGGGTGAGACGCTTTATGACTACTGGGAGAGATTCAACAAACTTTGTTCAAGTTGCCCACAGCACCAGATCAGCGAGCAGCTTCTGATTCAGTATTTTTATGAGGGATTGTTGCAGATGGACAGGATTATGATAGATGCTGCAGCTGGAGGAGCCCTAGTGAATAAAATGCCAAATCAAGCTAGGGAGCTCATTTCTAATATGGCTGAGAACTCACAACAATTTGGAAGCAGAGCACTGACCACCAGAGGAGTGGGTGAAGTTCAGGTGGTTTCTAATGATCAGAAGGAGATTAAGAATGCCTTGGTAGAGCTCACATCAGCGGTTAAGCAAATGGGTCTCAAATTTGCAAGTCAAAATTTAACTCCTTCAGTACCTCCACAATCAAGCCAAGTGATGAGTGTATGTGGCATTTGCGCTAGCCAAGAACACAATTCAGATTCATGTCCCAACCTCCAACAAGATGAGTCACTAGCGGCATTGGTTAGGGGACAATTTCAAGCCAGAAACAACCCTTACTCCTCTACTTATAATCCTGGTTGGAGGGATCATCCAAATCTGAGGTACGGGAACTCTTTCTACCAACAGAACCCGCAGCAACAACAATTCCAGCAACCACAACAATCTTTTCAGCAGCCACAGCAACTTCAGCCCCAAAATCTGCAAATTCAACCCCAAAATCAGCCTTTCCAGCCAACATTTCAGAATTTCCAGCCACCAGTTCAAGGGATTCGACAAGGTTTCCAAGGGAATTTGAATTTTCAGCAACAATACCAACCTTTACAGCAACAATTCCAGCAACCACAGCAAGGATTGCAGCCTTGGAACCAAAATTTTCAGCCACCAAATCAAGGATTTCAGCCCAATCAATTTCAATTCTCATCACAACCACCTTAATTTCAAAATCAGAATTTTCAAGGCTATAATTCTCAGCAAATTCAACCAACATTCCAGCCTACTTATCAACCAAGTCAACACCAATTTTAGCCCTCCTATCAGCCCCAACAGTCCCAATTCCAACAAATGCAGCAAGGAAATATTTTTGGTGCTTTACAAAACATTGAAAGGCAAATTGGACAAATGACTAGTGAAATAAATCAAAGTAAAGCTCAAGGATCAAGCCAACTACCTTCTCAAGCTGTTCCCAATCCAAAGGGAAATGTTAGCGCTATTTATTTGAGGAGTGGGAAGGTTGCATCAACTCAAAATGGTCCAAGAGCAGAATTTTCTGAAAACAGGGCATCACCTTCATTTCCAGCCCAAAACAGCCCCGAAATCACTTCAAATTCCGTGGGTTCCACTCCTAGTCCATGCCCAACTCCTTCCTCAAGTAATCCTGTAATTTTGGTGGAAAACGGAGGAGAAATCAGTGCCGGGACCCAATTCACAGTAGCTACACCGCAGGAGACAGCAGTCCAAATTTCAGCCCCTCCACTTTTGGCCAAAGAAGATGAATTGAGGGTTTCCTTGCCCTTTCCACAGCGGAGGACTCAAGCCAAAAGATAAGTGGAGGAGGAGAAAACCAAAGAGTACAATGAGCTGGTAAAACTTTTTAGCAAAGTAGAAATTAATGTACCCTTGTTGACCATGATTAAACAGATTCCTAAATATGCAAAATTCCTGAAAGATCTCTGTGTTCACAAGAAAAAGCTTAAGGAGAATGAGCTGGTCAGCTTGGGGAAGAATGTTTCATCACTCATCCATGTCATACCTCAGAAATGTGAAGACCCTGGAATGTTTACTGTATCTTGTGAGATAGGGAGCACCACGCTACATGATGTCATGCTGGATCTAGGAGCTTCCATTAATGTCATGCCCAGGACGGTCTTCCAAATGCTTGGCATTGGCCCTCTACAGCCCACTGGAGTTGTGATTCAGCTAGCAGACAGAAGCCAGACCCACCCGACAGGAGTTATTGAAGATGTTTTGGTTAAAGTGAAGGAGTTGATTTTCCCCGCAGACTTCTACATCTTAGACATGGAAGGAGAGTATCTTACACGTAGATCCCCACTTATCCTTGGAAGGCTTTTTCTGAAGACTGCCAAAACAAAAATTGATGTTTATGCTGACACACTTTCGATGGAAGTGGGGGACACAGTAGTCCAGTTTAGTATTTTTGATGCCGTGAAGGACTCTGGGGGGGATCACTCAATCATGAGCGTGGACACCATAGATGAGACTGTTGAGGCACAGTTAATTGCTGGTGATGTTGCATCTGACATAGTGGGAGGAGATTTGATTTCAAAGAAGGCTGAGGGTGCATCAGTTGTGAAGGAATTAGAGGAGATGGATGGAAAAGCATGCGACAGCCTTGAATTCGAAACTGAAGCTTTACAGGACTCTTCTTATCTTTTATTTTGTGATATTGCTATTGATAGTCCTAATTTTTCTAATGAGGTTGCTGCAGACATTACTGAGGAAGCATGCACGAGAGATGAATCTACAAGTGTAGGGGATTGCACAGAGCCCCAGGGACCACCAACATTAGAAAATTCCGAGGACAAGCCAGAAAGTGTAGGGACTTGCATGATGAGAGCAAGAACCCAAGGATCACCTACTCCAGTTGAGTGTCCACCAGAACTTGAGCACGATCAGGTAAGTATTTCTCCTTTTCCTTTAGAAAATTTCAGAGAGGTGTCTAGAATTGCATGTAAAGCATGTCTTGATACATATTTTGTGAAAAATAATGATGAAAATTACATAGAGGCACCCAGGCTTGATTTTATTCATTGCGATGATATTCTTGATATATATTTTGCTGAAACTGATTGTGAAAAATTCTTGGAGGTGCCTGAAATTGATGTTGTTTATTGTGATGAATCTCTTGCCATATTTTATGCTGAGGTTGAGTGTGAAAAACTTATGGAGGCACCTAAAGTTGATTTCATTGGTTGTGATACATTGCTTAATACATCTTTTGTGGATATGGATTGTAGAAAATTTTTAGAACTGCCTAAAATTGATATTGTTTATTATGATGAATCTATTGCTATATCTTATGCTGAGGTTGAGTGTGAAAAAATTATGGAGATACCTCAAATCGATTTCATGGGTTGCAATTCATTACTTGATACATCTTTTGTGAAAATTAATTGTGAAAAACTCTTTGAGGTGTCAAAAATTGATTTTATTGGATGTGATGCATTTTTGGATACATTCTATATAGAAATTGATGGTATTACACTTCTATCTTACCCTACACGCGTGAGAAAGGTTTTACATTGTTTTGCAAGGTCTCAAAGACTTCTGGAGTGGGTACTCCATTTAAACAGTCTTCAGCCTCCTGGAAGGTTTTCCAAAAAGAATAAAGAGGGAGGAGATGATCTTACTGTAATTTGAAGCACTCCACCTCTAAAATGGATGTTGAACATCAATCACCTTCGGCCACCTGAACATTCTGTTGTAAAGCTTAAGTGTGGGAGAGTAATGCACCATAACACTGATCAAATGAAAGCAACTTTCTCAGCTACTCATACCCCTCCACTATCACGATGGAGGTTATTTCTTGACAGACTCCGACCGCCAGAAATAAAGGGGAGTTTGCTCTTTCTTGCATTTTCCATTATTGCATTTTTCACTTTCAAATTGAGTTCTTGCTAATAAATGCGTGAGTAGAGTAGAATGAATAAATAGACATTGTAAATATCATGTTATTTCTTTTGGTCACTTTTTCTTGAATGACTAGGAATAAATGTATCCTCTAGGTTGTCTCCATAGCATTTTAGAGTCTTTTGAAAATAAATTAAATTTGGTTGTTAAAACTTAGGGTTTAAGCTAATGGATAAAATCTTGGATACTTGAGTACTACTTGGCTTTAGATTCTTAATTGATGACTTGAGATGGATTATTTGCACCTAGTGAGAATTAGCCTTATTTTTGTGATACACATATGTAATTGTACTCTAGAACTTGCTTAGGTTCTTTCAAAACCATATTTCAATGATTAGATCACATCTATAGAGGCTAAACAATTTGTTTCCCATTCCATATCAATTTTTGGCAATAAGCATGATTATTCTATTTTCATTTCCATATTTTCTACTCTTAACCACACTTTTCTATGGACTTGTTTGTTTGAAATGTTTCTTAATGCTACTTTGCCCAAGACGGACAAAGAATTAAGTGTGGGGGAGTTGACTAGTGTTTTGGAATTGCTTTGTATCAAGGAGGAATTTTGTTTCAAAAGGAAAAAAAAAATTCTGCAATTACATGTGCCAAGCTCAATTCGGTTGAGGAAGAAGAATTTGTGTGCCAAGTTCAAATGGAACGCAAACATGTAATTGAAGCCAATTCCGGAAGAAGTCAAGCAATAGTTTGAATATCCGAATGGCACGAAAAAAAAAATCTGCAAAGAAAAAAAAATGGCACACAACAGGAAAATCTGTGCCAAAAGAAGAGAAAATTTTTTTTTCTGTGAAGCTTGATTCGGTCAGCAAAGTTTGGATTAGGGGTTATGGAAGTTAATCAACATCAGAAACAATCTGCTAGAAGCTGAATTAAGGCTGTCCAAGGTCAGCAAGTCTGAATTAAGGCTGAATAAAGGCTGCATAAAGGCTGAACAAAAGCTGATATGAAGCTGAGATTGGAGTTTCTAGGCTATGAATCAGGGAACTAAGTTCATAAATGTATCAAATTTGTATCAAGGATATCTACTGCTGAGCAGAACTGAAAAAATGTGGCTGTTTGGATGTTTGATTCAGAACAGAGAAAGAAAGGAAAATTCAGTGAAGCTGGAATCCGAAAACAGCTTGGGATCAAACAGAAAAATGCAGTTAAGTTGATGCTAATTGCTGTGAAACTTCAAAGAATTGCAAGGTCCACAAGTAATGCTGTGGAGCTGTCCAAAAAACAAGACTTAGCTGCCAACACCAACAGGAATCAGCAGAGAAAAAAAATGAAACAGAAAAAAAGAGAGAAATAAGTTGGCACAAAAATTAAAGTTTTGGCTCCATGAGATCAGTGAAGTTAATCTCATCCAAATCCAAGCTTTGAATCACTAACATTCTGACTTTTCTAGAGAGAAAGAAAGAAAAAAAGAAAAAAAAATATGATGAAAAGAGGAAAAGGAAACAAGTGGCACGTAAAAGGCAAAATTGGCACATTGAGACCAACAAAGTTTTCTTCACCCAAATCGAAGGCATTGTCCAAATTCTTACTCCACCACACAAATCTGATTTGAAGAGAAGCAAAGTGCATTGGAAACATTCTTGAGCAACCAAGTCTCCCACTTCATCAATTTGTCTATTGTTTTGGCTTTCACTTTATTTTTACCATTTTCTATGTTTTTCAGTTGTTTTTATAGATGTTAATCCTAATCATGAATAATGATGGAGAGTAGATAACAAGCAAGCCTATGGTAGTGCAAGAAGCATGTGTGTTTGAGTGAGCCCCACTTCCATCATCAACTTAGAACTTATGGAGAGAGCCACCAAAACTTCCCTTGAAAGGCTTAGTGAGTTAAATTCATCTCAATGACTCATGAAGGATGAAAAGACTAAGTTGTTGATTTAAGGACGAGATACTAATCTATAGAGCTTAGATTTTTGGGAATTGACGATCCTAGGTAATTTCTTTTCATTTGTTTCTAATTATGCTTGGAACGAGTCTAGGGGATACATATTTAGTAGTTTCGCGAGACGCTCAAGCTTAAGTGTGGGGGAGTTGATAAGTGCTATTTTATTGATTAGATGACGATCGAAGGTTATCGGTGATGTCCGATCGGTAATCGAACGTTGAACGTGTCGTTGATTGATGATCCAAAATTTTTACTGAGATATTCATTTTATTGTGCAAATTATTTCGCATATATTAAAATTGTTAATAAGATGATTTAATGTGATTTGAAGCTCTTGTTCTTTATAGTTTATGATTCCTCAATGAAACTTTTTCTTTCAAGCATTTTTAGCTTTTTTTTTTAAATTTTGTTGATTTATTATTTGTGCTGGATCCATAGAAATTTCCCACCGACCGCCAAAGTAAATTGGGAAGCGCGCTCGCAGTGGGAGATCTAGAAGTCCAGCGTCCCAAGGTTCGCGTCCCATTTGAAGGAAAAATTGTTACAAATACACCGTAATTAGAGATAGAACCGCGGATATCTGAGATAACGACTAATCGTTCTACCACTGCATCATAACCCCGGAGGCGATCCACCGTTAGTTAAGTATTTCTTTCTAATTGCTTCAACCTATAGTTTATACTTGACTATTTGGGTTGATTAGATTTTACCATTAGCAGGCTATTTCACAATAAATTGTAGGTCATTCGAAGGTTATATGCATCTTTATTATAGCAACAGACTCCCTTTTTTATTATATCAACAGACTCCACTTTTTTATTGTTGCATCAAGTGACTCGACCATAAATAAAAATATTTTATTCATTGGTTCATCATCCTGAATTGACTCCTTATTTGATTTAAATTAGCTCTAATCAATTGACTCTCCGATTCTAATCTTCCTGCGTGCCTAAATTGAGATTTATCCTCTCCGGAGAATAATCTTAATATTCTCACAACTTGATTTTGACACCCAAAGCCATTTCTCATTGGCTACTTGTCCCTCGAATGCTACTAGGCGCACTACTCCAAGTACTTCGTAATTTATTCAATAAGCGAACAAGAGTAGGGTCGTTCACCTCCAAGAATAGCGAGGTCTGTTAAGGTTTGGATACCTAGCTAGATTACATATAAAAAAAATTCGACCAACAATAGACCAATGGAGTCTAATTTAAGGTTAATAGTTTATGAAGTATTCAAAACTTACTTTCATCATCTCATGATTTACTTTAATATGTCAATTAACTATAAAATTAATTAAAAACATTAAAGTTGATATATTCCAATCTCTATTAAATAAACTAGTCATAATTACCAACAAAGCACTACCTAATTTAACGAATTAACTTATTCATAAACTTATTTAAATCTTAATTATTAAATTATTATTCTATTTTTTATTCATATACATATTTGAATTTATATTTTTCATATTATAACAATAATATAAGTTTTAATAATTAGATCAACAACATTAGTATTAATGATCCATTATCATGTTAATTAATGATCCGACTTCACAATTACATATGCAATACGACAATTTACCAAAGGGCGTACCTAAGAATTAGAAATTACCAATTCGCGTACTATGATTTCTAATTTACCAAAGGGCGCAGACCCTTAAGTGAACTTCCTATTATACCTCTCCCGCCACAAAATACATTTTTCGTTTCACATTTTCGAGACATCCGAACCACTTTTGTAGTAAAGTAATAATTTATGGTTCGGAAGGCCAGGTAGTAGAATTTTTGTTCATTCTCTCTCAGCGCAACAACGTAAATGGTATTGTCGAAGGAGGAGGACATTGTGCGTGCCTTAGTTGTGCTTTAGTCGCGAGCTCATCCCTCGAATCCCTCCGCCCAATCAAAACCTAGGCAAGTATTGAAAGTGTTAGTGTGTGATCCTGAGGCGGCTTTAAGTGTTAACGTTGAAGTCCAGACTAGTCGGCACTTTCAAAGTAGGATTTAGGGTTTCTACAGGGTTGATTTTTATGATAATGGCAAGAAGAAGGTCTGTGGGTGGTTCATCGTCTTCTTCATTGACATTAATCACCAAGGTATGTTAGCAATAGGCTTAGGTATGAACAACATAGTTTATGAAAATGTTTATACTTATTTTTGCTGAATAAATTTGTAATGTATAAAAACTATAGGGTTCAGATGACTTTGAGAAAAAATTACATTGGTACAGTGTTTTATGCCACTTTAAACATTTTGTTGAAGCATTTGAAATTTTAAATGATCAACACATTGCGAAGATCAAAGAGTCGCCCTTCAATTTTTTCTTGGACACACAAGAATTGCAGCATATCCGGGGAATTTTGGTTAATATATTTGAAAGTTGGGATTCAACCTCGCAAGTTTTTAAATTCTCAGGTAATAGTTTTAATTATGAATTGTAAACAATATCTATAGTAAGATAAAACTTGGATATAGATGACCTTAAATGATTTATATTTGATCAATTTAAATGAGTGAATTTCAGGTGAAATTCACATAAGGCCCTCGGTAGGCCTAAAATAAAATCATTTCAGGCCTACCGAGGGCCTGAAGTAAAATTACTTCAGGCCCTCGGTAGGCCTGAAATGATTTTATTTCAGGCCTACCGAGGGCCTGAAGTGATTTTACTTTAGGCCCACGGTAGGACTAAAATGAATCATTTCAGGCCCACATTGGGCCTGAAAGGAATTCATTTCAGACCCACTTCATTTCAGGCACACGTTGGGCCTGAAATGATTAATTTCAGGCCCACGTTGACCCTGAAATCAATTCATTTCAGGCCCAATCCTTTCAGGCCCAACGTGGGCCTGAAAAGAATTCATTTCAGGGCCAAAGTGAAATAAGTTGAAGCCTATATTGTTGATGATAACTAAATATTTTAATTGTTTCAGGTGTACCGGTTGCGTTCACCAGACGATATGTTGCTTTGTTACTGGGTATGGTGGACCGTGGAGTTTCGGTCCCTATTAATTCAACTAAAGCATCGGGTAACCTCTATCGTACTTACTTCTCAAAAGAAAAACAACCTACCAGAACAAGAATTGAGGACTTACTTAAACATTATTCTAAAAGTGTTGAATCAGAGGATGATGTGTTATTAGTTTGTAAATTATATATTTTGTATATATTTGTTTGTGTTTTATTTTCGTCTAGTACATATAAGGTCCCTCTAGGTCTTGTAGATATAGTAGATGATTATGACAATCTTGGTAGATTCAACTGGGTGGAAACTATCCATAAATTTTTGTATTCACAATTACCTAAGATTGGGGAATTATTTTCATCAACTCAGGGAAACCAGAGGACCACCAACCTCCCTTACCTAAAGGGATTTGCTGGGCTTTTGGCAGTGAGTAGAATTTTTTTGATAAATTTTATAATATTTTGCTGTCATTAATGTAATTGTCTGGAAAACTTTGTGTAGGCATGGTTTTTGGAGCATGTATCCATTCAAAAACCATACAATGTTGAAGGACCCCAAATTAATAAATGGAGGAATATTCCTTCGCATATTAGTAGGGTGAGGGACCTTGGCAACCAAATCAGGTCCGAAGAGGTAATTATTCTAAACTGTGATCTATGTTAGTTTGATATAGAGGCAGTAAAATTTATGTACTTGGTAATTGACAAGTGATCGTTGAAATAATTCCTAACCAACATGAAAACACATTGTTTGAGAATCTTGAGATTGGTGATGACATTCCACGGGCAATGGAGACATCACAAGGACATCACACAGAAGATGTAAGGTCATGTGGTGAATGCATTCTTAAAGACACCCTAATCAAGGAGCTAACAGAGGAGAATATATGTTTGAATGAAAGGGTTAAGGAATTAATTTAAATTATTGAAAAAAGGGGATGGAGGGTCAAGAAAGCTATCCTGTAGTCGGTCCTCTTTCTGATCCAGTATCTTATAGAACAAGGAGAGGACGTGACCAAACTCGGTATGATTACAGGGATACTCCAATTGAGAGTCCAGTATGACACCAACTATTACATAAGGGGAAGCGGAGAAAGGAACAAATATCAAATGTCATGGACAAGGGAAAAAGGAAACTTAGTGAGGAGGATATGAATGAAGCAAGAGAAACCATTACTGTAATGGAAGTCATGTCTAAAAAGATATAGAGGAGGAAAAAAGAAGGACCTCCGAACTATACAAAATGAGTCAACAAGGCATTGATGTATGTGAGTTATTTTCATATAAATTACGTCAAATTTATTGAATTTGGTCATTAATTAGTTTGGTCTAAATTTTATCGATGTAGTTTGTGAAGAAGCATTTTATGAAGTCGAAGAAGAAAAATCAAGATAAAGAAGTGACCTACCTGATAAATAAATTGGAGAACCTAAAGTAAGTTATGAAACATAGTTTAGTTAATATATTTGTGACTTTAATATATAATCTTATCAATTAACTTGGCAGGTTGGCTAATGAATTTATCTGGGAGGATGCACCCTTTGCTTTGAATTTGCATTCATTCTTACAAATCCTCAATGGAGAGGTTTTACAAAAGGCGATGTCATTGATGCCTTCTGTAAAATTATATTTAGGGGAGCATCCACATGTGGTAGGCCATACAACAAGTCAATATATTGTTCAACCTTCTTCACAGTAAGTGATGTAAATTAGTATCAATTAATAGATTGTAGAAGACCTAATATTATGATGTGGTTATTAATAATTTTGATTATGCAAATTTTTAGGCTTCAATAAGATCGTCAAGAAAGTTTTCCCTGCAAAAAGTGATGAAGATTGATATGATAAAACAAGGGTTTAGATATATTTTAATACCCTTGTGCAGTGATAATACACACTTTCACTTGTTGGCGGTGGATACAGAAGTAATGACTTTCAATCATTTAAATTCTCTTGCTAGTGGCCGTAAATATAAGCATGATTTTGACTTAGCGATGAGCTACCTACCTTTATTCATATATATGTTCATCATTTGGTAAAAAATGTCATTGAAATTCAAGATATATTTTACAGGTAAAAGAACTTAAACAATATACTCGCGAGGAACTTACGGCTATTCATCCATATCTACAAAGTCATCATCCCTTGGACAAATGGACCTCCGTCAGACAAAAATGTCCCTAACAAGAACATAGGTAAGTAACTGAGGAAGAGTTTCAAAATTTTAAAATCATTAAAGTATTTTATTACCCTACTTATTGAAATCAGAAATACTGTTTGTTATTTTCAGCATGGACTGTGCCTTTGTGATGCAATACGTCCGATGTCTCCTATACGATGAGAAGATGAATTGCAAACAAGGAGATATGACGAAAATGAGATTTGATTTGACAGTAAATATTATGAGAGACATGTATTGTAAAACATGAGACTGTCAATCACTTGAAGTAATGTTGTAAAAAAAAATCCTTTGCTGGTGATTCAGATCCATTTGTATAGAAATTGTGTAATTTGTATGAATATAATTTATTGTCCAGAAAAACAAAACAATTGTGTGATGTTGATTCATATTGAGTTGCTGCAATGTAGTGTACCAACTGATACGGTAAGAAAACATAACTCATAATATATATATAGAATAAGTAATGTAGTGTATTTGAAACATAACTCGAGTTTCAAATTATAAAAACTGTAAGAATGTTTTGATAAAATTTAATAATTAAATAAATTAGAGGATTTGGTCACATCTTGTAGATAAATATAGAAGATTATTCTATAAATTATTATTTTATTAAATGCCCAAGGTGAGCATGAACTTAAATGATTTCAGGCCCACGGTGGGCCTGAAATCACTTCAATTCAGGCCCAGTGTGGGCCTGAATATCTTCATTTCAGGCCTAACGTGGGCTTGAAATAAAATGATTTCAGGCCCAAGGTGGGCCTGAAATCAAGTGATTTCAGGCCCACCGTGTGCCTCAACTGGGATAATGTCAGGGTCTATGTTAACCATAAAATCCTTCTGATTTAAGTTGGTGGACAATAAATTTGTAGTTGTATAGGTGTATAAATCTGACTCCATCTTTCTGTCCTAACTGATACGTTTATAGAACATAACTCATAATTATTGGAACTTAGAGTGAATAATTAAAAACTCACTGATATATCTAAAAACCTCGTATTACAAACTACTCCTATAGCCTTGGTGAGACAGCAAGATTAGAGGTTTAGACACCAAAAATATTATCTCCTAGCTCAACCCTGTCTACTGATATAGGGTTTTTAGAATTCCAGATATGGTAGGTCCATCAGTGAGTTTTGCTCAAAACTCACTGATACACCTAAACTACTCATATAGCCTTGGTGATACAGCAAGATTAGAGGTTTGGACACCAAAAATATCATCTCCTAGCTTAGCCCTGTCTACTGATATAGGGTTTTCAGAATTTCAGATATGATAGGTCCATCAGTGAGTTTTGCTCAAAACTCAATGATATACCTAAACTATGTTGGTGCTTGGATGGCTAGAGAGGGAGGGAGGGGGGTGAATGTAGCCAGACACAAATTTTTGAGCTCTTTTTGAAACTTTCTCGAGTTCTTCTACACTTAGGGTTAGCAGCAGCGGAAACAAAATACAGAGAAACAAAGACAAGAACTAAAATAACAATACACGATTGCTAACAAGGAGGATTTACAAGGTTCGAGGATAACTTGCCCCTACTCCTTGGCGTGCCCGTGAGGTGGGCGATCCCTTGATCGTCGGCAGATCAAGCCCCGGAAAATCCGGATAGATGAATCCTCCTTCTCGATGGAGAAACCTCTCCACACAATGTCTCAACAGATTTGAAATAAAAGCACAGAGACAGCAACAAGAAAGCTTACAGAGCACTCGGACAGAAGAAACCCAAGAGCTCTACACCGAGCTCCACTCAGCACAAACCTCACGCAAGAACTCCCTGCTCTTCGTGTCCGCGTTCTGATGGACTCGCCAAGCTCTTTTTCTCTTCCAAGCGCTCAAGTATCAGAGTATATGCTCAAGCTTCACGATTCACAGTAATTTCCAAGGATGGATGAAGTGTTCCTCGAAGAGATGATCAAATTGAGCAAGAAGAGCTGAAGAGTTATCCCTTCTCTTCTTCGCCTGCCAACACTTAACCTGTTGTCACCAGACGCTCCTATGCAGCTCCCAGCTGCTCATTTGAGACAGCCCAGCTACCCTAACCTCTCCTGGACTCTCTGAGCTCTCCTCAGCCGAGCCCCAGGTCAGCTTCCAGTCGTTGCCAGCAGCGCCAGCGTCCATTGAAACATGAGGAGGAGAAACAACCAAACCTGATACATGGAAAGTCCCCATTTGACTCTCCTCCATTGTTTGAATCCTCCCTGTATCACCTGCACACTTAACAGACACTTAACAAATGAAATCAACGATAATCTATAAGCAGCAGAGAAAACACAGAGAAAAACAGACAGGATCAGAACTCTGACAGTGGATTTAAATTAAAGTTTACTGCTACAGATCGGTCACCGGACCGATCAGAGATGACTGATCAGGGTAAGCCCAGACCGATCAGGCTCCAGCCTGATCGGTCCACAAGGAGAAACCAGGAATCGCGGCCTTCTTGTGATTGGTCACCCTGACCGATCATAGCTCATGGATCGGTCACCGGACCGATCTAACATCTGTTGGAGCCCTGATCTACCAAAGCCCTGATCGGTCCCCAGACTGATCAGGTTGTGCCCTGATCGGTCTGGTGACCGATCAGGTCACTCCCTGACCGATTAGGAGCCATCCTGATCGGTCAGGATGAGAAACCTACTGATCACTCTCTGATCGTTCACCAGAATGATCAGAAGCCAAACAGAAGCCAAACAAAATGTTTCTGTTCTCTCCCTGATTGGTCACCAGACCGATCAGACGTTCTTGGTTCGGTCCTCAGACCGATCCACAACAGGGAGTTCATGCCAACTTCCTGATCGGTCACCAGACCGATCCAACGACTCCCAATTCAACTCTAAGTCAAGAGAACGGCTCCCTAGCCTTCTCTGACTCATCCTGGTCCCCCGGACCAAGACTCCATGCCCAACTTCACTCACCGGGACTTCATTCAACCTAGCTTCACTCGCTAGGACCTGGCTTCACTCACCAGGGTTTCCAATCACCCGGCTTCACTCACCGGGACCTGGCTTCACTCACCAGGGTTTCCAATCACCCGGCTTCACTCACCGGGACCCGGCTTCACTCACCGGGACCCGGCTTCACTCACCGGGTTTCAGAAACCCGGCTTCACTCACCGGGAGTCGTGCCCAGTCCCCGACCAGGACTTAAACCACATTCATCTTATTAACCTAATCTAAATCGGTGTCAACACCAAAACAACAATCAGGGTCAGACTGCATCAACAATCTCCCCCTTTTTGTTGTTTGACAACCCGATTTTAAGTTTAGGAATTTAAAATCAATTGTAGTAATCCAATCTCACTATCGTAGCAGTATCAGGGTCCTCCCCCTACAATAGTTAACAAATTTCACTATCGTAGGAGAATCAGAGTCCTCCCCCTACAATAGTTATACTTGTAATCATCCTAAACTTAACTAACCACATTCTCCCCCTTTGTCAAACACCGAAATGGGTGTAGACTGGTTGTTAAGTTTGAAATACCTCCCCCTTAACCCAGGGGTCTCTCCCATTAACAACCAAGGATATGATTAAGTTGAAGACATATGAAAGACATATGAAAAGATAAAGCATGATAGGGAAATCATATGCATCATATGAAATAGAAGACGACATGAAATAGCACGAACCATGAAATAGCAAGTCATACATGAAACAGTCAGATAGTCAGATGCATAGCAAAGCATCAAAGCATAGTCAAACACATCACAAGTCTGTCAGAATCAGAATCAGAATACAAACACAATCAATCCTCGGTGGGGGGGGGGTCGTCCGACTGCATGGGGTCAAATGTAGTGTCATCATCTGGTAGGAAAGACCCCGGGATAGTACTGCTGGAGGGTGCAGCTCCAGGAAGTGTAGGCTGGTATGGATGACCAGCTGCCCACGCGCGCCACTCATCAAACCACGCCTCCTGACCGGAACACATCCCAGAGACCTCGAACTCGATCGTGAGTAATCTGCGATCAATAGACTGCACCTCAGAGCGGATCTTCTGTCGCCAGAGCTCTGAAACATGAAGCTTATGCTGGATCGTCTGCTCTAGCTCTGCGACCTGCCACCGGAGGTTAGGATCCGGCTCGTACTCGTAGTCAGCTGCTGCGGGCGCCTCCTGATGAATAGCCGGAGTTGCTGGTACCTGAACGTGTGCGACCAGAAGTAGATCTCCTAAACCCCTCCCATCCTTCCATATCAGGCTCTGGGGTCCAACAATGATGCCAGACTTGGCAAATGCGCGTTTGCCAAGTCGGCAATCCTGCCGAACCATGGGCACGGTCCTGCCCTTGGACACATCGACACCGACTGACTGAAGCCAGTCAGTGATAACGTGTCCAAACGGCATGTAGACTGTGCGCCGCCCGTGCTCGCTATAGGCTATGATGGACTGGAAGATGCTCTCCATAATGTCAAAGACCAAGTGGCGATACATCCCATAGAGCATCAGACAGTGATATGGGCGGATTTCAGTGAGAGATTTTGAAGTGATTGGTAGAATGCAGTTGGTGATGATTTTGAAAAGAATATAATCAACTGGAGAAAGGCGAAGGGCAGCAAAAGTAGGAAAATCAGGAGCCAGCTCATCAAGGCCAATAGGCCTAGGATGCCCAAAGAAATGCTCGTAGATGGAGTCGGGGGTGACTCCCTCAAACGGAGGCAGTAGAGGATTCGGAATGTCCGGGTAGATAGAATAGAGATTTGGCGATCGTCGACCGCCAAGATACTCAGCAATGTTTTCGTAGGTAAAGTTAAGATTTCTTTTGCCTACTCGAGTCGTGAATTCGAAACCCCCACGTGGTCCCAGTTGCAGATTATTATAGAATTCGGACACAAGATCAAAATTGATGGTCCGCTCGAGAGAAAGGAGAAATTCAAGATTGTAGAAATCAATAACCTCTTTAATAGAGGGACAGTGTGTTAGTATTGTGAGAGAAGTGTCCTAAGGCAATCGCCTTATGAATGTAATCATTTATTTTAATAAATGAATATTCACTATTTGAGTATACATGTTTGTGTATTTGATTGGGATCTTAAACTCATTTACTGAATGTCCGTAATACAATTCACAGCATGAGAGAATTTGTGATGAATTCACAACTAGTGATTATCTCTACATGTGCAATTGTGAAGTATTGAAATTGTCCCTAGTCGATGAATTGATAAATACAGACACTATCAATTCTATTGAGACTAGCATGGGTTATTCTCTAATCAGCTGATTCTCACTGGCTGGTGACATTGGGATGTCCGGAGATAAACATGAATGCTAGTTAAGGGAACTAGTTCATTGGAGTGACTGGCTGTAAAACTTCATATGGTAGTCTACATATAGACATGTCAATGAAGTTCTTACTGCAGCTTAAGTGCGATGTTCCTTTGACTTGCGGTGTTCAAGTCATCTTGGTCATGAAGACTTATACTTTGACATCTTAAGCAAGCATCTCCAAGGAGGTGTGGACCCAGGATGATTGGGTATAAGCCGAAGTGCCCGAAGATGTTTGAACAGCCTACAAAGGATTCACCACTCCTTGCGAGGAGATGTATACCCAAGGCCTATCGTCGGATTGTTACTCAAAGCCTCTGGCCAGAGCATCACATGTTCCGAGTATGAATCTCTCAGAAACATGAGAGTAATTAGAATCCATTGGACGAGAAAGACATTACTTGGGCTAGGTGTGACGTAGTCAGCCTAGTCGGGACTGACACACATAGACCATGTCCTGAACCAAGTGGGTATAAGATGGTGAAGGGAATGAGGCACGATTCATTAAAGCTGCTGAAGGGTTTCAGAATAGTTTCTGAGGTCAACCGTTGATCTTTCAATTAATTGGGGATCATGATGTACTACTAGGTGTCACTCATGATCGTTCTATAATTGGTTAATTATAGACGGCCAACATAAATCGAAAGCCTATTTAGTCACACGCACTACGAGTGATCCGAGGGATTTAAAACGAGTTGAAAATTAGATTTTCCGATCAAGAGAGATAAGTCAAATCTGAATTTTTCAGAGACGCATCGGAAGCATAAAATGGCTAAGTCTTTTGAAGACTTATTGGAAGAATTAAATGAGTTTAATTCGTACGGTTTCGGCTTGGGTTTGGCCGGCCAAAGAGGGTCCCCACCCTCTTTGTTTGGCCGACCACTATAAAAGGGGAGAACCAAATTGTTTGGTTCAAATTATAAAATAAACCGCGCGTGGTTTGTTTTATAAAATTATGGATAAAGAAATTTATATAAACGGATTTATTTTTCATGGAAATTAAAATGAACCATGGATTGGTTTATTTTATTTTATAAAATCAATAATAGATTGATTTACCATGATAAAGAAATTTATATAAAGAAATTTATATAAACGGATTTATTTTTCATGGAAATTAAAATGAACCATGGATTGGTTTATTTCATTTTATAAAATCAATAATAGATTGATTTACCATGATAAAGAAATTTATCTAAAGAAATTTATATAAAGAAATTTATATAAAGAAGTTTATATAAAGAAATTTCTTTCCATAAGAAAAGGGAGACATGGTTATTTTTATTGTAAATTAAATTATGGTAAAAACTTGGCATAATGGAATAATTCATAGAAAAATTTATAAGATAAATTTCTTATGAAAATTTATTCCGCTAAAAGGAGACTTGGCGATTAAGAGGCTACTATATAAAGGTACCAAGGCAAGGCTTGGAAATTAATCCAAGAGATCAAGGATTCTTGCCTAGCCCCTCTCCCTCTCCTTCTCTCCCTCTCCCTCCTCTAGTGGTGCCGGCCCTAGAGGCCCTCCTTTTGGTTGCCGTGAGCTTCCACCACCAAGAAGAGGCCGAAGAAGAAGAAGAAGCGGGCGCGACTCCTTCCTTCCTCCCGGAATCTTGATTCCGTTCTTCGTTTGGTGGTTAGTCTTTCCATCTCTCTCTTGGTATTCTTGTCGTGCCTTTGGAGAATCTAGTAGTTCTTGTCGGCATGAAACTCGTGGCTTTGCGAAGTCATCCCGAAGAAAACTCGGCGTGGACGCGAATAGAGGCGGAGCTTCCAAGGGACGCTACGGTTGGTGTTAGTGATATGAGAGAAGTGTCCTAAGGCAATCGCCTTATGATTGTAAACATTTATTTTCAATAAATGATAATTCACTATTTGAGTATACATGTTTGTATTTGATTGGGATCTTAAACTCATATACTGAATGTCCGCCATACAATTCACAGCATAAGAGAATTTGTGATGGGATCACAACTAGTGATTATCTCTAAATGTGCAAATGTGAATTGTTGGAAATATCCCTAGTCGATGAATTGATAAATACGGACATTATCAATTCTGTTGAGACTAGCATGGGTTATTCTCTATTCAGCTGATTCTCACTGGCTGGTGACATTGGGATGTCCGGAGATAAACATGGATGCTAGTTAAGGGAACTAGTTCATTGGAGTGACTAGCTGTAAGACTTCATATGGGAATCTACATGTAGATATGTCAATGAAGATCTTACTGCGGCTTAAGTGCGATGTTCCTTTGACTTGCGGTGTTCAAGTCATCTTGGTCATGGAGACTTATACTTTGACATCTTAAGCAAGCATCTCCAAGGAGGTGTGGACCCAGGATGATCGGGTATAAGCCGAAGTGCCCGAAGATGTTTGAACAGCCTACAAAGGATTCACCACTCCTTGCGAGGAGATGTATACCCAGGCCTATCGTCGGATTGTTACTCAAAGCCTCTGGCCAGAGCATATCATGTTAAGAGTGCGAGTCTCTTAAATACATGAGAGTAATTAGAAATCCAAAGGACGAGAAAGACACTACTTGGGCTAGATGTGACGTAGTCAGCCTAGTGGGGACTGACACCATTGACCGTGTCCTGAACCAAGTGGGTATAAGGTGGTGAAGGGAATGAGGCACGATTCATTAGAGCTGCTGAAGGGTTTCAGAATAATTTCTTCTGAGGTCAAACCGTTGATCTTTCGATTAATTGGGGGTCATGATGTACTACTAGGTGCCACTCATGATCGTTCTATAATTTGTCGATTATAGACGGCCAACATAAATCGAAAGCCTATTTAGTCACACGCAATACGAGTAATCCGAGGGATTTAAAACGAGTTGAAAATTGGATTTTCCGATCAAGAGAAATAAGTCGAATCTGAGTTAATCAGAGGCGCAATGGAAGCTAAAAATGGCTAAGTCTTTTGAAGGTTTTTTGGGCGAATTAAATGAGTTTAATTCGCGGCGGTTCGGGTTGGTTTGGCCGCCCAAAGAGGGTGTAAAAACCCCTTTGGTGGCCGGCCACAATAAGAGGAGAAAACCAATTAATTTTGATTTAATTAATAAAATAAATCTAGTGCGATTTATTTTATAAATTATGGATAAATAAATTTGTATAAAGAAATTTATATAAATAAAATTTATAGAAATTTATTCTTTTATGGAAGATTAAAATAATCCATGAATTGGTTTATTTTAATTTTATAAAATCAATTCATAATTGATTTTTCCATAATAAGAAAGTTTATAAATTTCTTATAAAAATTTATTCCATAATTTAAAGAGAAGAAGAATTAGTTTTATTATAAATTAGTTTATAATAAAGACTCGGTTTAAACGGAATAATTAATAAGAAAATTTATAAGATAAATTTCTTATAACTAATTCCGTTAATTCCGTTAATTCGGTTTAGAGGGAGACTTAGCAAAGGAGTTGCTACTATATAAAGGAACCAAAGGCTAGCCCTTATTCCCAATCAATTAATCAAGAGATTAATTACTCTCTCCCTCTCTCTCTTAATCTCTCCTCTCCTCCTCTTCTTCTTCCCTTAGGGCCGGCGCACCCTAGCTCCTCTAGGGCCGGCGCCCAACCAAATCCAAGAAGGTGAAGTTGCCGTGAGCATTGAAGAAGAAGGAGAACCCGAACACGAAGAAGAAGAAGTGGATAGCGACTCCTCTCTTCCCGGAATTCGATTCCGTTACTTCGTTGGTTAGTCTTCCGTTATTTTCTTTTATTCTTCTAGTTGTGCCTTCCGAGAATCTAGTAGTTCTCGTCGGCACAAAACTCGTGACTTTGCGAAGTCATCCCGAAGAGAACTCGGCGTGGACGCGAATAGAGGCGGAGCTTCCAAGGGACGCTACGGTTGAATCTCGTCCCTTACTTCGAGTTACGAGAGGTACTTGGTAAATTTGTTTACTTTTCCGCAAAGTTTTATTTTATGATTATGTCAACACAATGTAAGGTTGCATGCTAGATACGAAGTTAAAATAATTTAGGAAATTATTTTATGCAAACTCTTCCGCTGCACGAAAAAATTTTGAATTTTACGAACTCGTATCCTTGTCGACATGCACCCGGTCCCAACAGTGGTATCAGAGCCGGTTAATGTTCGACTTAATCATATAATTGTTTTGTGGAAAACTTTGGCATGATCTCAATTTCGGAAAAAATTTTCAATTATGGAAACTTTCAAATTATAATAAATTTTAGATTTAGAAATTTCAAAGTTTGGAAATCCTCATGAAATTTCGCAAACGTTTGAAATTTTCTATTTTCTGAAATTTTATAATAATTTCGAAAACTTCCCATCTTTGGAAACTTTCCAATTTTGGAAATTTTTCTATTTTAGAAATTTTCAATTTTGGAAATATGTAAGTTTTCTTTATACCGGAAACTTACAATTATTCTGAAAACCTAATTTTGAAATCTCGCAATTTTGGGCACTTTCTTTTAAGAAAGTCTAGACAAATTCATGGACAGTTAATTGACAATTAGATTTGAATTGGTTTTTAAGTTGACAACAAAATTCTTTATTTTGGATTGAGCCTCGGGGAGCCGTCCAATTTAAAGTTAGTTGTTGTAATTTAATTTCCCAATTTTTTAATTAAAATTGTCATGTTTGATTTGGATTGAGCCTCGGGGAGCCGTCCAATTGGATTTACAACCAATTATTTTTCTTTGGGTATCTGAGCCTCGGGGAGCCACCCTTAGAAAACGATTTGTTGTAATTAATTAAATCCATGAATAAAATATGTTTTAAGAGGTGATGCTCTTACATATTGTTGTCTCCAAAATTAATTAGGAAATGATTTCCTATAGAGTTTTCTTAAATGAGATTTTCATGAAAATAATATGTCGTTGAATTAAGGGAATTGCCTCTTAATTTAATAAGATTTGATTTAGAGAAATCAAAGTCTTAAACATATTATTTCCGAAATTAATTATGACAATTTAGGAAATTGTTTCCCAAAACAATTCCTTTAATATAGTATGAGATTAGAATTAGGAAATCCGGTTCCTAATTCAATTAATGAGACTTGATAACTTAAGTCACATACATACTTTATTAAGGAAATCGTTAGTCATGACATATGTCATGAATGTGCTTAGAAAAGATGAGATCCAAAACCCCTTACAAAATATTAAGGCCTACACCTTCCATTAATATGGTTCGAATCGGAGTTTTGTTTCTCGTTTGGGTTGATGGACACATCCATGCCCAGCTTGAACCTCAACATGTTCAAACCATGGAATTAGTTTATGAATAATATAGTTGGAGTCAGAGGTCAATCCTTAGTTTTGGTTGTTGGACACATCCAAGCCTGACTAAACGGTTGAATGAGCTCCAACCATGTTAAAACTATTTCTTGATTAATGGGTCAGCCTTAAGCTTGGAGCATCGATTTGTTGTGCCACAGCCAAGGTCGATGCGAAAAGAGGTGCAGTTGGGTGCTATGTATATGATGCATACTTGTTAATGAGTTAGCAACCCAATGATTTATGCAAACATTCAATTAGTTGATAGCATAATGTGATAGTTGCATATATGTGATATGTAATCGGTATAATTACCTACCTTCATAGCTAAGAAAAACTTGATGGCCACAGCCATGGTGGTTCTTATCTATGGTTGGATATCAACCTATTTGGAGATGTTCCTACGATCTCCCGAATTGATAAAGAGGGTTATTCAATTTGAAAATTAAATAGGATTTTATTAATGTATGTTGATACATTCTTTAATCAATCTTCTCACATAAACTCAATTTGTATTTCTAGGTTAATCACTCGATCATGTCTTCTCTGAATTTGCGTTCCATTTTGGACACCAATAAACTGACTGGGCCAAACTTCATGGATTGGCTTCGAAACCTAAGGATAGTCCTCAAGGCGGAAAAGCTTGCTTATGTCATTGAAAATCAACTTCCCAACCATCCTCCAGAGAATGCAACTCCAGACCAATTGTTGGCCTATCAGAAACATGTGACCGATTCTGAAATGACGGGTTACATCATGCTAGCATCTATGGTACCTAAGCTGCAAAAGCAGCATGAGCATATGGATGCTTATACCATCATCTTCCATCTTCATGAGTTATTTGAAGAGCAGGCGAGATCCGAAAGGTTCGAGGTCTCCAAACTCCTCTTTACCTCAAAGATGCAGGAAGGCACTTCTGCCCTCACAATTCGTGTTAAAGATGTTGGGGTACATTGAGCGACTGGGCACACTCGGCTTTGCAATGGATCATGAACTAAGTATTGACTTAATTCTGAATTGTCTGTCCAAAAGTTGTTCACAATATGTGATGAACTATCGGATGAACAAGCTGGAGACTACCATTCCTGAGTTAATCAACATGCTGAAGGCTGTTGAGCCCGCTGTAAAGCAGGATCAAAAGGCGGTACTGTTAGTTGGTTCCTCAAAGAAAGGTTCTAAGAGGAAGGCCAAAGAACAGAATAAAGGGAAGAAGAAAAAGGCCAAGAAGACTGAAAAGAAACCAAAAGGAACTTGCCATCATTGTGGCAAGGAGGGTCACTGGCGAAGAAACTGCAAGGCTTATCTTGAGTCCTTGAAGAATAAGGCATCCGATGCCCCTTCCTCTTCAGGTATCTTCGTTATTGAATGTCACTCTATTTCCTCAAATACCTGGGTACTTGATACTGGTTGTAGCTCACATATATGTAATGACATACAGGGGCTAAGAAATAGAAGAAGACTTGTCAAAGGAGAAGCAAATATGCAAGTTGGAAATGGAGCAAAGATTGCTGCTGTTGCCATCGGAACCTATTTGCTAAAGCTCCCCACAGGACGTGTCCTAGAATTGGATAATTGTTATTTTGTTTCTTCATTAATAAAGAACATTGTATCTATTTCATGTTTGAATGAAAAAGATTATCATTTAACTTTCAGTAACAATTGTTGTTACATAACTTTAAATGGCGTTCTTTATGGGAATGGAACTTTGTGCAATGGCATCTACACGTTAGATTTATCCAGTGACGTTTTCAATATCGAAGTTAGCAACAAACGTGCTCGAATAGATAATCGAATAGACTCCTACACGTGGCACTGTCGTCTTGGCCATATAAGTAAGAAACGCATGACCGAATTACACCGATGTGGAATTTTGGAATCATTTGAACCCGGTTCATTTGATACATGCGAATCGTGCTTAAAAGGCAAGATGACCAAATTACCCTTTCCCGGAAAAGGTAATCCAGTGGGAGAGTTGCTTGGTCTAATACATACCGATGTATGCGGACCAATGTCAACTCAAGCACAAGGAGGCTATAACTACTTCATCACCTTTATCGATGATCACTCACGATTCGGTTATGTGTTCTTGATGAAACACAAATCTGAAGCTTTTGATAAATTCAAAGAATTCAGAAATGAAGTAGAGAAACAACTTGGCAAAAGTATTAAAATACTTCGATCCGATCGGGGTGGAGAATACTTAAGTCAAGAGTTCCAAGATTATCTTAGGGCAATGGGATATTATCCCAATGGACTCCGCCGTATACACCACAGCATAATGGTGTATCTGAGAGGCGAAACCGAACCTTGATGGACATGGTTAGGTCGATGATGAATCATGCAACTCTTCCAAAATCCTTTTGGGGCTATGCACTTAAGACAGCTGTTTACTTACTAAACAGAGTCCCGACCAAGGTAGTCTCTACTACTCCATATGAGATTTGGAATAGTAAGAAACCTCACTTAACTCACCTTAAGATATGGGTTGTCCTGCTTATGTGAAGCGGGTTGTATCAGACAAATTGGATGCTAAGTCTGATAAATGTCTATTTATTGGATACCCTAAGGAAACGAAGGGTTACCAATTCTATCATCCCTTGGAACAAAAGGTGTTTGTTTCAAGGCATGCTGTATTTCTGGAAAAAGAATTTCTTTTACAAGAAACAGTGGGAGTGGCATTGAGCTTGATGAAGTTCAAGAAACTCCAATAGACATTACAGAGACACCTAGTCTAGACCCACAACCGATAATTCATAGTGATGAGCTATCTGTTGAACCTAAAACTACACCACCTCTTCGTAGGTCTGATAGGACACGCAACATTCCAGAGAGATACGGATTTCTCGTAAGTGAATCGAACGACGTGTTGCTCATTGACGATGACGAACCTATCAGTTATGAAGATGTTCTGAAAAGTTCAGAAAGGGACAAATGCTTGAAGCCATGAAGTCGGAAATGGATTCCATGTACGAAAATCAAGTATGGACTTGGTTAACCCACCTGAAGGGATTAAACCCATAGGGTGCAAGTGGGTTTTCAAGAAGAAAACCGACATGGAAGGTAATGTTGTTACCTTTAAGGCTAGATTAGTGGCAAAAGGATATCGTCAGAAACAAGGAATTGATTATGACGAAACCTATTCGCCAGTAGCTATGCTTAAATCCATTCGGATGCTCCTAGCCATAGCAGCTCATTATGATTATGAGATATGGCAAATGGATGTGAAAACAGCTTTCCTTAACGGAAACCTGCTTGAGGATGTATACATGATACAACCTGAAGGTTTCACATCGGTTGATAAAACCAAAGTATGCAAGCTTCGACGATCCATATATGGACTGAAGCAAGCATCTAGGAGCTGGAACATCCGTTTTGATGAGACAATCAAAAAGTTTGATTTCTCACAAAATCCTGACGAACCTTGTGTGTACAAGAAGGTTAGTGGGAGTGCAGTCGTATTCCTAGTATTATATGTCGATGACATCTTACTTATAGGAAACGATATATCAGTTTTACAGACAGTTATGATTTGGTTGTCCAAAACTTTCTCCATGAAAGACCTGGGAGAAGCAACCTATATCCTTGGGATTAGAATCTATAGAGATAGATCAAAACGGTTGCTTGGTCTTTCGCAGTCTACATATATAGACCGAGTGCTAAAAAGGTTTAGCATGTCGGAATCCAAGAAAGGTTACCTTCCCATCAGGCATGGGATCAACCTTTCGAAGTCTATGTGTCCGCGCACAGAAGACGAGAGGATTAGCATGAATAAGATTCCCTATGCATCCGCAATAGGATCTATCATGTATGCTATGTTATGTACTAGGCCCGATGTATCGTATGCTTTGAGCGTCACAAGCAGATACCAGTCGGATCCAGGAATGGATCATTGGGCGGCTGTTAAGACAATCCTTAAGTACTTAAGAAGAACTAAGGATGTATTTCTAATATATGGAGAAGGAGATTTGATAATACGTGGGTATACAGATGTCAGTTTCCAGACAGATAAGGATGACTCCAAATCTCAGTCTGGATACGTATTTACTTTGAATGGAGGCGCAGTAAGTTGGAAGAGTTCCAAACAAGACACCGTAGCGGATTCTACCACGGAAGCGGAGTATATCGCAGCTTCGGAAGCAGCAAAGGAAGCAGTTTGGATCAAGAAGTTTGTCTCAGAACTTGGTATGGTTCCAACCATTGATGAAGCAGTGCCGGTTTACTGCGACAACAATGGAGCTATTGCACAAGCGAAGGAACCAAGGTCTAATCAACGATCCAAACACGTGCTTCGATGCTATCATCTGATCAGAGAGATTATAAGTAGGAATGACATACAAATTGAGAGAGTTCCCACTGAAAGGAACATAGCGGATCCTTTAACTAAAGCCTTGCCTCAAAGCAAGTTTGAGGGTCATGTTAGAGCCTGTGGTATTGGATACCGTAGCGATTGGCATTAGGCCAAGTGGGAGTTTGTTAGTGATATGAGAGAAGTGTCCTAAGGCAATCGTCTTATGATTGTAAACATTTATTTTCAATAAATGATAATTCACTATTTGAGTATACATGTTTGTATTTGATTGGGATCTTAAACTCATATACTGAATGTCCGCCATACAATTCACAGCATAAGAGAATTTGTGATGGGATCACAACTAGTGATTATCTCTAAATGTGCAAATGTGAATTGTTGGAAATATCCCTAGTCGATGAATTGATAAATACGGACATTATCAATTCTGTTGAGACTAGCATGGGTTATTCTCTATTCAGCTGATTCTCACTGGCTGGTGACATTGGGATGTCCGGAGATAAACATGGATGCTAGTTAAGGGAACTAGTTCATTGGAGTGACTAGCTGTAAGACTTCATATGGGAATCTACATGTAGATATGTCAATGAAGATCTTACTGCGGCTTAAGTGTGATGTTCCTTTGACTTGCGGTGTTCAAGTCATCTTGGTCATGGAGACTTATACTTTGACATCTTAAGCAAGCATCTCCAAGGAGGTGTGGACCCAGGATGATCGGGTATAAGCCGAAGTGCCCGAAGATGTTTGAACAGCCTACAAAGGATTCACCACTCCTTGCGAGGAGATGTATACCCAGGCCTATCGTCGGATTGTTACTCAAAGCCTCTGGCCAGAGCATATCATGTTAAGAGTGCGAGTCTCTTAAATACATGAGAGTAATTAGAAATCCAAAGGACGAGAAAGACACTACTTGGGCTAGATGTGACGTAGTCAGCCTAGTGGGGACTGACACCATTGACCGTGTCCTGAACCAAGTGGGTATAAGGTGGTGAAGGGAATGGGGCACGATTCATTAGAGCTGCTGAAGGGTTTCAGAATAATTTCTTCTGAGGTCAAACCATTGATCTTTCGATTAATTGGGGGTCATGATGTACTACTAGGTGCCACTCATGATCGTTCTATAATTTGTCGATTATAGACGACCAACATAAATCGAAAGCCTATTTAGTCACACGCAATACGAGTAATCCGAGGGATTTAAAACGAGTTGAAAATT